>CM031861.1:36360372-36413117 GCA_018697195.1 Certhia americana
ATGTCCTGCAGGGATTCCCAAACTGTGCGGTGCCTGGTGTGCCCTGCCAAGGAATGTCCTATCCATTGTCCCACAAAGGTGGGCATCTCAGCTGCCGGCTGAGAGCGGCCCCACTGCAGCGTTCTCTTTTTAATGATTAACAAATGAAAGAAGTGCTGTGTTACACCGGCTAAACCTGGGATATGTTGTGAAAAGTTATAGGCGGCCGGACAGGAGAGGAGCTGGGAGAACAGGCCTGACCAAAGCAGGCCTGACCAAAGCAGCATTTTGGAATCTCTTAAGTCCATCCCAGTCCACCGCCAATTTCCTCCTTGGAGGCGTCGCTGCTGGCTGTAGGTTTAGGGTAGGCCCCAGCTTAGGCTGGCCGCCGCCCGACAGAGCCGGTGGCCCGGGATCAAGCCCGTGGCCGCCTGCACACCTCGGAGCCACTCTCGCTCTTGGGCGCCGCGGCGCCCCGGCCTCCGCCGCTGCCCGGGGCGGGACTCGAACCCTCGTCCCCTCGACTCCCGGCTCCCCGCGCTACCCGTGCGGCCACCAGGGCACGAGCGGGTGCGCGCCGCGCGCGCCCCCGCCCGGGCTGGGGAGGAGGGGGAGGCGGGGCGGCGCGCGTGCGCGCGCAGCTGGGTGCCGGCCGCGCGCGCCCTCCCAGGCTTCCCAGGGAATCCAGCGCCAGCAGGAAGAGGCTCTTTCCCGCGCACGCGCAGCTGGCCGGGCGGGCGCGCGCTGAGCCGCGGCGGCGGGAGGGAGGGGGGAGGGGAGGGAAGCTGCTGAGGTAAAGTTAGGGGGAGAGAGAGACTCCGTCAGCGAAGCGAGAGCCGGGGAGGCTCGGCGGCCGCCATTACTGAGCGCCGGGGAGAGAGCGGAGAGGCGGGACGGGGCTGCGGCGGCCGGGAGCGCTCGGGAGCTGCGGGCCGGAGAGCGGAGAGAGCCCCGCGGGGAGGAGAAGCCGCCGGGGGCGCCGGCGTGGAGAGAGCGTCCCGGGAATGCTGCCGCTCCCGCCGCCGCCGAGGAGCCGGATCCCGACGGCGCGAGGTGAGGGCAGGAATGCGGTCCCGTGGGAGCCGGCCCGGCCTGAAGCGGGGCGGCCGGGGCGGCAGGCGGAAGGGGAGCGGGGGGGAGCAGGCGGCTGCAGCCCGGCGAGCCGGCCGCTGGCTGTAAGCAGCTCGGAGGGTTGGGGCCGCGTGCGGAGCGGGCACCGGCCCCGCGCCCCCCGCACGGCCCCGCCGCGCCACGGAGGGCAGGCGGGAAGGAAGGGCAGGGAGCCGAGTGCCTGCTCCCACACAGGTGATGAAGGCCTGAGCAATGGGAGGATCTGAGCCTGCTGAACGAGGCTGCCAGCTGGTCACGGCTCTCTA
Source organism: Certhia americana (assembly GCA_018697195.1). NCBI lineage: Eukaryota > Metazoa > Chordata > Aves > Passeriformes > Certhiidae > Certhia > Certhia americana. Next base: position 36,361,728 of record CM031861.1, read on the forward strand.
GGGAGGGAGGAAGGCAGGAAGGGGAGCTTCCCTGCTCCTCTCTTCCTCCTTCCTCATTCCCTTCTTCTGCCTACTCCTTTAGTTTCCTCCCTTCTTCCATTCCCACTGCCTTTCTCCCCTTTTCTTCTTTCTCTGTACTTATTTTCCTCTTCATTGCCTCCTAATACTCATTCACGCCTTCTCTGTTCTTTTCTTCCTCTACTAGATTTGAACAGTTGTCCATTCCCTTCCTCCTTCCTTTCACCTTCAAATATTGCTCAATATTGAATTTCAGAAAACTTCACTCTCCTAATGATGTGTGTGCATTTCTGTTTTTCCACCAGGTGGATTTTAAGGCTTTGGAATAGGGGTAGCCAGTTGCAGTGTTGCAGCTTTCAAGCGTTTTGAATCCCTTCCACCAGCATAACCTTTAGACTCTCTCCACCCAAGGGAATCACCAGACACATACAGATGTAATGCTATGGTGGTGTAGCTATAAGACATAAGGACTATGAAGCACTGCTTTAATTAAAAAAAGAAGCAGGACTATACAGTTATAAACGGAAGACATACTTGTCATCTTCTCCCCATAATACACCCCACCCCTCTGTACACCCCTCTTTTGCTCTTTCCAGGATTGCTTTTGATACCAGCGTGGAATATTTCCTTAATAAGTAGGAGGGGAACGTTTTTTAATCTAGACCGAAATAGGCCTGTGGGGGTATGTGTGTATTCTTTAGTTTAGTGTCATGCTCATAAACTGGAGGATTTTTTTTTTTTTCTTAATAAAGATCCTTGACAGAAATTTGAAAACTCTACACTGCAGAGTAAAAGCAGTAGAGAGAGAACAGCGTTAGCTGGTCAATTGGACGTCCATTTTAAACCTGTGCATTGAAGTCAGTTGCAGCGCTGATGCTTGTGTACTTATTTTATAAAGAACGAGGAGTTAAAAGGTGGCTTTTTTGTCAGTTGTGCTGTCTTACCTTCTGAAGAGTGTTCTGCATGACAGTTGTTTTCAGCAGTGACATCAGTAACCAGAGTTAACTGCCTTCTGATGGAGCCTGTACTTATTTATAGTACATATCTAAAGTAAGGGTACTACAGATATTCATCCCGGTGCACTTTTGTAAGGGCTTACTTTCATTTTTTGTGCTGCTTTGAAAATTATTTTTAAGAAGTGCTAAAATTCTTAAAATTCTATTTATAGTACTCTACTAAAACTCAGTGTTACTAGAGCTCAGAAAGTATGATCCAAATGTAGGGGTTTTTTAAAAGTCTGTAGTACTTAAAAGTATGAGAAATTGTTTAAGCATTTGTTACATTATCACTAACTTGTTTTAGTATAAATTGTTTATAAGCCTGGAACATACTGAGCTGAAATAGCATTTTTTCCCCTGAAGTATCCCTATCTAAAGCAGCTGCCATTGTTGTAAAATTGTAAATAATTGCAACCAAATGCCTACCACTCCCTGGTATTGGACATGACTTTAGCTAAGGTGTTGCATGTGTAACATAATCCAATTAAATACTTTAGGCTCAGACTAAATTGTTTTACAATGCTATATTTAGCACTATCAGAACCAAATGCTCCACATGTTTTTCAAGCTATGTGCTTTCCTAAAGCTGTAGGTGTTTTTTCTGTGTGCAGACTTTGTAGAAAAGAAAAGCACTGATTATAATAATAGATTGTTCTAAGTTTCCCTGTTGAGACTTGTTATTTGAGTAGATAGTGCAAAAATAATTCCATTATGTTTAATAAAGATATTAAAAGGATTCTGACGCTATCTTAAGGCTTCCAAAAGTACTTTATTGACACAAGATAAATCCCATGTACTGGCATCCTTCAGGAATATTTCGCATAAAACTTCCCAAAGCGCTGCTCATCGCCTCCTTTAGTGGAGCGCTGCGCGGTGTGTCGGTCGGATTCTGTGCAGAAGGCGTTCTTGAGGGGTGACACGCCGTGACCTTCCCTGAGACAGCGGCGCTTGGGGAGGCAGACACCCATGGCGAAGTTCTGCCCGCACGGTTACGTGGGGCGAGCTGCAAACAGCCCGGTTCGTGGCCATGACGTCGCGGTGCGAGCGAGCCCGTGGTGCATTCCTGCTCGGTGATAAGGCAGGAATGCTCTCCGGAGGGGCCTGCGTCCCGCGGGCGGGCGGGCTGTGCCGCCGGGGGGCTTGGGCCGCGCCCCCCGCCCGCCTCACCGCCCCCGCGGGGGCACGGAGCGCTGCGGGGCTCCCGGGAACCCTGGCGGCTCCGGATTAGCGTCCCGGGGCTTTTCCCTCCCCTCCATCTCTCCTAATGGGCACACAAAATACTTAATCACTCTTTAATCGCTCTTTGTTTGGTTGGTTCTTTTTTTTTTTCTTTTTCACTGAGAATTTTTAGCCTAAAGGTCAGTGTAAGTGAGTTGGAAGAGTATTGTGTTTTACAGGTTATTGTTTGAATCGTCTCATCATTTCCTTGTATTTACAGATTTGGTGAAATGTTTAATGAAAAGCGAGTTCATAATTCCTCGCAAGAAAATCTGAAACAATTGTGAAGTTATTTTGAATTTGTATGTTAACTGTGTTAACTGTCACTCCTATTGGAAAAAAAAAAAATTAATCTGTGGCTAGTTCTGCACATTATGTTTTGTGGTAAATACGAGTTGTTTCTTTGGCTTTGAGTTAAAATTCCCACGCATTTTTGCAGTTCTACATCAGTTGACATTCAAACATGACAGAAGAATGTTTGCATTTAAAAAAGCAAAACCAATACCTTCCTGCACATTTTTTTGAAAAGTGTATATAGTTGCATTTTGACATTTATTTCAGTTGGCTAATTTTTGTATAGAATATCATTTGCTGCTTATATATACCATTTTCCTTTCTCATTTAGTAATTTAAAAAAACCAGTGTTGTTGTACACAGGTAGAAATGACACATATAGCTTGTACAAGGTCAAACAACAAACTAAGCTTTATGGCGTTGAGTCCTGGATTCTATACTGCAGTTGCTCATGAAGCAAAAAAATATGAAATGATCCAGATCTGTGGATCAGTGAAATTAGTTTCCTATACCAGGATGCATATTCTTGGTTTTTTCTTCCAGGAAATGCATTTTAGACTTTTTTCTATCCTTACTTTGATGCCTCCTTCTTTGTCTGTTTCTTCCTTCTATTTTTATAAGTTTTTTATGGATCCCTTTGTAAAATTTCTCCGTTAGTTCTTTTGTGTTTTTCCTGAATATCTCCATAAATAAGCCTGATCGGGAGACTTGCCATTAGAAACTTCTCTGAGCATTCTCCATGTTTTTGGTTGGAGGTTATCCTATGCAAAAAGAATTAAGAATTTATTAATTCTGTAAACTTGCACTTTCCTTCTCTGTTAAAATACAGGCTTTGAAACTATCCTGAATGCTTTCAGATATTCAAAAATCTGAAGATAAGTAACTTGAGAGGCCTAAGTTCAGAATACTGCTGTGCTGTAATTTGAACCTTTGCAGTTTACTTTTTTTATTGTACCTTGATTTAATTTATGTAGGTTGGTTTCGTGTTTCTCTTGTTTGTTTTTGGGGTTTGTTTTTTGGTTTTGTTTTGTTTTTTTTGTGGAGAGCTATAATGATAATAGATGCCCTACGACTTCTAGATTCCACCTCAAGAATGATGTTTTAAATTCAGAAAGAATATTTAGGCTCTGATTTAATTTTGGGTAGTACTCAGACAATCTTCAGTGTGTTATTATTAATAGAAGACAGTTATTAAGCTTAGTAGGAACTAAGAGCTTTGAACTTATGATTTTAAATGCAGGTTTTCATTGCTTTCTAATATGAACTTGGGCAGTCGGGGTTTCTCTCTTTTTTTTTTTTTTAATACATTGATCTCTTTGCTTTTGTGTGGAGAGAATTATCTAGGCTACAGAACTCCTTTAGGGATTATAGTTGGCTGTCATACTAACCAAATCTGAAATGACCAGCGGTTGGAGTCATCCATTCTGATCCTTCATTTCCCTAGCACAATTAATCAGCATACCACTTCAGCTGAGTTTCTTTTTAGCCAGAGGATCACTGTTGTCCCTTACTGTCTTGCTGTTGCTTGGTTGAACTTACTTTCTGATAAGCAGTCTGAATAATGTTTTTTTCTCATGTCAGCTGATACTAGGGTAATTGTTGTATTTACCATTATTTATAAATAAGATTTCAAGCATGTTAATTAAAGTTACCAGCACTCGTGAAGGCAAGAATATTGGTGTGTTTGTAAAGTGGACGGGACACGTTTAATGTTAGGACCTCAACAGACTTAAGTGATTTGAAGTTGTTGTTAAGCTGATATTGGTATACTCTGGTTTCATTTCTAAAGAAGATTTTCACTTGAAGGGAAGAATTTCTTAGGCTTGCTTGAGTGAAAAAGATAACTCTTGGTAAATTCTGAATGAGAAATGACATTACATTAAGTACATCAGCTTGGTTTTTTGTTGGTTTTTTTTACTGGTTGTTAGAAGGGAAAATAGTTGAATTTTTATTCTGTTTTGGGTAGGGCTATAGTTACTGTTGTGCTGATAGATATTGGATGTTGGGTACTGTAGTAAGTGTTTTCAAATGCCAAGTTTTGGTCCTCAAAAAGTATGAAGTGTGGAATGACTTTTTATAAAAACTTGATGTCAGTAGTAACTTGAATCTGGAACTGTAACTTTCTTGGAGTCAGAGTATTTTGAGTGCACAACACTTTCAAACTCATCCTCCAAACCAGTTCAGTGATACCTAATGTGTTTGAATTTACTTGGTGATCTGCTGTGGGAGTTACAGTAACTTTCTGTCGGTGTATTTGTATACCTTGTAAAGCAGACTGGACTGTGATGGGCCTTTCAGTCACATGTGCTTTTCTTTGCTTGGCCAGGTAATTTACAAACACTTGCAAGACTATGCTGATTGAAACTAACCCCAGAAAATACTAATCCATAAACTGTTGTGTCTAGACAACATTACAGAGTGAGAAAAAGACTTGGGGAAAACTCTTTATTTTCCTTGTTGGCAGCTGCTTAAATAGTTGATGGTCATAAGCAATTCTGTGGACTCTTTCAGAGAACATTTTTGCTTCAGCCATGTTAAGTCTAAAACATTTTTAGGTTCAGAAAGCAATTTTGGAGAGTATTGATAAATACTCTAAGAGTAAATACTCTAAGAGTATTTATCTGTGAGTGATTTTCTTGACTGTACTCATCTACAAGTTTCCGTGCAGCCACAATTACTTAATAATGATAGATGATTAACTCTTCAATTATTGGCTAATAGTATGGCATTCTGTTCTAGTGTTTAGAATTCAGCTTGGAAGACTTTGGGAAACATGTATGTAAATAGGGCTTTCTCTGGCCTCTTAATGTTTCTGACTGATGTTATGGGGGCTATTGAGCTTGTTATTATGTTATTGAGCTTTCTCTTGTGGCTGTGTCCCTCAAGCCTCTGATACTTTCTTGCAAGCGAAGACACTTTTCTCTCCGTCTGTCAGCTCTTTCATATTCCGAGTTCTTCAGAGTCCCATTGTCTTTTTCCTCATGAGCAAGTATCTGCTCTGCTCAGCTAGCTGTGGGTGTAGAGGAGTGCCACAGCTTGGAGGTGAGGGCAGGGAACCAGACTTATTGCCTATCTTCTCTATCAAGTGATAGAATTTAACACTGAAGTTCAGCCAGGCTTAACACAGGACTGATAGACATCACGATGTGTGGATCACTGGCCTGCCAAAGTCGGGGTTTTGTGTGGGTGCAAAGGGAAGAACAATGGAAGAGACTTCTGTTTTTGATTACTTTATAGTAGCATCCCTGCAGTGAGATCAGCACTTGGAAGGGTTATATTAATAATTTGTACCCTAGTTGTGAATTCAAAATCTTCAAATCTAATTATAATTTCAGGTTCTAATTTGTCAGTCTGTGAGTTCTTTTAATTTGGAAATGGTGTACTACAGGTAAAAGGGTTAGGTAGAGACAGACTGTGCCTTTTTTCTGTTAATAGAATATATGTACATAGACATACATTTATTTTGTATATTTTGTACTTGTGACTATATCAATTTCATCTTGCAAAGCTGTGTTCTAAATACTTTGGAATTGCAAATCATTCTACAAATGATAAGTGATTTTTATAGCTCACATTTTATATGTTACCTGAGAAACTACATTAACCTTTTTCAGTACAGGGTTCTGCAGCGTAGGTATTGTTGAAATTCCTATCACAATCACAACTCTGCCCTCTCTCAAATATGAATAGGTGTGCTTACAGGATTTAAACCCTCCAAATTTAGACAAAGACCAGCTTGAGTTTTGTTCTTGGGTTTAAAGTAAGGAAAACAATCCTCATGCATAGGTGAAGTGTGAACCTTCTCTGATTGCTTCTTCTCCCTTCATAAACTTGAAACTTTTAATGGTTCTTATTTTTTTGTTTTCAGATCCCTCAGGGAAGGACTTACTGAAGGGCACTGTCTAAATGTGTGACATTACTGCAGGAAGATCACAGCAGGATAGTCATCTTGCTTTGCACCTCTTTTTCCTAAGGGTAAGTTTGGGCTATAGGCCTTTATAGTGTGTTTAAGGGTGAACACGAGTAAATAAGTACAAGCTACCTTATTTTCCTTATAACTACACTTGGAAATCTAAAAGTCTGTAGAGACAAGGTCCTACAGTGCATCTGTAGATGGTCAGAGATTCTTCCTGCAGTAATGTCAGACACTTTGTTTTTTCTGAGTGCCTCAAAACGTTCTGTTTAAACGTAGGTGTATTATTTTCAATTGTAAGATTGAAATTATTTGGGGAAATCAAACAACCCCTCCTTTGAATCTGTAACAGAGGGAGGGTTAGATGAATCGTAGTATTTACAGTTTGTTATAATTGAATTAGGCAGATTGAACTAAGATAATGGAACTAACTTACAATGAGTTTCCAGTGTTCGTGCTTTAAAATAGTACAAAGCGATAAAGTAAATTTACATTAGTGGTATAGAGAAATGGAAAATCTTCCATTTGGAGAACAATTTAATGATGATTATATATTAAATGTGAAGCTATTATAATGTCAGATTTTTACCAGTTTTATTACTTAATTAACATAGATTTTGTTCTGTGACTTAGTGCAATCAGTGCAAAGCAAGAACTGTATTTAAAAAAAACCCAAACCCACACTGGTTTTAAATATCTTAGGTGATACAGCTTCTACTGTAGTTAAAATCTTTCATGTCAGAACTTTAATGAGAGACTGATGTGTTCGTTCTCCCTATGTCAGTGTCCCCTTTCACCTTACTCTTTTGTACTTACTCACTTAAAGATGTATCGATTTAACAAAACATTTTGTAGATGGAGGAAGAACAACCTTTGCTACTGAGGATGTAGAGTATCTGAAAGTATTGATTGTTTCTTATAAACTAATTGCAAATTGACAGTGTCTTCCTGATGAAATGAAGTAATCCTGTGGATGAAGATTTTTGTGTTCTAGTTTAGTCCACATGAAATCTGTATTGTGCTGTGGCAAACAGAAAACATTTTATAGTGAAAGTGCTGACTAAATTTCTCATTATAACAGTTTGAATGATGCTACTATGATAAGCTTTGCTTTCGAAAGAAAACACTGGGTTTATTTGTAGTAATATAAATACTGCTTGTAAAGGATGAGGATGTTATTTTTACTAAGTATTTTTATTCCTGGAGCCATCTTCTGTTAGGTCCAAATTCTGTGTTTTAAGAACATAGTAAACACAGTGGGAGCAGTGAAAATCAAAATTTAAAATACGAGTTGTCTTTCTGAATGGTGTCTTTGTGTAATCTGATTTAACCAAAAAAGAATTCTAAAATCTGGCATAAAAATTCTGGTTTTTGCAATATAAAAGCTCTTGAGTATAAAAATTAGGTGTTCCTCTTCATTTTATGATGAAGTTGACAGTAAAAAAAAGTACTTTCCTTTTCTGTGATTTCTATAACTAACAGCTGGTTTTATGCATGTAGTTTGTATTTTATATTTTGGTTAGTTAATTATTGCTAAAAAGGACAAAGCATATAACACTAAAATTTCAGTATTGATACTTGTTATACTTTTATTCTTAAAAGGGCTATTTATGGGTTTAAGTACATTTGTGTTATTACTTTGTAATATACAAATGTAAAAGCAAATATGTTAAGTACATATTTATAATGCCACACAATAGTTGTCTTTTTACCAAGAAAATGAGAAGTATTTTTTATCAAAATATTTTCACAGAGGATTGAACAGTGTAGGTTGGAAGAGACCTCTGAATATCATCTTGGCCAGCCTCCCTGCTCAAGCAGGGTCACCTAGGGCAGGTTGTTCAGTCTGTGTCCATGTGTCTTTTGAATATCTTTAGTGCAGGAGCCTTTACAACTTCTCTGGGCAAATCAGAGAAGGCCAGTGCTCAGTCACCCTTACAATAAAAAAACGTGTTTCCTGATGTTCATATGGCGTCTTCTGTATTTTAGTTTGTGCCCATTGCCTCCTGTCCTGTCCCTGGGCACCACTGGAAAGAGGCTGGCTCTGCTTTCTTTTCACCTTTCCTCCAAATATTTGTACACATTGGTGAGATCTTTCCTGAGTCTTTCCTTTTCCAGGTTAATCAGTCATAGTTCTCCGAGCCTTTCTTTAAATGAGGGATGCTGTGGTGCTTGCACCCCTTGCTGCATTCTCTGATAGTTCTGTACCTCTCCTGTACTGTGGAACTGGACACAGTGCATCAGGTGTGGCCTTAGCAGTGCTGCCAAGAGAGGAAGGTTCACCTGCTTTGACATGCTGGCAGTACTTTGTCTAATGCTGCCCAGGGTACTCTTAGCCTTGTTTGCATCAGGTGCACACTGCTGGGTGGTGTTCATGTCCCCTGGGATCCCTAGATCCCCCTCTGGACAGATACCCTTCAGGCAGCTGGCTCCAGCATATACTTGGTACATGGGGTTATTCCTCCCTGCAGGACTGTATTATTTGCTCCTCCTAATTTTGTCATCAGCAAACTTGCTGAGGATACATTTTCCTGCATCATCCAAATTATTAAGGAAGGTATTGAACAGTATTTGACCCAGTGCTGGCCTGTGGAGTGCGCTGCTGCTTACTGCCCCCCAAGTAGATTTCATGTCTCTCGTCACAATCTGCTGGGACCACTCATTTGGGTATTCCGTTTTTTCTGTCTTCTTCATAATAAAATTGATTCAAAACCAGAAAATGCGTTTCCATTTGCAGTATGCATGCAAGCAAAGTCTTCTGATTAATAACTGAGAGTTATTGATAATTTTTATACTTGATGACAGCCTCAATAAAGCCACTGGAACCCTGTAATTCTGTGAAACTGAATGTAGTTATAGTAGTTTTTGTTTCCACTTAATTTAATTTTTCTCTTAGAGGTAGAAGGAATGAAACAATATTGTAGTCTTAAAATCTATACGTAAGTCCTGCTCTTAGTATTTGTATGATGTTTGTGTTTTTCTGTAGAATTCAAGTTCAAAACATTTCCATAAAAGCAGTTTGCTGTTAGTATACAAATCAGGTAGTCTACTTCTTCAGATAGGTAGCAGCTGAGGTATGTGGCCAGCTTCCTGCTTTTACAGCTACTTGTTTTGAAATTTTCTTTACTGCAATCTAAGCTCAAACCTACAAACGCACATAAAAGTCATGTTATTCATGCAGATGAGCATGATATCCAGTGAAAATGTGAGTGTGAATAGAAGTGCGTGAATATTGGGTTGCGTATTGGCTTGGGTTTAGAGTTTTTATGTTGTATTTTTGTTTTTTAGTGCCCAGTATTCATAAGCTAAGGAGGAGAACAGTAATTTGGGGATTTGGGTGTGGGATTTCTTTTTTTTAGAAGTATGCTGATCAGCTATCAAAACAGCTGACGAACTACTACTAAACTATGCCTAAAATCGGTTTATTTTTAAATTTGTAGTATAAATAGCATTAGCATTACTGAATTATGAATTTATGATCTCATTCAAAGTAGTTGTAGAATTTTCATGTGCACAGAAAACCAGGTTGATCAAGCAAAAGTGCTTCTTAAAATCTCTTTTCCCTCATGAATATTATAAGGAAATACTTGCAACCCTTGACATTTTTTTTTTTTGTCTGTATTTTTTAGGAAGATGATGCTCCTTGTCCAGGTTATCTGAGGCTCTCCTAATCACAAGCTGAAGCAGGAACGACTGAAGGCGATTTCTGGAACCCTGGATATACAATTCAAATTTGTAGGAACCTTTTCCAGAATGAAAACCACATACAGTTACCTTGATAATTGCAAAAGGATGAGAGGAAAGCTATGATGGCAAAAAACAAAGAGCCACGCCCCCCATCTTATGCTGTTAGTGTTGTTGGACTGTCTGGAACTGAAAAGGATAAAGGTAATTGTGGAGTCGGAAAGTCATGTTTGTGCAATAGATTCGTTCGTTCAAAAGCAGATGAATATTATCCTGAGCATACCTCTGTGCTTAGCACAATTGACTTTGGAGGAAGAGTTGTTAACAATGATCACTTTTTGTACTGGGGTGACGTAACACAGAGTGGTGAGGATGGAATTGAATGCAGAATTCATGTAATTGAGCAGACTGAGTTCATTGATGATCAGACTTTCTTGCCTCATCGGAGTACAAATTTACAACCGTACATAAAACGTGCAGCTGCCTCCAAACTGCAGTCCGCAGAAAAACTAATGTACATTTGCACAGATCAGCTAGGCTTGGAGCAAGACTTTGAGCAAAAACAAATGCCTGAAGGGAAATTGAACATAGATGGGTTTTTGTTGTGCATTGATGTAAGCCAAGGATGCAATAGGAAGTTTGATGATCAGCTTAAATTTGTGAATAATCTTTATATCCAGCTGTCAAAATCTAAAAAACCCATAATAATAGCAGCAACAAAATGTGATGAATGTGTGGATCATTATCTGCGAGAGGTTCAGGCCTTTGCTTCAAATAAGAAGAACCTTGTGGTCGTGGAAACATCGGCAAGATTCAATGTCAATGTTGAAACATGTTTTACTGCACTGGTACAAATGATGGATAAAACTCGTGGTAAACCTAAAATAATCCCCTATCTGGATGCCTATAAAACTCAAAGACAGTTAGTTGTTACGGCAACAGATAAGTTTGAAAAACTTGTCCAAACTGTGAGAGACTATCATGCAACTTGGAAAACTGTTAGTAACAAACTGAAAAACCACCCTGATTATGAAGAGTACATAAATTTGGAAGGAACAAAAAAGGCCAAAAATACATTTTCAAAACACATAGAGCAACTTAAACAGGAACATATTCGAAAGAGAAAAGAGGAATACATTAATGCGTTGCCAAGAGCTCTTAATACTCTTCTATCAAATCTTGATGAGATTGAACTTTTGAGCTGGTCAGAAGCCTTGAAGGTAATGGAGAAAAGGCCTGACTTCCAGTCCTGTTTTGTAGTGCTTGAAAAAACACCCTGGGATGAAACTGACCACATAGATAAAGTGAATGACAGAAGGATTCCATTTGACCTTCTCACTACCCTAGAGGCAGAAAAAGTTTATCAAAACCATGTGCAGCATCTTATATCTGAAAAAAGGAGGGTTGAAATGAAAGAGAAATTCAAAAAAACTCTTGAGAAAATCCAATTCATTTCACCCGGCCAGCCATGGGAAGAAGTTCTGTGTTTTGTGGTGGAGGATGAAGCATTCAAATACATCACTGATGCAGATAGTAAGGAAGTGTATGGTAGGCATCAGAGGGAGATTGTTGAAAAAGCCAAAGAGGAGTTTCAGGAAATGCTTTTTGAACATTCAGAGCTATTTTATGATCTGGATCTTAATGCAACACCAAGTACAGATAAAATGAGTGAAATTCATGCAGTTCTGAGTGAAGAACCTAGATACAAAGCTTTACAGAAACTTGCACCTGATAGAGAATCTCTTCTGCTCAAACACATAGGATTTGTTTATCACCCAACTAAAGAAACTTGTCTCAGTGGCCAAAACTGCATGGACATAAAAGTAGAAGAGTTGCTTGCCAACAGTCTTCTGCAACTAGACCATGGACGCTCAAATTTATACCACGATAGTGCCAACATTGATAAAATCAATCTTTTCATTTTGGGCAAAGATGGCCTTGCACAAGAATTGGCGAATGAAATTCGGACACAGTCCACTGATGATGAATATGCATTAGATGGAAAAATATATGAACTGGATCTTAGGCCAGTTGATGCCAAATCCCCATACTTGCTGACTCAGTTGTGGACCTCAGCCTTCAAACCACATGGTTGTTTCTGTGTGTTTAACTCTATTGAATCACTGACATTTATTGGGGAGTGCATTGCGAAAATACGGGCTGAAGCATCTCAGATAAGGAGAGACAAGTACATGGCTAATCTTTCATTTACGTTAATATTGGCTAACCAGAGGGACAGTGTCAGCAAGAATCTACCTATTCTGAGACATCAGGGACAGCAATTGGCTAACAAGTTACAGTGTCCTTTTGTAGATGTGCCTGCTGGTACATACCCACGCAAGTTTAATGAGGCCCAAATAAAACAAGCTCTGAGGGGAGTACTGGAAGCAGTTAAACACAATTTTGATGTTGTAAGTCCAGTTCCCACCATTAAAGATCTGTCAGAAGCTGACTTAAGGATTGTCATGTGTGCTATGTGTGGAGATCCATTCAGCGTGGATCTTATTCTTTCACCTTTCCTTGATTCTCACTCCTGTAGTGCTGCTCAGGCTGGTCAGAATAATTCTTTGATGCTTGATAAAATAATAGGTGAAAAGAGACGTCGAATACAGATAACTATATTATCGTATCATTCTTCAATTGGTGTAAGGAAAGATGAACTTGTTCATGGATATATACTGGTCTATTCTGCAAAGCGAAAGGCATCCATGGGAATGCTTCGGGCATTTCTTTCTGAAGTTCAGGATACGATTCCTGTCCAGTTGGTGGCTGTTACTGATAGCCAGGCAGACTTCTTCGAGAATGAAGCAATCAAGGAACTCATGACTGAAGGAGAGCACATAGCAACAGAAATTACTGCTAAGTTTACAGCTTTATATTCATTATCTCAATATCATCGGCAAACGGAGGTTTTCACATTGTTCTTCAGCGATGTATTAGAGAAGAAAAACATGATTGAAAGTTCTTATATGTCAGACAGCACGAGGGAATCAACACATACAAGTGAAGATGTTTTTCCAAGATCTCCGAGAGGGGGTTCCCTTGATTACAATTACCCGGATTCAGAGGATGATGCCGAAGGACCACCACCTTACAGTCCAATTGGTGATGATGTAAGGTTACTCCCAGCACCTAGTGATCGTTCAAAGTACAGACTGGATTTGGAAGGAAATGAGTATCCTATTCACAGTACTCCAGTCAATTGTCATGACCATGAACGCAACCATAAAGTGCCTCCTCCGATAAAACCGAAACCACTTGTTCCAAGAACAAATGTGAAAAAACTGGATCCTAACCTCCTGAAAACAATTGAGGCAGGTATTGGCAAAAACCCCAGGAAACAGCCTTCTCGAGTGCCTGCAGCACCACCAGAAGATACAGACCAATCTGACAATTATGCTGAACCTATTGACACAATTTACAAGCATAAAGGCTTTGCAGATGAAATCTATGCAGTTCCAGAGGATAGTCAGAATCGCATTATTAAAGTTCGAAACTCAATTGTTATAAATACCCAAGGTGAGGAAGAAAATGGGTTTTCTGATAGAGTATCCAAAAGTCATGGGGAAAGAAGGCCTTCAAAATACAAGTACAAGTCTAAGACACTGTTCAGCAAAGCCAAGTCTTACTATAGGAGAACACATTCGGATGCAAGTGATGATGAGGCTTTTACCACCTCTAAAACTAAAAGAAAAGGAAGGCATCGTGGAAGTGAAGAAGACCCACTTCTTTCACCTGTTGAAACATGGAAGGGTGGCATAGATAATCCTGCTATTACATCGGATCAAGAACTGGATGACAAAAAAATGAAAAAGAAACCCCACAAAGTAAAAGAAGATAAGAAGGTAAGTGAATCGATTTAAATTTTATTTACAACTTCTGGTGCATTGTAAAATGGGAAGAGACAGAATATGCAAGAGTTGCACTCGGTTTTAAAACAGGTGCTTTAAAATTTGCAAACTATATTTGTTTTGATTTTTTTTTTTGTCTTAACTTCCTATTAAGTTGCTTGAAACTAGCAAACCTTGGGGGTTGTTTGCTTGGGAATACCTTAGCAGCTAGTCAATAAATGTAAGTTATTTTTGTCTCTATTTACTTGTGGAGGCTTCATTTGAGTAAGGTGATGGGGTTTTTAAGGAAAAAGCTGTTTTGTGAGTTCTTGAGGAGAACCAGTTCTTTCAGTTGTTGCAATTTTAGCTATTGGAATGAGGTTTAGGGCTGGTAAATGAAAGGAGTGATTTCTTTTTAATTCTTAGTTGGCTACCTGGAACTCTAAAACAAGTGCATGAAAAGTAAACTTTATATAGTAGTTCTACTGATTGCTGCATTTTCCTAGTATGGGCAAAGAGGTAATCCAGTTGAAAGTTGTACTACCTTTATGCTTCTCTATATATGCTGAAGAAAGGGAGCAAAATAGGGCAATAAAGAGAAAATAATAATAATGTTGCAGTTTACTTGAGAAATGTTTCATCTTCATGCCTGAGAGTTACTTATTTTTTGACTGCCTGTCTGAAAAGTTGTATCATCACGGTGCTGTTGTGTGTTTCTATACCTACATGCCTTATAGTTCAGATTTCTATTTTAGGCCAGCAATCATTGTGTTATAGTTTTGACATGAAATCAGAATAGTTCCTGATCAGATTAGATAAGATATTTTCTTTCTTGTCTCAAAATAATGTGACCTTTTTTAATACTATCTTTTTTAGCATATTTTAAATGTCACTTTTTTAGGTTAAATCTGATGGTACTTGAATATCAGAAATAAGTTTTGTTAAAGTAGAGCACAGTTATATTTAACTAATAGATAAAATTCTTCCTGGTATGCAGCTGTGATTTGAATTACACATGACTGATTTAAAGGCCACTAAATTTTCTTAAGGCTTACTCATAAGCATGGATAATGATGTCTTGTGGGTATAAAATCATATGGTTAAAAATACTTTGAAGTTATTCTTTTGGAGGAACTTAGATTTTTTAAAAGAACAATAATTTATATACTTTTCATAAACTCATTGAATAGCCTGAGTTGGAAGGAACCAATAAAGATCATTGAGTCTGACTTCTGGACTCCTTTTGCTTGAAATAATCTTTCTACCTAGAAATTGAAATGTAGTTGCATAACCTTCCTACTGTCCCAGCCGGGTTGAGTTGAGAACAAGTTACTCTGAGTTGAATATTTGTGTTAAACTATACTATAAGTGGGGTCTTCTCTTCCTGAAATTGTGCCAGGGGGTTCCCTGATGGCTCTACCAAAGCCTCCACTTTTGGTTTTGGCCTGTTGAGAAGAAGCCTGAGTTGGAAGTTTCAGGCTGTTTTAATTTTTAGTGGATAAGATTCTTGAAGAGTAGAATTTTTTTAAGTTTTGGTTGGTTGGTTGGTTTTGCTTTGGTTTGTGATTTGTTGGTTGAGTGTTTTGGTTTTTTGGGGGGCGGGGGAATTGTATTTTACTCACAAGTAGCAAAACTGCTACTGTTAAATTAGTGATAACTTTTAATAATTGTGGAAATTATTGTAATTGAGAAAATAAATTTAACTTGATAGCTCAAACGTTTGCAAGTTTTCAAATTATCTTGAGTGCTCAGTGCTTTTGATAAGTAGTGACTTCTTTATTGACTTGAATGAAGTTGAAGTGAGAGTAGTTCCAATTCAAGTGGGTCATTCTAGTTAATTTTCTGTTTCTTTTGGTTTTTTAACAGTTAATTTTATTTCAGAAGAGACGCAGGTTTTTTAGCTTTGGAACTTTTTCTGCATGTTGTGTTGTTTTGAATGAACAACTAGCAGTCTTTTATTACAGAAATGCAAAAATTATTCCAATTTTATTTTCCTTGTCAAGTGTTATTTGGTCCATGTGAGAGATGCTAGTGCCCCACTATTTACATATTGCTTGCTGGGTTTTTTTGAGAATATTGACCCCGTGTGAAAGAGGTAAATAGAACTTGTGTACTTCTTTCTGATTATTTCTTAAATCTTTTACTGATGCTTTCTCTGGATTGTTCAGATCTATGTAAAGGGAAAATAGGATACATGTGTAACTATTCTTGCTCTAATTACAGTGATTCTGAAATACAGAAATCTTATGAACAAAATTAATTTGTTTGGAAAAACTTGAATTTTAAAGTCTGAACTCCTAATTGTCTTTTTCGAAGATTAGTTTGTTTTTTTTTTTTTAAAGCCCAAGTAGGATGTAACATTCTGGATACTCCTTGTATTTTTGTTTGTTTGAGACCTGATGCTTCTGGGTGGGTTTCTTGTGAGGTGTCACAGGAGAGACATAACTGTGCTGAAGAGTGCTCATTCTTTCCTGATCCTTTCAGGTCCCCAGTGTCCCATCTCAGGACAAAATCACATAGAAAATATGGGCACTAGCACAGGTATAGGGAGGCAGAGAATGAATGCAGAGTGATTGTAGAGTTCAGTTACAACAGCTGAAGGAAAAAAGACAAGAGTTGGGTGAGTAGGAAGGAGGAAGCAAGATTTGACAAAAAGTTGAGTAGGAAAATGAACTGCTGTAGTTTGGCTAACACAAATGTATCAAACTCTAACAATCTATTGTGGACACGTTATTAAAGGCAGAAGTAAATACTTAGAATTGTGCTACTCGTTGCTATTAGAGAGCATAAATTAAAACATTTTACTGTTGAAAGTATAGCAATGACAAACCTATGGTAAGCAGGTAATTTACTTGCAAGGTCATATAATGTTTATTACCAAAAGGAACAATTTAAAACTCAGACCAGTTAAACAAGTGTGCTTTGGTCTGAATTATTTGCCCATTATTTTTGTCCCTAACACCATGCTAATGTTCTTAGATTTTGTTTCAGTATACTGGTAGTGAGAACTGGAAGAGAATAGTCCTTGAGCTCTTCTTTCAATTATCACAGAATAATTCTTCTGAAAACTTTTATCCTCTCATTCTTACTACTCTGGAAAACTCCAGGGCTTTCCTCTTCCTTTCCTGTTTCCTCTGTATTGGTGAAGAATTTTGAAATTTCTAGTTTTCACCCTTCCTTTTTGTAATCTTTCTCCTGAAGTGTTTCTTTTTCTGGCCAGTCACCTCCAAACTGGTCAAGAGAAAATGGCTACTTCTTAGCCTGAGTTCTAGAAGATTAAAAAAAGAAAAAATTGGAGTTTTCCTCTGAACCTCTATTTTGAATGAGGATGGCTGAAACTGTGCATAGTATTGCAAGGAGTGTCATGACAGTACATCATGTAATCTCAATGTTTGCTGATCTCTAGTAGAAATCACTGCCGGACACAATTGTGTAATTGCACCCAACCTTTGCTTAGTTGCTGCAGTTACTGTCACTTTAGGTACCTTTGGCCTGCTCTTGTCCTTGGTAGTTTCCAGGTAATGACTCCATACTGCACAGTACAGGTGTTTATTGTAGATACATGCAGGTATAGTACCTGTACATCACAGCATGTGCCACAGGCATGTTACAGCACATAACTTTTAGTAGTTGTGCATTCCAGTGCAGGATTTTTCTATTACTCTACGACTTTGTCTTTTATTGCTGAATATCATCTTTTTTCTGCTCCTCCAGTTGTCACTGTCGTTTCCTATATGTCATCACCAAGTGCCTTACTTACTAGATCGGTAAAACCAACAGATGGTGGTTCTGTCTTTGCTTCTAGAAAAGAAAAAGTGGAAAAAGCTGAGTCAGTGTAGTCCAACTTGTGCTACACCCAACTTTATCCTATTTTATTTTACTAGCACGTGTCTAAACATTCTGAAAAATTTATGATATGACCTTCCTTTTATGTGCTATTAACAAGAGGACCATTGAACTTTTTCTGGTGGGGATAATATGGAGACAAGTAAGGAAGAGAAGAAAGCAAGCAGACTGGCTTGAATCACAAGCCATGTGATTGTTAGCCTGTTCATGTGTAGTTGTGTGTGCACACTGGGCTTGAATTATTTCAAGTGCATGTTGTTCAATATTTGAAGTGCATGTTGTGTGCTAATATTTGTTAAACTATAGTGGCCTTTTTTTTTCACTTACAGAACTTCTTCTGCAAAGTTTCTCTTAGGAAAAAAACACCTTGTCCTTTCTGCTGTTAAACAAAACAGCAAAACAATGCATTTTGCAGAGTGAATTCTCCCCTACATTGGCATGCTTTTCATGTTTGATTATTTCCTTCACGGTGTTCACAAACTTAGAGGAACTAAGCACAGACTAAAATGTTAAAATGCAGCTTTGCCTCAGCTGTTTCTTCTTTGCCAACTTAGTCCTCCCCAGCTGAAATGTATGCTCATTCATCTCCATGTCTTTATCAAAAAACTGGAAGTAGGAATTACAAGTAGATGCTTGTCTCAATTAGAATTTTTAATGTTAAGGTCTAGTGTGAACATTATTGGTGTTGGTACACATGAAAAGCAGCTGGCTTGCAAGCTGTATCATAAATTATTTTTGTCTTCAGTTTAACTTAATGAGTTTGGAGATACAAAACAACAGAAACTGCAGAAAATTTCACGTTAGGAAAGGGTGTAAATATTCCTAGAGGGAAAAGATCTTGCTGAAGGAAGCCTTCTAATACCTTAGGAGAAACTGCTTCAATAACCTTAAAGCTACAAGTGATGCATTTTACACATTAATATATAGCACAAATCACAGTAGTCCTTGGCTTTCCATTGTTCTCACTTGTAAACAAGCCCAATGCAAATATTTTTAAAAATTATTTATCTATTATTATTATTATTACTATAAAATAATAGCAATTTATTTTTGACCCTTGTCATAATTTAGTCATTTGCTCTTCAGCAGAAAGCCTGCCTGATATGGAAACCCATAGCTGTTCCATATAGTGACAATTAATAACCTTATTATTTGTTTTTACAATGGAATTGATGAGTATTAAAACTTTACCTACCTGCTTTAGAGTTCTTATCTTTGTGAACACTTTGAGATATGTTCAGTGTCTAATTAAGACTGTATTTTTTTCACCTCTTATAGAGACAGTATAGTTGTTTAGCTTTTATTCTCCACATCATACCAAGAACAGCAAATATCCTGAATAAATCTTTGCAATGGGAAGGACAGAGCCTTATCTTGAATTTTCTAGTTACTTCTGAAAACAAATCCTAACTAGAGAGGTCTTGTGAACAAATATAGTAAATTAACTGTTTAATGGTAGCTCTTTGGCATGCCATTGTTGAAATCTGAAGAAGTTTCACTATTTAGGTTCTTTTGCCAATGATCAATAGTTTGATTATTCAAGGTCTAATTTTTTTTTTTTTTTTTTTTTTTTTTTGTGAATGGAGTTTCCATCTGTATTGCTGAATTAAATCTGAGACACTGTTTTAAAAGATTCTGTCTTGTATCTCTGTATGCAGACAACACTCGTTGCTTCCAAAGGAGTGTGTGAATTACTTCTTTCCATTTTCCTTTATACCAAGATGATTGTAAGATGCTTTTTACTTCAAATTCATCTGAAAACTTTCCTCAGTATTTCAGCAAGAAATACCCACTAGCAACAGGATGTATTCTCACATATTTTACTCTTTTTAGAACACAAAGCAGTGAGTTTGTCATCTATTTTTCTATGCTTAAAATTGCTTGCTGCCATTATAATTTCAAAACTGTATGAAATTTTATGTTAAAACTTTTATGGAAGTAGCATGAGGAACCATAGAACCCATGTGTGTTGATCTCAGTTTTAGTAAGACTATGTTAAACATGTGAGCAAAACTTAGATTTTTATTCCGCTGTTCTTGTGTAAATTAACTGGTTAATTTAGAAAAATACTGTCTACTTCAGACTGGAATGTGCAGGGATTTTTTTTTTTTTTCTCCTGAGGAATATAGGAAATATCAGATTCTGTACTTTCAGGTTTTGTCTGTTCAAATTTAACACTTTTAATAGGCATATTTAGAGCCATATGCCTTCTTAAACCTTTGTAGTTTAAAACATTGTAACAAACTGGAATTCTGAAAATGGCAGAAGGCATGAAGGGAAGGAAGAGCATGTTGGGGACAATGATCTGCATTATTCATATATCATACAGTTTCTGAAGAGCTAGCTGTGAATTAGAGATTACAAATACTTTCATTAAGCCTGTAAAATGAATGCTTTTCATGGTGTGTGGTTTTATGAAGTATTTTACTAGTCCTGAAAATACTGACTTTGCCCTCTATGACCCTTGGGCTGAATGCAGATGAAGCAGGCAGAAAATTTCTTTTGCATCAAAAGTAGTAGTAAAGTCTTTTGGAGGTAGAGAAGTGGCTGGATTTCTTCTTTAATAAATAAATTATTAATGGTAGTTCTGGTGGGATGGGAATGAGAGAAAAAAAAGCCTGTCTTGAACAGAAGGCTTTCTAAAGTAAGCAACCCATCCATAAAGGGGCTTGATAGGCTTTTGTCAGTTTTTAGTTTTGTAGGTTAATTTTAAAAGGTTGTATTTAAATGCATTGTATTCTCAAGACTCACAGCTGGCTGAAGCCTTAGCCTAGTTTCTCTCTAGATGATGAGTGCTCCTTAGCTGGTTCCCTGGTACTTGCAGTCAAGAGGTTTAAGCTTGAGTATTCTTTACATCTATATTTTTAAAGTTAATGTTCTTTAACTAGTAATATTTCTGGGTTTGAAATCAAGACTTGGGTACTGTACCATGCTAGAGTATATGTTTTTGTGTTTACCTTGTCTGATGTTAAAAGGACTTTAGATAATATTTTGCAACACGTGTTTTGGTGATTGAAGTACTGCAAAATAAAGCAATGTTGCAAGTAAATGCAATGTAAGGCAAGTTTGGAATTCTCAGAGTTAAAATCCTTTTCTGCCAAATTGTATAAGGATCAGTTGGAGGTTTGGCATTAACCTCTCTTATGGTATGAAGAGAAGTTGTCTTTGGCAGGAAGCAAGTGGTGAAACCCACGGCTGAAAGCTCAACATAAGTGCAGCAATCAATCAATTATACAAAGCCCCACAGATCTCTAGGAAAACTAAGGATTTCAACTTTATGGTCTTGGGCTTGTGTTTTAATTACTAACATGAAAACTGTGGTATGTGAACAATGAGCTTTTTGCCAGGCTTAAATAACAAAACTTTTGTGCTGGTTCTTGTCTTCTTTAACTTGGTGCCTATTATGATGATGTAGGAGAAGCGTACAAAATTGGTTTTGGCTGTGGCTAGATAAGTACTTGCTGCACGCAGTATTACGTGACTGCTGCTTTGTGGGGTGTAGGTGTATCGAGGAGAATGATTGAACTAAAAATACCTGGGGCAAAATCATCATCTCTCTGCCAAAATCTAGGAATTTTGAAATGGTTCCCCTCACTCAGGTGCTATTTAACTAAATGAATAATTCAATGTTTAACAGTTTCTGTTTATTGTTTCATTAGAGATATTTTAAAATTAAATTTTACACAGAAAAAATTATGTTAGTCATTGTCTTGACTAGCAAATCTAAAAGTTGCATTCTGTGTCTGATGGATTAGAAAAAAAGCTGTTTTCCCAGAGTGGGGAGCAGGGATTAAAGAAAAGCTTTCACTAAGACTTACTTTTGTTAGAAATAAGACCCATATTTTTTTCCCTGAAGTCAGTTGGCCTTTTGGCAAAGATCAGGTCTTTTGCACAGAACACCTTGTTCAGAACACTTAAGAAATCTAGATGAATAACTTCCGGAAAGTATGGAAGTCTAAAATCAGGAAAAAGCATGTTGATTTTTTTTAAAGCCTTAAAGTTTTATTTTTAATTTACCGAAGTATTTTTTGTAATGATCATGTAGATCATGTTATTTGTGGGAGTATTTGATGTATGCTGTCAGTAGAGAGTTTATGCACTCACCCCAAAAGTAAGGAAAATAATGTGAGAGGTATTTTAATAAATATTGGGCAGGAGAGATACAAAATACATAATGATACATAATGACAAAGACCTGATAAACTTATTGTTGTAACTGCCTTGTGAAATTGTAATTTCATTTTTATAGTGATGATCCTTGCAGTGATCCTCTCTTCTACTCTGCCTTTAGACCAGTTTGCAAAGGACTTCAGGGTTATGGTTTTCTTTTCCCTTTTTCTCTTTATTCTTTTATTTTGGATGCTTCATTAAGTTATCTAGACAAAATCTCACTTTCCACATAAGGGATTAAACTGTTTTCAGGTAAAGAGTTCCTCTCAGAAACCTGCATTTCTGTATGCATAATATTAAATGTGATATGGCAGTCCCTTGCAACCTGTCTTCTAAAAGCAGAACAATTACTAGAAAAGAGCATTCCTTACTCCAGTTTTGTAGCTGTGTCTGATATTTCATACTATATCCAGATGTTCTACACAGATAATACTTGTAATTTTCCTAAAATTTATGTAGAGTCCTAGTTTATTATTCCATTTACCTGTCTGCTTTCCAAGAGACACACAGAGCCTTTTTCTGTCCTGTTGATCTTAAATATACAGTCTTGAGTATATCTTGCTTCATTTATTCTGTGATGGTGGAGATGTGTACTGAACACCTTTGGGAAAAAAAATTGAATTGTTTTTCCTTTCTTTACTGCCTTAATATAAGTATATAAAATGATCTTTCATTTAACATTTCACAAAGATGTTTTTACTGAGTTTTATACATTGTTTAGCTTCAGGTTGGCCCTTTCAGCTGTTACTCATCTGAATTGGATGCTGCTTAAATAAATACTTTTGATATAATTTATATTTTCATCAATATTCAGAGATTAATTATGGTATCTGATACAATATAATTCTTGTAATCATCCAAGGCTATCAGTTCCACTAATAAAAGTCCTTCTCAGTGGAAAAAAAAACAAACCAGGAAAACTTCACATGAAACTCACCATTTTAAATTTGATTGTGTGCAGGCATCCTTTTGGCTAAAATCCTGTGTCCGTACCAAAGCATTCATGCTTAGTATGAGTGCCTGCAACTTTAACTTCAAGGCTTGATCGCTTGTTAGTCCTTCTCCATCATCATACCGTATTTTTTGTATAGTTGCAATATAAAGATTATTTAATGTCTTTAAATATATGCAGAAAACACTGACTTTTGTTTTAGGTGGTATGACACCAGAATTTTATCCTGAGGATTTCTAAAGAGGTGTGGTTCAGATGTGGTTCCTGTGAGCAGTGCTGGAAGATTCTAAACCAGTCGCAGCACTCTAAACAAGTGATGTCTTCTGTTGTTGTGGTCTTTCAGATACTGATGTATTGAGTAATTCTGTTCCTAACGTAATACAAAAAAGATCAAAACTTTTAGAAGTTGAGTACTTTTTATCTAATGTATAATTACTTTATAGTTAAGTACTTAGTAATTTTAAAAGTACTTTTAATTTTTATTCATTCAGTTTGCTGTAGAGAAATTTTGATGTCTGATAGATGTATGATCTGGTTGTGTTTACTGAATGATTGAAATATGAATTGGTTAAAATGTTGCTTGAATATTACTTAAATAACTCTGTTTTGTTGTAGCCGAAAAAGAAAACTAAGACATTCAATCCTCCAATCCGTAGAAACTGGGAAAGTAATTACTTTGGGATGCCCCTACAGGATTTGGTTACACCTGAGAAACCAATACCTCTGTTTGTTGAAAAATGTGTGCAATTCATTGAAGATACAGGTAAGATAGGAGGACTGTTAGAGGAAAGACTTTCCCATTTTAATAATGAGTAAAGCCTCTCATTTCCTGTTTTAAAGTACTTACAGAATTTTATCATAAAAATAAGTAATTGTGGGCTAGGCACATTTAAAAAGTAGAATGTGTTTTCTAAATTTTATGTTTAATATGTGATGGTTTTTTGATGTTATTTATACAAATACTTAATTTTTGACAAATGTCTGAGTTTAACATGTTCCCTGTAATTTAAAAAACTTCTATCACTTTCTAATGCCAAATGACATTTAACCCAATGGCAGTCCAGTTTTACATGTCTCACTATTGCCACTGCATTTTACTTCATGTATTTGAAAGCTCTGCCTTTTCTAGTTATGGAAAACAGGTACTTGAAATGGCTTTGGACCTGGTATGATTAGTTAGCTTGCTTTCTTGATTTTGAAGATAAATCTAGTTTTGCATTTTAACTTGTTACAGAGACAGAAACACTTATTTTCTAAATAATATGTAATTCTCCATAAATAATGTTAATCTTTAATAAATTAAGATGTAACTTCCCAGTTTAATGTAAAATATTAACATATATGTGTTTACAGTAATGTGAAATTTCAAGGTATGGTTTTCTCTCTCTCCTTTCTCCCTGGCTTCCTTGTGTGTTTGTCCCTGCTTTCATCCTATTTACTGTGTAACTATGAGGCAAAGTAGGATTATTTTTCTGGTCAAACAGAAGACTACAGTTAGGAGTGGGATTTGTTTTGAGGTTTACAAGTGATCTGTGGTTAGGTTTTGAGTTTTGGGGGGATTTTTTTGTTTGCTTTTAAAGATTGTGAGCACTAGTTTTCAGTTAGTTTGTAGATCCTGCTTGCTCTGAAGTTTTATAAATGACAGTGTGAGTGAACTGAAACATGTGGAGGACCATCTTTTGATGTGTGTCTGCAATGGGTTGTTGTTTAATGCGAAGTAAAACAGCATCTTTTTTTCTAAATTTGCTTAGATCTCTAATACAATTTTGGCTGTAAAATGACATTAGCAGTTTTAGCAAGACTAAAGCTGGAGGGTTTTCTTTCTTATAGTGAAGTTCAGTTATGTTGTCATCTGTAGGAATAGTGTTTCTGAAATTACCACAGGTAGTAAGCCTTATAGCTGCTTTTGAAGACTTACATACTGCATTATTGCAATAAAAAAATTAAGTGAAACCTCAGGCACTGGTCTTTTTGGAGTCAGAGATATTAGTATAGATCTATCTTTAACCTTTTCTTTCTGTGGATTAAAGGTAAGAGCTATATTTTCTGCCCTCTTGCTTTTGCTTTTTCCACCTCACCCAGTTAAAAATGGGAAAGGAGGAATAAGGGCAAAGAGTAATAGAGTGGTATAGGCCATAGTTTAATATGTTGTGTTTGCTGTTTTCTGTAGGAAAAAAACCTCCCAACCCAAAACAAACCAGCATAATTTATAGATGAGTCACTGTCGTTTGTGTTCTTTAAAAGTGGCTACGTACAGCTACTATGCATAGCTATACAAAACATATTAACTGGTACTGAAGACCAGTTTCAAGAGTTTGTAGAATCTAGCAGTAACGTAATTTGAGCATATTGCACTTTCTAAGAATACTTTCAAACAATGAATTTATAAGCCCAGTTCTAAAAGTTCTATTTGCATAGAAGTATTGTTGTCTTTGTGGTAGACTTTCAAAAAAAAGCATTATTCCCAAAGAATTTTTACCAGCTTGTCATGTGAGAGGGAGAACTGTAATAGAGTGGGAACATTATTTGCTGTCTTTTTTTCCCCTTGTAATCATCAAACAGTGCGACCAGCCGAAAGATTTCATCTGTTCTCTTCTCATGACCTGTCTTGGGAAAATAAGATGTTGGGTTAAGCTGCTATGTGTTCAAAATGTAGGGTCTCCTCAAAAGTGGTGACTCAGAAGGCGCAACTTTTCTGTTAGCTATGTATACATTAGCTCATCCTGGAATGCTGCTGTACACCTGGAGTATTTTAATTTTGGCAGTAAATGTAAGCTGGACAAACATCGTTCCATCTGTATAGTTTGTGACAGTGAAGACACTAGTTGTCTTCCTCGTTTTGTTAAGTACATAGAACAAAACCTCTACTTTTGATCTGTGTTACAGTTTTCTTTCTCTTACTCTGGATTCTGTGTAAGTAGCTTTGTTGTTGTTTTCAGCTTCCATATTTAGCTGTGGGAGTTTTGTTTCTGGTGTGTATTTTTTTTATATTGGATTAATATGCTGTAGATATTTGGGTTTCCAGCAGGGTTCTGATAGAATGTATTTGTTGCCTTTGAGAGAAAAGAATGTTCACTTGCATTGCCTTTAAATCCTGTACTGAGATAGAATCACCTCATTGACTTTGTGCCTGTCTGAGAAAATTCCACAAATACAGTTTTGGAGATTATCAGTCTGCAGAAGGCAAGTCAGGACCTATTGGCTCCAGGCTGCAGTTTAGAATGCTACCATTCCTATATGATGAAGCTGCTTTGCCCTGGGGAGTCATTCAGTACTCATCTATCTCTTAGCAAGTCAGCCTGCTGTCAGTTTGAACTGCACTGAATACCAGTGTTTGTTATCATTGCCTTTTTAATTAAGAAATGCGGTCTTCTCCAACTCAGCTAATCTGTATTTTCTGTTACAGAGGATATAATTGTTTAGCGTTTCCTCTTTAGGTGCTTTCATGGCATTCAGCTCCTTCCTATGGAGTTTGGATTGTGGCTGAATTTGTCAAGATGTGATTAATCTCGATTTGAAGGACAAATCTTAATTTTTAATGTTTCCTCTTTCATTCTCACTAAATTGTACCAGGCAATGCTTTGTACCCACTCATCTGAATTTTGACTGAGGCTAGAAAGTACACAGTGTGAAAGACAGTTTTCTCTATTTCAGATGCCTAGATGAGACAATAGTACCTTAAAGTGTCCAATTTGAAGATCTTGCTCCACCATAAACCTTAAAGAATGGAGCACATGCAGAAAATACCATCAGATTTTTGTTTTACCATAATGTTCTGGAATATCCTCACACACACACACACAAAAAAGTGTGTATCAGTAGAAGAGGAATAGTTTGGAAAAATAAAAGTAAATTTAGGAGCTTAAGAAGTTCTAGCCTTTTATAAATCAACAGATTTTTAATGCTGAAGAAGCCATGTTGTTCCTGTCAAGGTAAAGTGTGATCTGGTAAAGATAAGGGGTCCTGAGTCTGTGCCTGTAGGTGAAGGTAATTGTCTCTGTGTTCCTCTTTAGTATTTTTCAGCAAAAAGCTTCATTCTAAATTGGTTTTGCTTTATGGAGCCAACCAATTAGATTTTGAAATATAATACAGAGCTTGAATTCCCTTGTAATCTTTTTGATAGTATTGGAAACAGAAACTGAGGGCCAATTAACTCAGGTTAATGCCTGAGTAGATCTAAAGCTGGTAAGCTGTAAATATGTGTTAGAACCTCCATTTCACAGCTGTCTGCACTGTCACTGGTACTGAGAGTACAAAGCAGCAATAGCACATAATACTTGGTTTTATTGGAATCTCTTGATTAAAACCAAATCACAATACCACGTGAGAACATCTTAAATTTTATACCACTGTCACTTCTGGGTAGGAAAAGAGGAAAGATATGCTAAATATTGTAAACAAACTTTGCTTCTGTGTTTCTACATTGTCCATGATTATAGGAAAACCTTTTTTCTATCCAAGCCTTTAATTTTTGAATTCATTGTAATTATAGCAGGATGAGTAATATTTTGGTTGTTTGTCAGACTTCTTTCTTGGTTCACTGAACAAGTTGGTCAAAAGATTTTTTTTTCTTTCAGGTGAGTAACTTGCCAATGGTGAATTACCAAGCTTTCCACTAAACATCTTGGTATAAATATATAATGTTTTCAAGAAAACTGATCTTTGGTCAAAAATATTGTGCTTGTATCTGAAACCTGCTACAGACTATATGAACACTTTGCTGTCACTAGTGACATGTATGATATTTGTATGCTTTTACCTCTGTCACATCCTTTGCAAATCAATTTATAACTTGCCCGTGAGAGCAGCTGTTTCAGTTGACTGTAATTGGTAGTTATTTTTGGTTATGGGCTTCCAAAAGAATATTTTGATGATACAGTTGTTCTGTTGTACAGTTAGTTGTTTTTTGCTTTCTCCTGGTGGACTGAAGAGAACTTCATTTTGTTGCATTATTTGAAACGAACTTTTAAAGAGTATTGGTTTTCTGTAAACTAGGTTTTATGGGAATGTATTTAGCAGGGAAACTAGAGTTTTGATTTTTAAGAAAAATATAGTGGCTGTTTTTGTATAGAAGTAATGGTGTTATGCTAAGATATGCTAGGAAAAAGATTATCTGCTCTTTTTAAAAGAAAAAATTACAATGTAGACCATTGTCTTTTTTAGTACAGCTAATTTTTTTTAAATATAGGTAGCAGAATTGAGATACTTTCTGAAACTAAACCATTTAGCTGTATGAATTGCATGAATTCTGTATTTCTCTAAGAATGATCATGGAGAGAATGAGGTAGATATTCGATACTCTGAGAGAGAGGAATGGATTTCTGAAGGCTAATTTAATGTCTTCAACAAAATGTTGATATGGTTTGAAATTTGTATTGCAATATAATAGAAAAATTTTTATTGAATGTCCAATTGTAAATGTAAAAAGTGTTCATGTTTATGTCAACTTTGTAGCTTGAGTGTTTCATTGGTAACATTTTTATGCTGTTATGCACACCTCAAATTCAGTGATGAACTATTCCACAGACTGTTTGTGCACTATTCAGCACCTATTGTTGATTTTTAAGTTTTCCCAAACTTAAAATAATTTAGGCAAGATGACTTACACTAACTGATACTAAAAGCATATGAGGGTTTTTTTAGTATTTCAGTGGTTTTTTGCATTTTGGGTTTACTTTCTCTGTTTGTTCATGCATTGGTGAAAAGTTTGGTATAGATTATATTTCATTCTGTTTTACCAAGGAAGGAGACATCAAATTAACATTACAAATACTTGCAGTTTTGCCATTGAGTATATATAGTTCTTGATGATATTCAACTTTAATATTAGTATTTCAATTTTTTTATCTGAGCTTTCAAACATTTTTAATTTTTTTATAGAATATTGCTATCCATGCACTTCATTGACCACATTATAAATTTTAGATTCTAAACTTCATAGAAAACTAATAACATGAATTGAATGTAAATTGTACATGAAATAATTCGGCAAAGAGAAGCTTATTAGAATAATTTGTTTTAATAATTTAGGTACGCAGTTTATGTGAGACAAGGAATGGAGTAAAGATGGAAGGAGTTTCACAGAGCTAAATGTCACTATCTCACATGGTTCCTATGGAGAGCTATAAGAGAAATTAAAAATTGTGTACCTCTATATGTACAATAATTACTGCTTTTGATATTGAGACCATTTTTGTAATACTGCTAATTGGAGGTAATTCAAGTAAAAGAATATTGCCTTCTTCAAATTTCCTTCAAACCTAGTTTACACCATGGTCTTTTGTGCCGAATCTGCTTTTAGGCTAGTTTTTTACACTGACAGTATAGATAAGGCAAAGTTTGTCTCCAGAGAATGAGGTTTGGTGGAAATAGGCAAAGAAAATGAGTCAGCAGTGCTTGTTGTGGTAAAAAAGTCAGGAAAATCATTGAAATACATTCTTAGTGACTGGAAATCCAGAAATTCAAGATTAATGACTTTCCCCTTTTATTCAAGGGGCTTGGGATAGCTGCTTTAGTTGTTTAATTTAACTTTAGTTTAGTTTAGGTGTTTAGTTTAGCTTTAGTTGTGTTGGACAGAGAGAACAGAACTGGACAGCCCCTTGGCCTGATGTATGAGTTTCTGTCACTCTTCAATTTGGGCACTTGTGAGATGTTTCTGGATCAGTGAAGTTCATTGTTTTGAAAAGCTGTATCAGCAAAAATGGTAAAAGTCCTGCTGCATAGTATTACAGCTGGTAAGTTAAGAGTCAAATACATGCCAAAACAAGTGCAAGGCAGGGAGTGGGAGCAAGGGAAGGACAGAAGCAGTGATTGGTGAGGCAGGGAGTGAGACCAGCATTTTCAGTCTTACTGTTCTGCTAAGTTTGCTCAACTGCCCATGAAGCTTTATGTTTAGCAAAAAATGCATATGGGCCATGACTCTGTTGCTCTTGATTCTGGTTTAAATAGCTCTACATCACATTTTGTACCCTCATCAAGTTGGTGAGTGATTCTAGAGTGGGCAGTGTGGTTAATGTATTTAAGACCAGGGCTTCTGCTCAAGGGAATGTAGGCAAGCTGGAGGAGTGGGATAGTAGGAGCCCGAAGGAATTCAGTGAGGACAAATGCCAGGCCTTTCAACTAGAACTGCAAGGACTAAACTCCTGCAGTCGTACACACTGAGCACTTGGCTGGGGCCATATGTGCTAATGAAAAGGATCTTGTGGTGTAGGCTGATAATGCCTTCTGTATTGGACTGTCCCAGTAGAAGGGGCGGGCACTACAGCAACAGAAGTCATTACTAGTTTTTGCTCCATGCTTGTTGGTCATCTTCTGAAATATTTCAAGAAAGATGTTGACAAACTTGAGTCCAGGAAAAGAGGGTCAGGGGCTGGAGTTCCTAATATGTGGGCTTATTCAGCTTGGAGAGAAAGAGGCTGAGGAGGTACCCACAAGTGGCTTCCCATACCTATGAGGAGGTTACTGATAAGGTGCAGCCAGCCTGAAGAACTGAAGTTCCATTATGCCATTAACATAGGAGGTTCTGATTACAAAGAAGGGGGATACTTTTGCTCTGAAGGTTAGTAAAGCACTGATTCAGGTTACCCAGAGAGACTGTGGGGTATCTTGGAGATATTAAAGGGAGTTTTAAGTAAGCATCCTAATCTGATTTCAGTGTTGACTGTTGTTTGGGCAGGAGGTTGCAGTAGATAATCTCCTGAGAATTCCTTCTATGATCACTTCAAAATTGGCATAGAATAGGTTTCAGTAATTAGGAGACTGTACACCAGTTTGTGTTTTGTAACTTTGGAATTAATCAACAGGGAAGAAATAAACTCATGAGGGTAAAACCGGCATCAGTCATTTCTCCTAATGGAAGACTGACTACCAGACAGGGGAGGAGTGCATTAATTTAGTAGTGAGGAAATCACTGAAAACTATAAAGAAGTTTTGAAATCCTCGTAAAACACGTGTTGTGCTCTTGAAGGTGCTCTTCAAAGGAAACATCATGGGAATTATACAAAGAATTCCTAAACAATGCAGGTAGGACCAAGATGCCGGGGTATGTATGATAGTTATGGTGCTCCACTTGTTCCCTCAGCATTCTCTAGACCCAAAGTCACCCAATGCTATATTCCTGGAAAACTATAATGCGTCAGTTTTCACTCATTTTTAATGAAGCAAAGAATGCATCTACCTTTTCCTAGTCATGTTCATAGTGTCATGTTAATTGTAGTCTTGTGTTCTTTTTTTGAAATGGGCAGGCCATAAAATATGGGCTCGAGTGATGCTTTATAAAATGATTGAGACCTTGTTTAATAACCATTTAGTGTAAATTATAGAAATGTTAATTCAGCTTTGGAGAGCTTCCTGTTATAAGGGTCTTTCTAAAAGTAATGCTTATTTCCTTACACTGCTTATTTTTAATTGAACATTTCAATATGCTATAAATTATTTTACTACTAGAAGAAGTAAGACACTTTCAGTGTGTGGATTGAATGTCATGGGACTTTAAATGTCAGTGTTGTTAAGGACACATTAAATGTTTTTTATCTAAGTAAAGTTAGTGTGAGATTCTTACTTTGAGTTTGACTTCTTTGCTCAGTAATTATCTATATTCTAGGTGTAGATAGAAATTATTGGTTTGGATCACTAAATTGGTGGTTCCTTTAGTCTTGTGTTGTAGCACGGGGGTTGAAAAAAGGTACACCAGATCAATCCACGGAATAAAATTAGAGGAATAAAATTCAGATCACCAAATTTTCAAAGGTAAGTGTTGGATTGATCGTCTCAGCTATTGTAGTGGAGAATGAAGTTCCACTGGCCACTGTAGAGGAAGGAATTGAACTGGGAGAGACAGACTTGCTGTGATTGTGGCATGTATTCAAAAACACAGAATATGATTGTGGAACCTGGCTGTGGATGTTGGTAGCCGACACTCTATGACTTTTCAGCAGTCTAAATGTTAGTATAGCTGTTGTCACTTGGGAAAAGGCTTTGAAATCATCATAGACAGTTCTCTGAAAACTTAAACTCTCTCTACTTGCTATCAATCAAGCAAAAAAAAGAAAAAGAGAGTAAGTGTTATGGAGGAAGAAAGATCATGCTATTGCATAATGCTGTGCTATAGACACAATTTTGTTACTGGTTGCAATTTGGTTCAGCCTTTCTGAGAATAGGAAGGAATTGATGAAGATAATACATATGGGAGTAATAGTAACTCTTGGATAGAGATGCACTGAACTGATTAGCTTAGAACATTTCTGAGGAAGAGAAACTACATAAATTTAAAAATCTGATGTTGGGAAAATGTAGAGAAGTTACTACTTCTAGTTGAGAAAAAAAAATAAATTCTACACGCTTCAAGTATCAAGCATAAACTTTGTGTGCTTTCATAATGTACATTCTGAAATGACAAAACTGCATTCACCATGATGTAAAGAGGAGTAAATCACTTGAAGGGGTTTGGGTGAATTAGTGAAGGATAAATCCCCAGGTGGCTATTACAACACATTATGCCAAAGCCTGTGTGTGTAAGCCACTATCTGCAGAAAACTGGGAGGATATGCCACAAAAAGATTTCCAGTAGGTTTTGGGGTTTTTTTTTTCTCTCCCGTCCTTTCTACATCTGTCCTCAAGCATATGGTACATAGTGTAGTATGAGGTATGGAAAATGGATATGGTACCAGGTAGACTTTGGTCTTCCAAAGTGAAGTTAGTATGCTCCATAGAGGAACCAAGAGTTGTGGAAATATGTTGGAGCCTAAGAATGGAAATGTCCTACAGACTGGTTATGGATATAGGTGCAGATCCACCTTGCTCATTTTCTCTGAAATGCTTTTAACCCTATATAGTGAAGTTCCAGTTAGATGGGATGGAGCCCTGGTCACAGCTGGCAGCACAAAAGGAGGTGCAAGAAAATTTATTAGGCACTAGAAAGTACTTTGATAAAAGAGTAGTCTTGGCAAAGGGGATGTGCACTGTCTTGAAATAAATACAGATTATTGTAATGTGACATAAGGAGGGTCTAGTTATTTAAATGTAGAGGTATTGTAAAGCTAGCAGAACAGAGAAGCAAATAAATCATGTGATTCTGATATATAATATTACAGCAGGTAAGGACATGTTGAAAATTATGACTGGACCAGAAATGCAAACAGAGTAAGAACATAGAAAAAAAAGTTCTGAAAAATCAAGAGGCTTGCAGGTGAATGAACCAGATTTTTACAAAGCAGTCAGAAAAGAGAAATGTTGAGTGCTCTCTATCTCTCCCTCTTTTATTTTAGGTGTTCATTATAGATATGCAAGAAGTTTAAAAGCTAAAAGTAGTGAACTAGAGTGTCTGATACTTGATGGAAGATCTTGATGTAAGAAGCATTGGAGATACCTGGCTGCATAATAGAAAAACTACAAAGAATTGGAGCATTACTTAAAGAATACTTTCAGACTTCTAGCTGTGTGTATACACACAGATTAAACTTGTCTCCTTCCCTGCCTTAGAGAAAGCGTAATGACAATTGACCAACTGTTTCATGAAGCGTGACTTCCTAGAATATACACAAGCACAAAAAGTCTTTCCTTGAGGAATTCAGAAGACAAAGTTAGTTATCTTAATCCAGAATTGCAGCACTTCACTGTTTTTGGAAGATGCCTAAATTCAGTTGGCATCACCTTGATTAACCTGAAAATTTTCTGAAGTACTGTAGTTGTCTTTCTTTGTTTCTTAGAACTGTAGTACAATTAGAACTGTGTAGATAGCACACTAGAGCATATGTCTCCAGAGCAGCCAATTCAAGTATTCAAGGTTTATACACTCCTACTAAACAGTGACTGAGTCGGACTTCTCAGAAACTGCTATTGCAGCGCATGGAGTTTCATTTGTGCAGAAGGACAGTGAATAGTAATTGGATAAAACAAAGACTATCCTGGGGCTGTAGGATCTCCCAACAGAGAATTCTCAATAGAGACAAAGAGAATCTTGATGGTAGCTTGTTCTTATCTGCCAGTGGTCTTTTGTATTTATTTACAGCTTCTGGAGGAGGAATGTAAAGTGTTTCTGGCTGTGATCACACTTAGCACATTTGGGACATTTTTTTGAAGGTAGATTTGAAACTCCTTTCAAGATGTGGAAATCATTGAATCATTGAAACCACTTTTTGCCCTGTGCCACCAAATTCTACCTTCTGGTGGTGTTCAAGGATATCAATGAAAACAAGGCGTAGGTTTTTTGAAGGGACTGATCAGGTCTGTATTTACAAGAGGAGAACTCTTGGCTGTGGAATTGGAAAGCTAAATGATGGACATGAAAGTTTATTGAAAAAATGCTTACTAAAATAACCTTGATGCAGCCAGTAAAGAGACATGTTGAGTTGTTGAGACATTAAGAAGGAAATAATGAGTTAGAAGAATCATGTGAAATTGTTAAAAATATCCCAAGTGCTTTCTGTACTTTGAACACTGTAATAGGATTCTTAATGTTTCTTGGTAACTTAAAAGACACGTTC
Organism: Certhia americana; assembly: GCA_018697195.1. NCBI lineage: Eukaryota > Metazoa > Chordata > Aves > Passeriformes > Certhiidae > Certhia > Certhia americana. The sequence continues at coordinate 36,396,134 of CM031861.1, forward strand.
AGTGGATTGTAGTGTGGCAGAACAGTTAAGCATTGATCTGATGATCTAAAATGCATTCGGTTATTTGCCTATGATGGCAAAAGGCCAAGAGATTTCACAAAGCTGTGAAACCTGTGGATTTTTAACAGTCCCATGAAGTGTTAGAGAGATCTAATTTATAGATAATTTTGCACCCATGAAGGTAACTTGAGGAATTAAGGAACTATAAACTGTTTGTATTCCTTAATAGGTTCTAGATTAAAAAAGAACAGTATCTTGGGTTCTGGTGTGATTATCAGGATGGACTCTTTCATTCAGTGAGTAGTTGTGGGCAAAAAAAGATAGCAATGTGATAGGAAGCATAATCACTGGAGTGGAGTGTGCAAGAGTGTGTGTGTGCGCCTAATTAAGGCTTACTGTTCAATGTTTACGTTGAAAGGCTGATAGAATTATGACAACTCTGTAATGTGTGGCAAAACAAAGTAATAACGAGAAGCTTTGGGAACTTCTGCTTCCTAACACCTTTCTCTTTTTCCCCTTTCCCCCTCTTTTTAAAGAAAGATTTGTAAATGATGGGATAATTTACCTTAGATAAGAAGTGAGGAGAAATGGATTCAAAGTTCATAAAATATAAATGGTAAAAGGGAAAGCATGTTGAAAGATTAAGTTCTTGTCATATACAGGAGTGTGTTACACCATGAAATTAAACAATCAGGATTCAGGTACAAATACTTGATTTTTTTCCCTGCAGAGTATTTTTAGTATGTTGTTGCTTTCCACAATAAGTTGTTAAGCCCTAACTGTGAAAACAGTTTTTAAAAACATAAATGTTGTGGGTACCACAGAATTTAGGTTTTTGATTATTAAAAAAACCAGTGCAAATAGCAACAGTCTAATAGAGATCAGTAAGAGAATAATTTTGGGTATGTTATTCAACAAATATCCGCATCAGAGTCTTGTTATCCTACAATGTCATTTCCTCTGTTCATGTTAAATGGAATAGTGGACTTAATAGACAACTGATGTTTTGTGTTTTGGTGGTCCTATATTGCTGTAATTGTTAGTGTGGTAACTTTTTAGGCGCTTAAATGCATTCCTACTTTTGATTTCTGAATTAGTAGTTACAACTGGTTCTGCTTTGTTTTGTAGTATATAAACTTGCTTTTTAATTTTTATTTTTTCTCCTCTTCTAAGGATTATGTACTGAAGGCCTGTACCGTGTTAGTGGGAATAAAACAGATCAAGACAACATTCAAAAACAGTTTGATCAAGGTAATTAGAGATTTTATTATTTAAAGCCAAAATAGAACATGAACTCTCTGTGGATTCATCACAGTGCAATGTAAAAGGGTTTGCACTTTCAAACCAACTTCCATAGCACTGTATCCTTAATGCTCTGGTGGATTGTGTTGGTATCGTCCAGGTTATTACCAGTGAAGCTCCAAGGATGGGAGGGAAATCTTGTTGCAGCTGGCTTAAGTGCTGTTAAAATATTACCTAGGTGGTATTTCAAGATTTGAAAGAATTTAACTGTCATCTTCGCTGCTCCTTGTATTAACAGTTCATCAGTCCTGGACATTAAGGCATTCACTTCAGCTTTTTATGCCCCACAAATAGTAATTCTTGATACTTACTGTAGTGAAAGCTCTCTTTAGTAATACGCATTAACAGTAAGTCTGGGTAATTTCTAACACAGCCTTTGTCATTGTAGAATATAATGAAAGTTGATTGCTAGTTTAGGCAGTTCACTTTGATGTGTTTATATTCTAAAATGAAAACATTTATTAAAAATTCTTGGGTGTTAATCATGAAGCTGAGTTTGGGAAAAATGGTAAAATATCTCCTAGATGTTAAAGATGATAAATGTGCTATTTCTTTATGCCTTGCTTTGCTGTTTAGCACCATTTTAGGAAATAGAATTTAGAACTCCTTACTGGGAAAAATTGACTAATCAGAAGCCAGTTAATGACAAATATGAAATCATTCAAGTCTTCATGGAGAATTAGACAACTTTTTTCTGATCTTCTACTGTTCTGTAATACTGTCAGGTTTTCTTATATTTGATTTCTTGTAGGTTGGTGTGATAGCATCTTGTCAATACTTCACCTTTTCCTTTCTTATTTAATAATTATTTGCAAAATTTTACTTTTTCAGTGTTTTGAATAAATTCTTGTTTTCATAAAATATTATAAGGAATGATAACAGTAGGTTTTACTTACACTGCTATTTTTAAAATTTTGTTTTGCAGATCATAATATCAGTCTAGAATCAATGGGAGTAACAGTGAATGCTGTGGCTGGGGCTCTGAAAGCTTTTTTTGCAGATCTGCCAGATCCGTTAGTTCCTTACTCTTTACATCAAGAGTTGTTAGAAACATCAAGTAAGTAATAAACAACCTTTTCTTGATTTAATTGTGCTATTTCCATTGCTCTTATTGCGATTTTTACTTCATTGTAAGTTGAAAGGACTATCTGCACTGAATATTTTTAAAATTCCTTAGACACATGTATATTTTAATATTCTTTAAATTAGAAGAAATATATATGATGAGATGAACATAATACATTTATTTTTCAAAACAAGTTTGTAGCTTATTTCTCCTTTTCATTTAAAATTAAATTGGGAGACATCTACTTTTTTTCCATTTTTTGTTAAGTGATAAAAATGATGAAAGCTCTTGGAGCAGCTTTGCAGTTGTTAATGGGAAAAAAACTGCTTCAATTCATGAAGTCTTACATTTAAAGTATACTTTAAAAAATCAGACACATTTTTGGGATATTATGGTAATTCTCTAATTCATTTAGATTTTTTTTTAAATTCTTTTTGAATTTTTATAAGACGCTTAGTTTTGTTTGCCTTACAAACATTTTTCAGACATTTGATAGTATTCCTGTCTTAGAAATTAGTGTCTCATATTGGCAGCAAGCTGTTCCACAAAATGACCACCACACTTTTACAGAATACAACTGTGATGTTTTCCAAACATTTTTGTTTGTATTCCAAAGCATTTTTGTTCAAAACATGGAAGCACTAGTGTAAGCCTAAGGGCTTGGGCCTGGACTTGATTAATATATAGCCCATTAGAAATTTTGCATTTGCTGATGATACCTATAAATAGCTATTTCTGGTATTTCTGCTGTACTTTTCAGGTGTATTGTTTGTTTAATGTAGTTACTTTAGTTTTATTTTTTCTTGAAAGAGTAACAGTTAAATTCCAGTCAAAACATAAAATAGCTTAGAATTTGAGTGTAATTACTTACATTAATACATAAAAATACCATTAATACTGCTTTAAATTTATATTTGGGATATACTGCACTGTATTTAACATTTTTTTCTATGATATTAGGGTAGATTGAAGTTCTTTTTAGCAATGCAGTCAAGTAATAGAGGGAACTTGTATTCCTTTTTGTTATATGAATCATCATTGATTAGAAGCATATTCTGCAGAATGTATGGATCCACAGCATTAGTTACTGGGTTTTTTAAATAAAACTGTTACTTTATTTTATATTCCTTTCCTACATGTTGGTTATTTCCTGTTTGAAGTATGAATAATGTCCTTTGGGCCTGTGAAGAATCCCTATTCTTCTTTAGGCAGCATATTTAAAATAGCTGCACCAGCCCTATTCATAGTTTTTTTATTATTTGAATTACTGTGAAGTTTAAGAATACTCTTAAGCTTATGTGAATGTCTTTCTGTCATAACATTTTGCCAGCAAAGGGATCTCTAACAAGAAATGACCCTGTCACATTGTTATTCTACAAGCCAACAGTAAGCCAGTCAAGTAATTATTTGCTGAACCCAGATAAATAATTCTGCTTAAATTCAGAAGAATATTTTTGTGCTTAGTTAAACTTGCAGTGGGTGTACTTAGTGGCTTAGAGTAACCAGGACAAACTCTATAATAAAAAAGTTACTCTATGGAAATAGGATTTTTATTAAATATTTTCTCACTTGATATTTCTCTATCCTATTGGTACCATTATACTAGGAAAAACACTTAGCAATACTTTATTCAGTATGTCTTTCTAGATGTGTCAGAAAATGTCACTTATTTCTATAGAAATCATGGATAAGACAGAACGGCTACACGAGTTAAAAGAGATTGTGAAGAAATTCCACCCAGTGAACTATGATGTCTTCAGATACATAATAACACATCTAAACAGGTTTAGTATTTTTCAATTTTGTTTAAGTTGTAACAGTTGCAAAAGAGATTGTGTTTCTAACAATGAATTATCTAGTAGAACTGAAAATGTGGAAAAAGAAATTAGGAGTTACAGTTGATTAATAAAGTCTTATAGATTTGTTTCTCACATATTATTGACATATTTATCTGGCATCATTGCTACTATAAAATTATAAGAATGCCGTACATAAAAGCTTGAAAGAATAACTTCACCTAATAATAACTATGGACCTAATTATAACTGTTTCAGACCTTCCCCCCCCCAGGAAATAATAGCTATTGAAATTATAGACTAATCTAGGTTTTAAGGAATTTGACTCATTTGGCCTAAACACCCTCTTCCCCCCTTCCCCCTCCTGCCAAAACAAGGCTAGCTTCCATCAGAATCTAAAATAAAGAGCCCAAATCCTGTGCTGAATAGTAAAATGTAGAACAAAGCTGTAACAGTGCATTGGTTATGCTTGCTTCTTAAATTTTGCCTCTTGCATAGGAATTTAATGTTTTTATATTTGAAAGTTATTTCCATAGTTATTAAAATAGTATTAATAGATGTGTATCACATCATAATCTGAGCCTTCACGTGTACAATATTGTCATAAAAAAGAGAAAAAGACCAGCTTACTTGTGCTTCTTATTCAGCTAAAATGGAATTATTCTCTGAAATCCACAGAATGTGATTAACAGTGTTATTTTTGAGGTTAGAAGGGATCTTTGGAGATTGTTTTGTTCAACCCCATTGCTTTGACAGAGTCAATTACAACAGATTGCCCAGGACGGTGTCCAGTTTGGTTTTCAGCATCTCCAAGAAGTGAGACTCCAATCTCTCAGCACAGCCTATTTCAGTGCTCAGTCACTCTCTCAAAAAGTGTCTTCTTATGCTAGGAGAATTTCCTGTGAGTGTTCGTGCCTATTACCTTTTTTCCTGTTGCTGAGTACTACTCAGAAGAGTCTCAATTCATCTTCTTTACACCCTCCTATCAGATATTTAAAACCAATGGTAAGACTTTCCCTGAGCTTTTCCAGGCTAAACAATCTTAACATTCTCAACTTTTCCTCATCTGAGGGGTCTTTGATAGCTTAATGATCTTAATGTCCCTTCATTGGGTTCACTCCAGTGTGTTCATATGTCTGGAGAGTCCAGAGCTGGATCCCAGACTCCAGATGTGGCTATTGCAGTGCTGAGTAGAGGGGAAAGATCAGCTCCTGAGTTCTGCTGGCAGCATTCCTAAAGCAGCCTAGGATGCTATTGGCTGCCTTTGCCACAGGATCACCTGGCTGACTCCTGCTCAGTTTGTTGTCCAGCAGGACTTTCTTGTCTCGCTCTGTGCAATTTTACTTTTCAGTCAGGCAGTTTTGTGCATAGACACATATATAAGCTGTCCATGACATTTAATTGTTCTGGACTACTGTCTGTGTGTTTATGTTTCTGCAGGTATATGTAATACTCTAACTGAGTGTGTAGTACAAGGGTAGAAATAAGAACCTTTAACTCTCGTGCTTAGTCAGGGAACATATATAACAGGGAGGTACTCTCTTTTTGTGCTTTTCACAGAACATGTAAGATTTTAGAACTTAGATGCCTGCTTTGACACTTCTCTATCACATATACAATTTGCTTAACCTTTATAAAGTTGTGCATTTTTCTTTTCAGGGAAATGAATCAGTTTTTCCATTGTACTCTTGTTCAATACAAATGCATCCCTAAAAGAGATAAAACCATATCAATGAACAAATGCCCACATTACAGAACTTCAAGACATGCTTGCAAGTATCTAAAGTAAAACTAAACATCTCAGACTTGACACAGTTATTAGTTACCTGAAATGTTAATTTTTAATCAACCTGATAGAAATTTTTGTGGAAGAATGGCAGTCTTGGAACTGTCAAAAGTCTTCATCTGGTCACCTATTGGCGTAGCACAGCTGAATGTACAACATCAAGTACCTGGATTGCTGCAAGTAAAAACTTGACATAAATTTAAAAATTCCTGAGTAGTTTCTAGTGCATGCATATCTACAAACAAATGAAACGTGTTAAGCATGGAATTTACTGGAGAACGTAAATGATGTACATTGACCTTTGCTTTCTGATCTGGTCCTCTATTAATGATGAGTGATTTACACTGCAGGTTGCTAATAACAAGATGATCTTTTGTTAAAGAAAGCCTGTCATTTTTTGTCTCATTTGCAGTGTCAGATAGTTGCATTCCATTCAACAAGAAATCTGCTTGGATGTAAACAACTGCATATATAGAAAGAGTTGGATACAGCTGTGTACAGGATCTTAAAGGCAACTTGTAGCTAAATTCTTGACACTTTGTATTTATTTTTAAGAGATTAATTCATAGTAAATTACTGCTGGCATATAATTAAAATGGAAATGTTGTTTGCCAAATGAATTGTTCATTTAATGAGGTAAAGCGGTCTTCTACATGATGAAAGAGCTCTCGTTGCAAGCTAATATTTTAGATGCTTTGTTATTACATCCTACTTCATTACAGTAAAAGATGTGCTGTTGTTGTATAGTTAGTAATGATTGGTGATTAATAGTATTTTGGTGTAAGCAAAGACCTGGTTATTCAAACAAAAAATACAAGTGTTATCCACGTCATATGAAACCAGTAACCATGAGAATTTGATAAATTGCAGCAGTGAGATGAATCTTTCATTAGTGTTTAAGCACCTTTCTGAGCATTTCAGGTAATTGTGGTTGATTACATGTAAGCAGAAGTGAGCTTTTAAAACAGGCTAATGTTGGATTGACATTGGGTTTTTTTGATACTAGTTATGTTTTATACATGTTCTCTGGTAACAAGACCCTTCATACATAAGGACTAATATAGCATAATATGCTTCTGAAGCTTGGGAAAACACCAGTGTGCAGCTTTTAAATCTGATCAGAGTGGGTATCTGAAGTTCTGAAGTTGAACAGTCTGAAGTTCCTGAGAGTTGGCAGTGAAGGAAGTGGGCAGGATCAAGAGAGACATGTCATTTTTCATTTTGAGTGAACATAGAAGAAGGTAAATGAGCATTTTCTGAGCACTTAGAAGAAGATTCCAAAGTAGTTAAAGTTTGGTAGGAGACCAACATACAGGTTTGGTAGGGTTTTGTTTACTCTTAGAAAGTATAAAGATAAAGTTGAAGTAGGGGAGGGAATGCAGTTGATTGTTCATTTTGTTTAGTCTGGTTGTGAGCTGTTGTTGCAGAAGAGGTGCAATGCCTTTATTTTCTTACCTCTAGCCATAGGTTCCCATTGCTTCATTTATTTAGTCTAATGATCCTAGTGAGGATACAGCATGCTAATAATAATACTAAACAAAATGTAGCTTATGTTTATCCTTTGATCTGTAAATGAATTTAAAATGTAATTTTTTTAGCAAAGAGATTACAAATTATTCTACCACTCAGAAATAGTATCCAAATGTCCTTTGGATCAAACTTACTCAAAACAAGTTGAGAGGCAGTATTTGTATACCTTCACATTATTTTTCATGCTTTATCATTACCATTATATATGCATTGTAAATGAGTGGAAACACTTTCTTATAATGTTAATTCTAGTGTTTACTATGGCTTTCACAGCTCTTGAATCTATGGATTACAGCCAGCTGTCAGAAATTCTTGTGGGCTGCTCTTGTTGATCATCAAAATTGTAGCTGACAAATTTCTGAGATTTTATTTTCTGTCTATTTCTACAGGCTCTGCTACCTTTGTGATGTCTACTGTAATGTAGGAAATGCATGTTCCGAGCTGAATGCATATCTTAGCTGTTTGCCAGATTATTAACCCATGATTTTTCATGTATCTCTCAGCAATTACTTCTAGATAAAATTGTGATGTCAGTTTAGAATGCAGTATATTTTAGAAGACAAAATAGCCTATTGCTGTGAAAAGCATTTTGGTTTTTCTGAGTAGGTATTTACTTGTAGATGATAAATTTGGTAACAAGATGGTTTGTTGTTCTTTGGAGTTTAGGGGGTTTTTTGTTTGTTTGTTTTTTTGTTTGGTAATAATATTGCAATAATGAATTTAGATAAAAAGTGAAGAACCTGTTTCAGTTAGTTTACTATTATCAGTTCAAAATGCTGGTGGAATGTTGAATTTCTTTCTTGATTAAAAACTTGATCAGATTTATATTAGTTAACTATCCAAATCTGGAAACGGTGTGGTTCTAAATTTTAGTAAGTTTAGTAATAATGCCTACAGTTAAAGCACTATGAGACTATTTCTCTTTGATTGTATACTGGTTTTAATTCACTCTGTGCATATCATTCTCATTACAGGGTTAGTCAGCAATATAAGACCAACTTTATGACTGCTGATAACTTATCGATTTGTTTCTGGCCTACTTTGATGAGACCCGATTTCGAAAACAGAGAGTTTCTTTCTACCACCAAAATCCACCAATCGGTTATAGAGACCTTCATTCAACAGTGTCAGTTTTTCTTTTACAACGGGGAGATTGTAGAAGCACCCAACCCAGTGGCTTGTCAGCCACCGCCTTCCAACCCAGTGCAGATGGTGGAACCCATGGTACCCCTGCAGCTGCCACCGCCGCTGCAGCCTCAGCTGATACAGTCACAGTTACCAGCAGACCCTCTCGGTATTATATAGACAGAAGATGATTGCAGGCAGCCTGGCGCTGGACAGTAGAGACAAGCTATAGACATGCATGTTTCAAGATACAGTAATGTACTTCATATTTATGACAAATAATTCCCATCCAGCTGATTGGACATCTTTTTGTTATATCCCGTACTGTGTTCCTCATTTGTACACGCTGCAGATAAAAACTATGTGATAAGCATGACTGGAGAGGTTTAATTTTTAAAAAGCAAAAATAGCTATAAAGTACAAAGCTGCTGCTGCATGATACCTTATTGCAATCACTATATCATTCCTGTGACAGTTTGTCACAATATATTGTGAATAAAATTTTTCTATAGAAATTAAATGATTTTAAAAAATTACATTTATGAAACATTCAATGCTTACGGCCTGCTTTATGGCTGGTTTTTGTTATTTAACATGCTATTTTTGGCAATTTTCTTCACATTCAAGCATTCTGTGTAAACAACTAAAGCCCAGCTATAGTTTATTTTGTAATCTCCTGGCTACTTACGTGACTTTATGCTTAGGGTGGTTTATGGAAGAATGCAAAATGCACTGTTGAGAATTTTACGATCCCTCACCATCCATCTTTACTCATAAGTAAACCTGTGGACAGTTTAAGGGTGGGTGAACTTGCTTATTATTTCTTACAGCACAATACCAAGGACATGCTTGTTGTAAAAGTGAGTTTCAAATATTGTACAAAGATTTTGGTGTTGCCTACTTATTTCTTTACGTTCCATTACTGAACTAAACATTTTGTAAAACTGTTAATTCTGTAAACAGCTGCATGTTTAAAAGATCATTGATGGTCTTGTAAACTTAATCTAATATATTTTAGATATTTTAATTTTTCCCACTTGGGAATACATGTAGTGTTTAGAAAATAGTTCATGACATTTTCATATAAGGTTATATAACTTTTCATACATAAACATGACTTTTGTTGTAGTAAAATTCTCTAAACCAAACAATGTTTTAATCTAGGACTTCAATTAATCTATTCTTTAAATCTATTTTTATGTGACCCTCTAAAGATATACAAAAATGCATTGCTAATACATGGCAATAAATACTTTGGGTACTGACAATTAACCTCTTTGGAGTGTGTATATATAAAATCACATAAACTTGTATTCATATTTTTTTCCTGTGGTATGTTGTACTAAAATTTCAAATGGCTTTTTTTTCGTATTTTTAAATTATCTTTTTTTTTTTTTTTCATTTATTTTACTTTTATATTGGTACCAATTTTGCTGTAAAAGAATGCTGCTTAATTTAAACAAATCTTTTGGTTAAATATTTTGATAGTGGTAAAATAATTAGAAGGTTACAAATTGTAGCAAAGGGGAGACCATAGATAAACACTACCTGTGAGACTTTTCATAGCAGCTTTTTTTCTTTCATGTTCGAAATGTACCTTTTTAGGTCTGCAAAGAAGAAAGTTTTGGCTCATTCAGCTGCTAGAATGTTTGTGTAGTTTAAAAAAAAAGCTTTATGATGGTCACTGTTGTAATCTTCACCTATAACAAGATTTAAGATCGTCTTGTATGTATTATAGTAAATAGATGATTTTGAGAAATAAGGCTTTTATTAAGAGATTGATTTGCTCCATTTTCCCAAAATAAAAATTGCCTTTCCCACTTATGTCCTAGGTATTGTACTTCTGATACTTGGATTATCATTCTAGATGACTAAGATACCATAAACCTGGCTGCTGTTTGAAGTACATGTATATTATAAATTATCTTGATATTGTGTTATATTCTTGCAAGTAATTATCTTTTTTAAGAAAACATAAACAAAAAAGAAAAGTCAACCCTATTCCTATTGCAAAGCACACAGGAGCTAATAGTACAATAAAGTCTGTCCTGTAAATTGTAGTATTCCTAACTTGTTCTACTTTACCTGTTGTCTATATAACTTTTATTTATAGTTTTCAGTCTAATCTTGGCATGTTTAGCAAAGAAAATGAAACTTCAAGAGTTTTATAAACTATTTCTAGGTTGCTAAAGAATTTATTTTTCTACTGTATATGGCATAGACAAAGCATCACCTGTACAGGAAACAAGTCTATTTCTAATAGAAGTATGCTTAAAAATAAATGCCAGTCATATCCATATTTAAAAATTCCATCTATAAAGTATCTCCAGTCTTTTTAATGTGAATTACATTTTAAACTTTCTATAAATTCCAAGTTTTTTGCCATAATATTTAACTAATATTTGGATACTAATTTTTAGAATAATTTACATTCCATTTCATGATGAGCGTTCATGTTGAACTTTTTATCAGCAGTATTTGCAGTACCATTTCTTTGTGTATGGTGTTGTGGCTAAATGGCTAAATCACCATTAATTTTAAGAATCTTAACATTTCCATTCAGCCAGATATGAAAGGGTTATTACATTTACTGGATAAACATAGAGAAATGAGAAAGCCTGGCATGTGGCGCCTGGTTGTCACATGGAAGAGTCCCTGCATACTGTTTGCATTATGGAAGTGTTGTATGCAGGAATGTGGATATGTGTGTACGTGTAATATATACACTTGGAGTTTTTTTTAATCTGTTTGTGTGTTTATGCAGACATGCATGCACATACACCCACATAGTAAAGTTTTTAAAATATGCTAGGAAATTAAACTGTGGTTATTAAAGATTTTTAATAGGGCTTTCTCTATTATTATTTTTATTAGTGCTATAAAATGAGGAAGCATGTTATTATATCCAAATTCCTCATACTTTGGCTCATGTAGACCCTTCTAGTTTTAATGAAAATCCAAACAATGATAACTATATTTTTAATGTGAGCATTTTTACCATAATATCTATCTTGATAAAGATACAAATGTATATTACTTTGATTGAGCCATCTCAGTGACACTTTATGGAGTAGTTTCTTTATTTTACAATGGTATAGACATACTGCAGTGTATTTCTTTTCACTGTTTTAGCAATTCTAAAATCCCAGACCTGAGTTACAAAAGTGCCATTTTAAGTAATGCTTAGCGGGTTATTTCAAAAATCCTTACCCTTCATGATCTTGTGGAATTTAAACTCATATAGTGTAAATAGATTGCAGATGTCGACATAAGTGAAAAGAAACTTTGTTGTTGTTTTATGTTTTCTCCTTTATTTGAATTCTGGTTGCTAGGAATTTATAGGTATGTTTATTTTTAGTTGCTGGAGTTTAGCTTCACGTATTTATGATAAACAGAAAAACTATCAATTGGAGATTAAAAAACCAGGCCATAGTTGATGCGCTTCTCTCATTTTTTTTTTTCAGTAATTGTGATGCTGTTTGTCAACTGCAAAAATTGCACATTTAAAAAAAAAAATCGAGTAAAAATTCTGTTCTTTGTTCATAATGTAATCTTTTATTGCTACATCAGGAGAATACTGCAGTGAATTAAATATCAGTGAAGCTTATTCTGTATAAAAGATGCAATGAATAAAATACTAAGATGCTTACTGTGTATAATGTTCAGTTTAGTTGCCTACTAAATTTTTAAAGGCAAAAGCACCCTATCTTTCACAGACACAGAAATGAAATTTAGCAGTAAATCTTGCTGAAGAAAGAGTGCAGCGTGTGTTTAAGTTTTTCTTGGGTGGGAGGCTGTCTCTTGTGGGTCTCTTAAATTTATTTTTCCTGTGGAATTTTTAAATGTGAAGTAAAAACTGTGGGCTTTTAAGGTCAGCTTTAAGTCATTAGAATTGTAAATTATTGGTCATAATTCTGCTAACGTTATGGGATAAACACAGCTTTGATAGTAGTAATGGTTTTAATTCTCCTGTTTGCAGTGTCAGTGCTTACTTAGTTTTTTCAGAACATCTTAAGTCATATGGCTGGTGCAGAAATAACTGCAAGACCTTCCAGATGGTCTTCAAACCTGAACACTGTTCAGGTTTCATTTTTATATATATATATGTGTATATGTGTGTGTATATATATATATATATATGTGTGTATATGTGTATATATATATATATACAAACATATATATAAATATTATAATAATATAAATACTGTAACACATTCAGACACTTTAATCTCAGATGGGATTCATCTTGCATGTAATTTACTCAGTGTGCAAATCTCAGTTATTCAGATTGCTTTATCAAAAAACAGTTCTACTGAATCTGACTGAAATACAATGCACTGCTCAGACTCGAGTTTCTGATGAGTAGCTGTCCCAGAGAACCAAAGTGTAACATTAGTGATCACTTGTGTCAGATTTGGTCCTTCAACTCATGGAAATTCATGGTTTCCATGGAATCAGAAAGGGGTGAAATTAATCTGTCATCATTAGTGAACTGAACGCTTCGTGCCTTTCCGTACTGATGATTTCCTTCCCAAGTGTGTAGCTAGTGCATCTTATGGCTGTTTCCCATATGTTTCTCATCTTCCATATAGAATACAACGCATATGTGTTTAGAGCTGAAATTTTGTTGCTGGGCTGAGTGTCATTGATGCCCAGCTGACAACATAGTGCATTTCTATCTCAGAATAGGATTTAGTACACTTGATTAGTAATAATTTGATCATTACTGATTTTTGTTTGGTGTGACTTAGAAAATAGAAAATGGAATTTTTTCACTCAATGCCTGTAGTGCAGCGGCTGTGTTTTTTTCAGTTTTACAGTGCGATAGTAACAAAAGGCTGTTGTTGCTTCTACTGAGAAGCTGTTTCAGTTTGAGAAAGGGTAGGAAAGGAAATCTTGTAATGAGTCAGCTAACAACTGCATGTTAGTGCCTCAGGGTTAGATACACTGACTTATGTGACCGTCCGCTTTCTGCAGTGTAGCTGGAGCTTATATTTTCCCCCGAATTATGATATCACAGTCTATCTGTTCTTGCCAATCTTTCTGCTTCACAACTCAAGAAGTGAAGGGCGGGCAAAGTGGCTGTTCTCATTAATTCCTGCAGTTCTCAGCTTTGTCACTAGTGAGAATTGTCAGGGGCTCCTAAATTGCTTTTGCAGTGTTTTACTGAAGTAGAAAGCAGAGTAATAAGTTTTGAGTTAAGCAACACTGAGTGCAATCAATTGATGAAGCATGTAGAAAAAAACTCAAGTTGCACTGTCAAAGTGCGGGTGTCACATCTCCCCTTGAAGGCTTCACTCTACTTGACAGGGTAACCCGAGTTTCTGCAGTAACAGCCCTTGGTCACATGGATCCTGTGCAAGCTGGGAATGAAGAAGAGATCAAGAAACCTCAGAAAAACCAAAACAACTTTAACAGCTGTCTCTGAAAATATTTAGATGAAATTACTAAACATAAAGTGTAGTAAATAAAATAAATATGGGGAAAGAAATGTCCGTGGTTGATTATTGAAATATTTATTGAAATATATATGCGTATATGCATGCTTTTTTAAAACTTAATAAAGAAGTGGATGTTGATGCACAGGTTTTATAAAGGTGGTCAGCCTGCTACAGGTAAATACTGGTTACAACTCAGATGTAAAGTTTTGAAAAGTGAATGTCAACAGTTACATCTAATTTTGGTGCTGTATTGGATTGTCCAGCTCTAACATTAGTTTAATTTTGTTATCCTATTAACTCATAGTCACACAAGCCTGATTTTATATCCTTTATGTAACTGTTGTGAGTTGGAAAATTTCTTTTCATGGGTAACTTCCATTTTTACTCTTCTTTTTGACTTAAAGCAAAAACTTAAAATTTATAACATGATCATAATACTTGTCTCCTATAAAACAGACCAGGTCCCACATAAGGTTTATAAAAATCTGACTCTTTTTGTCTCCTTGTGTCTGCACTTATATGTGTGCACTGCAGTTTCAGGGATGCACTTGTTCGTGTCTGGAGATTTCTTATTGCTAGCAGGTAGATATCAGGGTGATCCCTTTCCATCACCTAAGCTGCTTTTTATGCAAGAGTGCTGGAAAGACCAGCAAGGAAACCATTTAAAAATGGTGAAGGATAAATACGAGCTCTTGGTACATGAACAAGGTGAAGATGCTCATCAGCTGGGCTTCCTTTCTGTGCTAGAAGTTTGTGTGTAGGGTGCTTTTTAAGCCTTCCACTGATAGTGTAAAAGGGTGGAGGAGATGGAAAAACTCTTTCCTATGTACCCTTATCTCTAACCTCAAGGATGAGCGTTATTCTTACAGAGTTTGGGACACAAAGTTCTCTATGTCCAGTGGGGAGTTTTGGCCCCACAGACTCATGGATTAGCATGTGGCCTTCAACTTAACTTGGCACACCAAAGCAGTGAGGGCATACATATGCGCCTTAAATTGTTCATTAGCATCCCTTCTCCTGAAGCATACTGCCCTGAGGGTTTGTCATTTTTTACTTTAAAATAGTTTTGAGTGGTATTACCACCACGATCTGCAGGTGCAAGTGTTCTTTAGAGAATTCAAAGGTTTCTTTGACCTGAGATGCTTCTGAGGAAGTAGATATCAAGCTCTATTCTTGGGATTGTGCACGGTACTACCAAGTATTATTTTGTTTTCTCTCTTTTCAAAAAAAGTGGTTTCTAAGAAAAATCAGACGACTGAACTGTTACCTGTCAGAGGTGTGTTTTTGTAGCATGATAGTGACACCATGAGGTAAATGCTGAGGTCATTCAATGAAAGCATTGAAGATGTGAATCCTGCTGGAATCATTTCAAAGTCTGTCTGTGGCAGAGTAAGTGAATTGTAAAAGAAATTCTCAGTCATAGCTATAGTTCCTCTTTGAAGGCAACTTAATACTTTGTTCTGTTTGTTCTTTCTTTTTTGTCCTTCAGGAGGGGGATAAATTGGTGTGCATGTAATGTGACGGAAAATGAGCAAAAAATTTAACACCAAACACACTAAAAATCAGTGCAGACATCTATGTCACAGTATTCAGAGTACTAGGAGGAACTGGATGCTTCTGGTTTTCTCCCAAGATGACATGCTTTTCATGAAGGGAGGGTGTCTTATCTTCGTTTGGATTTTTATGGCTGCCCCATATCCATTATTTTGCTTAAAACATTTGCTGTAATAAATGTGTTTTTTGAGGTACTGATCTCTAAATGGATTGAGTCAGATTTCCTGAAATGCTATCCTTTCCCACCCTAATTTTTCTTTATTTTCTTTTTCTCCTTGTGCACCTGCTCATCCCCAAACCAGCAGAGTTGTTCAGCTGGAGTTCTGTTGATATGAAGAAAGGATTCTCCTGCAGGCTGCAGGGCTTTGTCAATTGGGGGTATTTGGCTTTAGATCTTGGATTTCTTCCTTTGCACGATAAGAATTTGTTAACTTCTGGGCTTGCTACAAACCCAGTTTTTTTCACCTCCCTGAAGTTGATGAGAATGAGTGGGCCAAAGTGAAAGTCTACAGGCAGTTATTTGGTTTTGTGCATTAATTTATGGGACATATGCCCAGAGCCCTAGAATGGCAGAATTTTTTCTGAAATTTAAAGAAACAAATAGCTTAAAACTAATGAGTTTTCTCCTTTCTGATGAACTCCTTAAGGAAATCTACAGCTATTCTTGCAGTGAGTAGTAGTAAGAAGTATGTTCCTGAACTCATCTGGATGATAAATATCTCTATATTCAGAATTGTCTAGCAAAAAAAAAAAAAAAAGCACTTTCTTTCTTGCATGTCCAGCTGAAGTGAAGGGCTACTGGAAAGTCTGCTAAATACAAGCAAATGGGATGTGCAAATAGCTTAGCTCTTTAGAAGGAAACCAAGATAGAATGGGGATTTTGAGAGCTGAGAAGTTTTAAACTGACCGGAAGGAAATGTTTATGGTGGGTGTTCTTTCTGTTGTAGGGTTTTCAGTGGCTTCTGTCTGTATTTATAACATGAGGACATGTTCTGACACATTCCATTCCCAGCCCTGCAATGCTCTCAAGTAACATCTAGCTGTGCGCTTGATGAGGAAGTGCTGAAAGCAGTGTGCATCAGCCTTTTTGGCATCAGCCTTTTCCCTTTCAGTGTAAAACCCAAGAGCTTTAAAAGGTTTCATGTAGGATAAGGGAGTTTCCCACCTTGACAAAATTCTCAGGAATATAGATTGTTGGCCAAAACCACAGTCTCAGCAGTTTCTAAGTTTCTATGTTTTTTTGGGTTTTTTTTCCTTGACTGGTTGTTGTTTAAAAAAAAAAAGGAAAAAAAATTGTTGAATAATGATGTTGAATTGGAAACAACTTCCTTTTTCATCCTTTTTTTTCTTCTTTTTTTTTTTTTTTTTTTTTTTTTTTTTTTTT
>CM031861.1:36413217-36446055 GCA_018697195.1 Certhia americana
TTTTTTTTTTTTTTTTTTTTTTTTTTTTTTTTTTTTTTTTAGGTATTGGAATTTACTGTTAAAAGAATGGATTAGAATTAGCTAAGTAACCTGGAAATACCAGTAGAGGATTCAAATTACTGGCAGTAATCTTTGATTAGTTTTTCTATCAACCTCATAATTTTCTGACTAGCAACTGAATTGTTTTTTAAGGCTTTAACTGTGTTTTATTTGAAGGGATATTAATGCCATTTTAAAACTACAGTTGCTTGTAGTAGTTCCTGTGTTGAAGTAGCTGCATACAAGAGGCTCTGGATTATTCACTATTCTGATGGTGAGTGAAAGACATCCAGATTTCTTCCTGAGAATATAAAAAGGATACAGCTGATGTTCTTTACTATTAAAGAACAACTAGGGTGACCTTTCTTTCCTGGATTGGCGGAAGTTTGCTTTCAACTGCAACTGGCAGTAGTGCAACTGCAGTATCTGGAGCACCCATGTACAAAGGAAAGAGAACCATTCTGTGAATGTAACTGCCAAAGAGAGAAGTTTAGGTAGACTAGATGTCCAAGTTTTTTCCCTTACTGGAAATTTGACTACAAGAATGATTATCATAGTCTGTGTTATAGCATTAGGACATAATCTGGCTGAATATAAATGCCAGAAGTATATTTTCTAACCCCTCTCTCAAAAATATTAGCAGACCTGTGTTCCTGCATTCATTATATTTTCATTTCTGACTGTACCCAGTTTCTTGTTTTTGAAGAGATGATGTCTATACACGCCCAAAGTCATACCAACATAATGGTGGTATTAGTTCAGAGTAGTGAGTGTTGTCAGAAATCAGCATTTGCTTAGAGTTTATCTGATAAAGGTAGAGCAAGTCATGTACTATTGTTAAAAGGCTGGTCTTCACCTTAAAGGGGAAGTAGAAGCTAAGTGGGGATGGAAATGTTGCATTTCTGCTTTGGTGTAAATTCAGTTAGTGAGGGGGAATGAAAGTTTTTGTTTACTCATGAAGTCCTTGGCAGATGGCTCCGACGTGATCAGTGGAAGTCTCACATACATACATGTGTGCACAGAGGGTTATGGAAAGGGCTCTCTGATGCTGCTGTTTGCTCATTAATTTTGGGAACTCTGTGTCCCCAAGTGTCTCAGATTCAGCTATGTATAGTGCAACATGTTGAGTTTTCCAGCATGTCTTGGAAACTAAAACTCAAATTTGCTGCAAATGCATGAACTTTTAGTCTCTCTACTTCCTGAACAGTATCCATGCTTTATCAGTATGCTTGGTATTTAAGAAGCAGAGAAGAAAATAAAGGTGAATGGATTTCAGAAAAATCTGGGAGTTTCTGTAGTGAGAATTTGCCCCTGTTCTCTGTCTGTGGAAGAGATCTAGCTGCATTGTTCCTACAGGCACTCTTAGGGTAGCTGAGTATTTTGTTTCTAGGCAGGGCACAGTCTCAGATATTGGCATTTCATATACAGTTGTGTCCTTGAAACCTTTGGTAAATGGCTGTGTACTGTTCTCATTAAATATTGCAAAGGTAAAGTTCTCTCCCTCTGATTTTGAAAATAAAATTTAGAAAACTATGCTCTTGTTTCACATCAGCAATGTGAGTCTTTGCCCTTTTCTCAAGAGGCTTAAAGGAACACACTTCTGTTTCTCAACTGCAAACTTTCCCCCATCCTTCTGATTTTAATTGATGTAGGACATAACAAACTGTGTAAAAATTCACGTATGTGCATGACATCTTCATGTGCATATATGGAGCAGGAAATAATTGAAATCCTTTTCCGTTTTAACTCTAAAAAACAGTTGATTTAAAGATGTGTGTAAAAATGCATGGGCATGAGTGTGCTGGTCTTCTCAAGTCTAGGGATCTGATCTCACCTTTTGGTTTACTGGAAGAACTGCAAATGGTATTTTTAGTGAGTTTACTGCTAAAAAAAATCTCTGTCCCTTCCTACTTCCCTAAGTGAAACTGCTAGCAAAGAGCAAAAAGTGACCTTGCCTGACTCTGGCATCAGCCACTGTTATACCCTCTGTTACCTTGCCCATTTAGTACAGCCAGCTGTTCTCTCTTGCATTGTGCTTAAATCACAAGTTTCTAGAACAAGGAAATTTTCATGCTGTGGGGTATTTGGCAGCTTCTTGGGACCACACCTGTGCAGTAAAAAAACGGTAAGTGTACAATTGCTGGGATTATGTTGAGTTTTGTAAATTATATTGGCAATATTTAATTACATTCAAGACCAATAGGATGGTAGTAACTTTGTGTATACTTTTAGAAAGAATAAGGATACAATAATAACTGCATTTAGAATTGAGGCCTTCAAATGATTTTATCTTAATTTCTTCATTCACTTTTTTTTTTTTTTCTTTCTGTTTTCCCTTGCTAGGTGGTAGACATCTATGGCCATTTGGTTGTTTCTGCTAACAAAATTCTGGAAGTTGTGGAGACTGCACAGATTGTTTAAGAAATGTGTGGTTGGGGGAGGGGATTGCAGTTACGCAACATTTAATAATTTAACATTTAACAATAATTTTTAAAAGGCCATAAAATAGACCCAAATATGGAAATGGATAAGAACTAGAGTTAAGGCAAAGGTCTTCAAAGGGGGAAGAATATAGTTGTTAATAAAGGTAAAAATAAGCTGCACAAAACGGGGGAATGGTTGCATGTGCTAACATAAGGGTTCTAGCTCTATGTTATGCAAGTGGATTTTTTTACTATTTCTTTGTATCTAAGTTGTCTTGTTTAATGAGTACATTACGCTCATCATGAATTAATCAATACAATACACTCATTAGGTTTTAAAATTTACACTAGTAAACCAGTTTTTGATGCACCAGAGATTTTATAAAATAAGTAATGTCACTGAATACAGAAATGTAGTTTGTAATCATTGTTTGGAAATTCATCTATGTTTTTCTTCTAAACCTTTGAAATAGATTCCACAGTTTTTTCTGTGTCTTATTTTAGTGATTCAGTAGCCTTATGGGAAGAAAGATTGTCCAGGTAGACAAGCTAAATCTTCTTTACTGCAAGATAAACAGAATTCTTCTAGTTCTATTGCAAGTGGACGTGGTGGATATTTATTATTGTCATCTTTATGGTGATCTTTAGATGCTGGAAGGCCTCTATGGGCCATTTGTCTCTCACTGCATTTCATGACTACCTTACATTTGTCCAAGTAGTACAATCTCTTAAGCTTTTTTGTTGTTTTGTTTAAAAATGTAGTTTGGGGGTTTTTTGCCGTTCTTTTAAGTATATTGGTGATCCAAACTGGGCAGTCTTGACCACTCTATGAGTACAAATGACACCTGATTAATACCTCCTGTGTCTTGTAAGTAACAAGTAAGGCTGATTAACACTTGGCTAATGTACTGTAAGTCCTGATTGGCATTCTGCCTTTTGAAGAAGTGGAGAGGCAGGTGGCTTTCTTATTAATTGCTCCTGAAACACTAGCTATTAAATCATGCTGCAGCTCTGTGATCTAATGCTGTCATTGAGAAGGATGATAGAGAAAACACAAAAGACACAGTAAGCCTGGGTGAGAGCAAAGGCAGCCTTTTAAAATGGTTACTGAATTGAATGATGAAAATAGATGTGCCTCTTCTTAAAGCGTGTGTATACTTAATGCAAATGCCATTATCATGGCTGCCTTGCTGAGAAATATAAAAATTGCTTTGTTCAGTGAGGACTCAAGAATTAATGTTTGTTCTTTATTGGATAGTTCTAATGTCCAGGAGAGAAATATAGTTGGTGACATAAGTTTAGATGTCTTCACACCTGAATTACTTCAGTATATCCAAAATGTTTAAATGCTTCCCATTTATCAGAGTACCTAATCAACATTTTATAATTCCTGGTTCTAAAATTGAAAAAATTTCTTGCAGTGTTCTTAGCTTTGTCCGCAAAGATACATGTGATGTTTTACAAACAATGCAAATATATTTGGCACTGAATCCTGTAATAAATATCTCATTTAGTATATGCTAATTTAAGACTCAGTGTCATGTTTCCATAAGGTTTATTAAGTTTATGGCTCCCTTCATCAGTTCCAGGGCTAGATAAAAGCAACAGTCCCACCACCCTCAAATCCCCAAATTTTAATCTGTGCAATAAATACCACTGTCTGAAGGTCCGTGATCTGGCCTTTTAAGCACATATCCCTCTCATTATTCTCTCTTTCATTTATAGGAGAGTAAATCCATGGCTGTGTGATTCCTCATTGTGATAGAGGCCATTAATCAAGTTTTCCTGGTTTTGGAATGTGATATCAATATCACTCCCTTCAGTGTTGACTGAAGTGCATTCCAAAGTCTTGAAGCAGCAGTTTCTTAAATGACAAGGCAAACAATTTACTGTACACCTGTAAAAGGTAATAACATGAAAGGATTTCTTTAAGAAAAATATCCTATTTGGAAATGTATTTCTCTAATGTTCTTCATGATATATTTATATTCAGCTATGCACACAGGATCTGAAGAATGCACTGTATATTGTTTTGCAGTAATTTGTGGTTTGAATGTGAAGGCTTTATTAACAAAAATGTGGGATAACCATAGGACCAATTGATTGCAAAGCCACTCAGAAAGCACTAGTACATTGTGATGGTTTGAAACCCAGCTGAAAAATTCAACCCCACTAAAGCTGCTCCCTTTCTTCCCGTGCCCCTTCTGGTAATGAAGGAACAGGAATAACAATTAGTACTAAAATCAGAATAACCACAGCACTACCAAGAGCAAAAAGCATCTCAGAGAGGGTGCTTTACCCACAGAAAGGCAATCACCACAGGGAACAAGAGAAATACCTCTCAAAAATAGTGCTGCCCATGTGGTCTCCAGATGAAAGGCAAAAGGTGAGGAGAGCCTAAGGAACCAGGACCCAACAAATCCCTTGGGAGCTTGGGCCATCTGCGCTGTGCTGCCTGCTGGTCTCTCCGGGCTGCTGTGCCCCAGTTATGTCCCACAACTGGAACTTTTTAAATGTGTGTTTGAGAACTGAGAGGTTTTACTGAGTAGTACTCATGTTATGGAAGATCATGTGTCTTTGAGTTTGGAGTGGAAGGAGAAGATCCCCAATGAACTCAAGTGTATTTTTCATTGCAGTGCTTTGAACAGGCACAAAGCTACCATATCTTTATCAGGAACATGAATTATTTTGGTTAGCAAAGGCTTTGCTGTGAATGTGGTTTAGATAAGCTCCCTTCATCATTTCAGTGGTCTGGGGGATCTGATGGCTTGCTAGCTCAGTTCAGTACTATTCATTTAGCCCACAAGTGGTTGTTTTATTCTGAGCAGCAGCCCACTGCTTAGGCCTGAGCAGTGAGATTTTATGGTTGGCATGAGTTGGTGTGCTTCCCGTGAAGGCTGGATGAGGTGTGATGTGGCTGGAGGTTTCCAGCCATGGACCTGATGCTGTTAATGGACCACAAGTAAGCTGCCTTCAGCTGAACTTCAGAGGTCAGTGAATGAGTATCTTTTAACTATCAAGCAGGCAAAAGAAAGCATAGAACTAGACAGATCAAAAACAAATCTCAAAATGTTTCTGTTCTACCTGAAATACCATAATGCTTTCAGGAACACAATAGGATTTGTGAAATAATTCACTACACAAGCTTTCAATAATAATAATGTGTTAAGTTTTAATTTATTTAAAAATGGATACCTAATTGTTTGATCGATGAAAGTTGCTTTTTTAAAAATTAGTATATCACTTTGAAAAATCAGACCTGCTTGAACCAATCTAAAAAACTTCTTACTTTCCTATTTAATTAAAATATTGTGGCCAGTTTTCAGGTATCGTCTCTTAATCATAGACAACTCAATTTGCACATCTTGACATTCATCATTGAAAGCATCCACTGAGTTTCAGGTCTGCTCAGGCCAAATTAAATACTGGACTGATGCTCATGTTTTCAGTCTGAATGGCTTCCTCCTTTCTCTCCTCCTAAGAGATTCTGCTCAGCAATGCTGATCAGCAACTTGGACAGCAAATCAAGCAGAACTCTTGCACCCCTTGTGCACACAGAAGCTGTTGAGCAACATCACGTGAATCCCTTCTCTCTCTGCCACTTAGCTGTCACTCTGTTAAGATGATGTTTTATATTGGCTGCAGGCCTCCAGCCCCAAAATATTTGCCAGGGGACAGGTCACACCTGAGTCAATGGCCCAGGAGAGAGCTGTGCATTAAGACAGCAGACAAGCTCATTATAGCTAAAGGCCAGGAGGCACACAGCCCTTAGTTCTTGTGTTGTGTAGAAAGGGGGACAGGATGCTTTCCCTCAGAGGTTTTGTCATGACTCAGATCTCCAGGTTAACATCTGGGAGCTGGCATGCTGCCAGCCTTGTGAGCAAAGCAGCAGAGTGTGCCCCTGGAGAACTGACCCCTGCAGAGTTCTAACACCTCTGCTCCTTTCTTTGCTTTGTCCCAGTTTGCCTGTGATCACATGTCTCCACTGAACATTTGCTCATATTTTATCACTGTGTTTCAGTTTCTTTTCTCACAGATGGATTTGCTCACATTTTTCCTGGCTAGAAGTCTTTTTTCTGCCAATATCAAAACCTTCCTTAATCTCCTCACTCAGTTCTCAAGAACTTTACCGTTACTAAGAATTTGACCAATATGCACATATAAATATTGTTTTCATGTTTCAAAATTAATTACTCCTCCTTGTCATTTAAAAAAGTTTTTGTTTGAGCCTCTTCATGGTCGGAAAATAAGCATGTGTAGTGGTTAGAATGTAAAACAGAACTCATGGCATTTATATGTGTTTTTGTGTTGGCTGTTACTTTGAGACGTCCTTATTGTGCGTATAGTTTTTCAAATCTGTTCTCTTATGAAGGCAGCTTTTCCCTTTCTCTACTACTGTGAGATACTTTATACTGACACTTTAAATAATTAACTTTGTGAAAACAAATGTCAACTTGCTGTTGCTACTGTTACTTTATTTTGTCAGGAATGTAACTGAGGGAAATCACTTAAATTTCTCTGTGTTAAGTAATGACCTTACTGTAAAAACTAACTATCCCTGTGTGACAGAATACATAAGAATAACCTTTTCTGTGGGTTAGTTTAAAAAAAAATTAATTTTTTTCTGTATTTCATGCAGAAATATAGGTCTCACAGACCTTTTCTTTTTTAGCTTGAAGGTTTGACCTCCAAGCTAAAAAAGAAAAGGTTTGTGAGACCTCCATTCACATTCACTGCTGAACCTTAGAGCTCAGCTAACAGGAAAAATAGACTTAATGCATCAGGCCTGCTTGACAGACAGACCATCTCTATGCTTTACATCTCTTTTAACCAGATGTGAATTGTATTATAGCCAGAATAAAGGTTGCGTGTGCTAGAGGCTAATCTCTTGAATCAGGAAGCCATTTTTAAACTACTCTTCAGGCTCTTGTACTGCAGAAACCTGCTGCAATTCAAAAGTGTCAGTAGACAAGCTGATTCTGACAAAAGTAAACATTGCAAAAAAAATGTTTATAGAGAGAATCATAAACTGATGTGCCTGAGCACATTATTTCCATTTAGAAGATTTCCAGTGTTGCATCAGTTCATTTTGCTACAGATAACTGAAATTAATATTATTGGGTTTTGTTTTGTTGGTGCAGACATTGTTACTATGGCTTTGTGTCTACACATACACGTTTACTATGTGTTGAAATGATTTTAGTATTTTGACTTGCAATAAGTAAAAGTAATATTTTTACACTACTTTCCCTTTCTGTTCATGCTTTACTGAATGTTGTGTACATAAATGTTAATTGTGGCAAAGATTCAAACCCAGTTTTTAAAAAGCGATTAAAGCAAGCAGAGTAAAAATTCTTCAAAATGTCTTAAGTAGGGAATGAATCTGGATGCAAATCTTCTGTGTCTCCAATGACATTTAATGATAGGATGAAACTAAGGAACCATGGCTTGATCTCCTGGTTTTGTTTTATGAGCAATATCTGTTGGAGACACTGAATTCCAGAGGCAGGCTCAAGACCATGATTCCCACACAGGTGCAACCCCTTGGTTTGGTCTGTTTCTTGCTTCCAGGACTGTGTTTTTGTGTACATCCACTTTTTACTTACCATGCCTTTCTTCACATCAAATTAGAAGTCTAAGTCCCAGTTAAGAGCTATGTGTTGTACTAGACTCTGCAGTGCTGAGAGCTAGGTGTTGTGAAAGCCAGCTCTGGATCCAGCCAGATTAACGAAGGGTATTCTCAGGCCTCCAAAAATAAGCAGGGAACGCTAGCACTAGAACAAGTTTCACTCTATCTTCTCCAGGTTTTCTGCCCTATTCTGTTCATGTCCAAGTTGGTTATGATTCAGGGGCTATGCTTTACGTTAAAATGTAACATTTTACATGGAGCTCTCTCTCATTTCTATGTGCCTTAAAGCTGTAGTGTAATACAGCCCTCTGGGAGCTGTTTCACGAACACTTTGAAAATCCATGCAATGGAGTTAGTGAGATGTAACCTTGTCATGTGTCCCAAGGTAATACGTTCTGGTTGGTTAATCAAATCCTTCAGTTAAAACAGGGATTGTAGTGACTGACTTCTTTTGTGCCCTTGAAGCATATTTGGAAAATTTGCGCTCAAAGGACTTATGAGGTTGTTTTAAAAATGCTCCTCTGGGGGAGGACAGTGTGCTTTGATGCACAATCTTGTCTAACAAGCCAACTCAGGTCCATTTACAGCATCAGAAGTCGACTGCAGAGAAAATTCTTTTCACTGTTGTCATCAAACAGGTGAAAGTTTTTTGTCTTTGCATACGTTTCAGCATGATGCTGTGGTATGCATCTGCTATTTTTTCACAAGTCACTTTTATTGCTTTTGTCTTGATTTTGTGACATGAAACAAGCATGAAGTGGGAGATAAAGGCAGAGGCTGAGAGACAGCAATGCTTGTTTAGCTGCCTTACTCACTACATCCTGACAGAGTTATCTCTAATTCTCATTTATTTTTGCAACACTGGAGTTACATTTATTCATGTTTTTTTTCCTTTGTTCACCCTTTTTTGGTTTTCCTTTTCAGGCGGTTACTCTGCTTTATTGTTCTTGTGTGCACAATTCCACTGCAGTTATATTTATGAAAGACATTAGCCAAACAAACTAGTATGGTCTATGTTCCACAGGGGCTCATTAAAGTTCTTGTTATTCTTACGATTCATGTTAATGCTTTGAATTTTAATTACTTACACATGCAGATAAATAGTACATGTTCTTTATATTTGTAAAGCAGGTTCTAGGAATTCTGTAAAATCACTCCTGTTTCATCTAATATTTGTTTTATAAGGTTTTCAAAAGGAGAGAATTCTGAGGAGTATGCTGGGTTAAAATTCATGCTGATATCCCTGGTGATTTTTATCCATGCTAGATTTAACTTTTTATAGTGTTTTGTATGTCACTTTTTTTTCTGTTAAAAAAAACATAAACTCTTGTTATATTCATGTGTCAGGCCCATGTTTAATATCCCTGCACTTTTAGAAAGTGAATGTCACTTGTGATCCTTTTTTGGATTTTAAACATACAGGAACAAATGTGAAGATCTTGAGCATTGATAGAGCAGACATAACACCTACTGAGGCAGGACACATGACACAAATAACAATACAACAATTGAAACCTAGGCAAGATCTTACTGCAGGATCGGCAAGATGATTTCAATGGAGTTCACAGAGTGGTGTGGATGTACCAGCGTGGCAAGAATGCTTCTCTCCCCAAAGAGCCTTGGGAAATATCACCATTACCAGTGGCTGGTTCAGAGGCAGATGTGTTCTTTGGAACTTTCTGAAAGGCAGCTCCTTCCTTAGATAACATGGCTGTTAATGGACTGCCATGTTAATTGATATAGTGCAGTTAATTCAAGTTCAATAATGAAGTTTACATCTGTCCGACTTCCTAAACCCACAGCAGTGCAGGATGAGTTGCAGTATTTTTACATGGGAAAAGAAGGTTTCTTGACACCTAAGATAGTGCTAAGAAACCACAGAACTATTTCTTAATATCACAAGCAATTTGGTTGTTAAATAAATTCCGCATGTAGAATAAATCACAAAACATTTAGTTCTTGAGAGTTGCTCTTTCAAGTGCCTCTATAGCTGTGGATGGAAGGGGCTCTAAACAGACTTAAAAGGTAAATCCCATATTAGAAATTTAAACAAGGGTAATTTTTCATTTTCTCTTTTGGTTTTTCTCTCAGAACATTTTTACCTCTAACAAAGATTTTGAAAAGTTTAATAAAGCTTGTGCTTTGTGCTTTAACTTTGATAGGAAAAACTGTATATATTCTCTTCTCCCTCAGCATAGGTTTATTTCAAATTGTAGCTGGTAAGATGTTCAAATACAAAAATAGAGATCATTGATTTTCCTTGGGCTGCTGTAGCAAATAATGTTTTCCTTAAAATAATGAAATTTATTTCAACTTCCAAATTAATTTGTCTACACCTTTAATTCTCTAGAATATTTACAAGAAAAAGAACATCTTAACTCCCTAATGATATAAAAAAACAAAGGAAACCATTTTCATGTGGTCTTGCAAACCATCACACAAACCAAGATCTTTAAAATTTTTGTAGTGTTGAAAATTTTAACTTAATTTTTTTTTTTTTTTTGCAAGAAAAAAAAAGTCGGAGAGAACTCCTTAGTTTTCACTGGAGGGTAGTATCCCTTTTCCTTAGGTTTACAATGGACTGGTTGTGCTCAGATGAACAGTTAGTACATCATAATTCATGTAACAAGGCTAACAGGAGTTCAAGCCTTCGTTGTATTAAAACCTCTAGAGACAGGAAGGCAGCTTATATACTTTAATATTCTCTGGCTTGATGCCCTGATTTGGAATACTCCTACAGCACCTTTTACACTTTGGACTGGCTGTGTTCAAAATAATGGTATGCAAGTTGTGGTAGTTAACAAAGATTTAGAATATATGTAGTGTTTCCCATACCAAGATCCCAGAGCAGTTCAACACATAATTTTCCTATAATCTTTCTGAAAATGCAGCTTAGATTTTAAATCTATATCAAGACAGACTATAACTATTACTAGGGAGGTTTACTGGTACTTTTTTATTCTTTCTTAATTCTCTGTTACACATCTGGTTTATCTGCTTTGGCAATGGAAAGCGAGAGCCAAGCAGAATTACAGCCAGGGTGAACTTGGCTGGGTACTGGCAGCCACTGTATGTGCTGTTTTAATTATTTATATACCACTTTGGGAGATTTTCTTCCCTTCTGTCAATCATAAAACCCCAAATCCAACAGACAATGAATACCTTGTGGTTATATCTTTTGGAGAAAAGGTACACAGAAATCATTGCATATTTCCTTCTTTCTTTTGGTATCTCTGACTTCCTAGAAATGTTGGTGGTCAGTAATATGAGAAGTTTTTTTCAGCTATTGCATAAGAATTAATTTTTCATCTATTAGATGATGAGGTTCAATATCCTCAGGTTTATTTAAGAAGACATCTACATAAACACTGTGTACAGAAAAAGGCAAAAATACAATTAGTGATTCATACCAACAAAGGTAAACAGTAGTACCTAATTTCATTGCTGCAAATCTTGGCTAGTTAGGCCAGCTGCTAGTAGTGTAACTACTGGGAGCTGTGGATCTTTCCAAGTATTATATCCCTGTCTTCAGAATTTGTGGGGAATGAAGTTTCCCAAAATGTTCCCTAGTTTTTTGCCTACAGAAGGAGTATCCTGTATCTCCTGGTGCCAAGGCTTATGCTCTGACCTGTATCCTGGCTCCTGACCACCCTGCTGGCCCAGGGCCAAGCAACGAGCAGCCCCAGCTGGGTGTCTGCTCTCAGCTCCTTGGTTTGGCCTTGTGGCCCAAACCAATGCTGCTGCTGCCTCGTGGGCCTGCTGGGCTTCTTTTCCCTTCTTGGGCTGCAGAGCCCCCTCACAAGTGCCCAGCTGGACTGTCCCCTGGCCAGCACCTGCAGCCTCTGTGTGTCCCTGACATCAGCCACACACCCTTGGCAGGGCACTTCCCAGACAGCTTGCTCCAGGTAAGCCATAGCCATCTCTCTCAACCCATCCCTGCCCTTTTTATTTTGCTGTGGAAAGGAGGAGAGGATGATAAATCCTGATGCTCAAAATTTGAGACAGTATCTTGGCTGTGCTTAATGTGAAGGAGAGCAGAGCCCAGTGCTGCAGAAGGCTGCAAGGACTGACCTCACCCTCAGGGCAGCTTTCCCTGGACTGCTTTGGGCTTTGAATGTGTGCGTGTTTGCAGGGTTTGTTTTCTTTACAGTGGTATTATTAATAACTAAAACTCTCTTTTCATTGGACTCCAGACCCAAAGTAGTGCTGGCTGCGATTTAATGCTTTTTTCCTCACTGGCCGTCCCTGCAATTGGCTCCTGGTGTGTGGCTGTGGCAGGACTTGGAGTCCAGCAGCCTTATATGGGTTCCAGCTCTCTCTCATCTGAACTGGGAAGTATCCTAATTCCAGCTTGTTTTTCCTGGAATGTATATCATTATTGTTTCCACATTATGAAGAAGAAATGATATGCAGACAATTTCTTTTGCACAGACAGATGGCCAATAACAGCCTAATGAAGAGAATAAGTTGGATCATGGTGCTAGTGTCAAAGAGGGGATACTGTAAGTCTGTCTTGTACAAGCTGAGAATGCAACAAACATAAATTGTAGCCAAACTATATTGCCATGTGGCTTTCTTATTTAATTTGTCCCCTCTTCACCAACGTTTTTGCAATTGTGCTTGTTAATGAAAGGTAAATCAGTGTCATTCACATGTAGGCATGTGGCCTTGTCAAAAAATAGCTTTAAAATCTTCTTTCCTAGCCCTGCCCATATGTGCATTTTAGTATTTCTCTGCTCAGATCTCAGATTTTCTCCCTCTTTTTCTCCAAAGTGATAGGAATTGAATAAATTTCTAATTTCTTTTCTTTTTTATTCATGTTGTACATGAAAAATGTTTGGCAAGTGTTGCCATGCCTAAGGATTTCTCTGACTGACTGGTGAACTGAGAACACTTAATTGAACTTTGCTGTCTGTCTGCTCTTGGGAGATTGTGGTTGTGCATGCATCCCCAAGCCTGGCAGTTGGCCTAATTTAGGTTTAGTACCCATTGTATCTCTAGAGGCATTCAGGGCTGGCGTTTGGCCAGGCCTATTTTAATTGCAGCTTCTCTCAGGCTCCTTCCTGGAGTTTTGCTTTTCTCTCTCCCCTTCCCTTCAGCTGTGTGGCTGGAGAGGGTGTAGAAGAGCAAACTGCTCACAAAGACTCAAATCTTGGAAGGTTTACACAGCCAAACCCCTTTGGTGCAGACTAGCCACCCATGAACTCATCCCACTGGGTAAAGCCCTTGGCACTCAGTGGATCCATTTTCTTGGGCTGTAGATGGTAACAGGAGTGAGCTCAAAAACCAAGAAAGAAAATACAGTTTTCACCCCATCTGTTGTATGAAGAGCAATCCCTGCCCATGAAAAAGATTTTTGTTTAAAAAATTTTTGTTTGCAGAATTATGGCCTGCAGTCAGGCTTGGGTTCCTGTGTGGGTTGTTTAAATCAGACTCTGCATTTTACTTACAATTTTCTTTGTCAGAGGTTGAATCTAGAGCCAGAGTCTACTTACTGCTGTTTTTTTTCGATTTGCAGTGTGTGACTGCCTCAGTAGAGGACTGAAATTCAGGGGAAAAAAAGAAATCATTATGTTTCTAATGTCTCAAATGTTTTAAAGAAAAAGAAGATCCTTGCTTGTGAGTTATTTCTTCACTTTCATGTTATCCTTCATAACTCACTTGCCACCTAACTATAATTTTTCTTCCATTTACCTTTTAAAGCAAGAAGAGAAAGAAACCTTCATGTAACTGAGCTGTAGCTTTGCAGATAGGTTATCTGCTTCAGTGCTAGTGTGTGGGAGCAGTTAGTTCAGTAAGAAACTTGACCTCATTTCCCCCTACCTTTTTCTTCAGCTATAAAACTTTAATTCTGAAAAATTCTGGTAGTACACTCCTGTTTTCTTGTTAACACATATTTTCATCCATTTACAATTGAAATGCAAAGTCATGGACCTTGGAATCTCACATTGAAAATATTCAATACCGGAAGATGAATTAAGTGAGTTTCAGAGGAACACAGGAACATGGTGAATCCTCCTTTTATTTTATACATACATACGTACACACACACACACACACACACACACACATATATATATATATATATATATACATACACACATACAGAGAAACGCAGGAAACTTGGCACCATATTTTAGAAAAACTTGCAGCAAGCTAAATGTTCTGACATTTCTCTCTTTCCTGGAAAAAAATTAATTAGCTCAAAACAATCAATCTAATGAAAAATATTGATGCTTTATTTGCAAGACTGTTTGCACATCTGGAACAAGGTTATGAAGAATTTTTTCCAAAAGGAAACAACTATTAGAGGAGCAGCTAATTTTTTACCACATGTTTTTCTTTCCTATCTCATGTGATCTGTTCTGCAGCACAGCACAGGTGCTCCCAAGCACCTCTTCCAAATGTAAGTATTGACTACTATTTCCAACAGCAGTAAGTGCTCTCAGAAAAAGATCAAGATGGGTAATGATAGGTGATAGAAGCCAGGGAAAAGCCTATGATAAAGATTGCAATCAGATGTTCTGCCAGTGAGAATAAAATTCACTTATGCGTTGAAGTCAACAAGACTTTTTGCAGAAAAGTTGCTCAGGGATAATAGTGGGAGAATGTAGCTCACAACACCTGCTGCCATGGTACTGAAAAAGATGGCACTGGCAGAATGAGTAGCTGATATGGGTGACTGACTTTCCTGATCACAAATCTGATTTGTGGTGATCAAATTCAACTGCATCTGATGTTGCTATTGAAATATCTGCAGAAGTTTAACACTGAAAAATGCATGAACAAAGCACATGAGCCTTAATGTTTGCCAGAAAAACTGCTGTGATGGGTCCATGAAAGAACCTTTCTTCTTGAAAGCTCTCATACCTTCCATGGCTTGCCAGCTTTTTGTAACCAGTTCTCTGGAAAACACAGCTTTAAGTCAGTCTCTCCTGTGAATTTTTATTCTAAACACCCTCTATACTGTGTCTGTTCATTACATCAGAATGCAGATCTGCATTTCAGCACAGGATGTTGCAGCTGAGCTTCCCAAGTTAAGCAATGCTAATGGATGGAGCCTCTGAGCCTCACACTGTTTGACAGTTACTGTTACAGAGAGGTTTCATAAAGGCCCATGGTGTTTAAATGAAAGATGAATAATATTTCAAGTAAATAGAAAAAGAACTGAAATATCCTGTTCTTCTCTCTTGAATATGCAGGTGCTCTTCTGCTTCTTCTGCTTCTTTTTCTGCTTCTTTTGCTTCTTCTTCTTCTGCTGCTGCTGCTTCTTCTTCTGCCTCCTCTTCTTCCTTCTTTCTTCTTCTTCATCATAATAGTAATAACAACAACAATAATAATAACGATGAAGAGCTTTACATCTTTTTGCATCTTTTTCTTTACATCTTTCTTACACCATGGTTTGCTTGGGGTTCTTTTCTTTTGGTCAATGGTCAATGTGAGGATTTAATTTCTTCTTTTCCTTGCTGAAAATTGACAACATTTTGTAAATTTGATTTCTTTCAGGGCTATCTCCAACGCTCTCATTCCAGTTTTCTTTCCTAGTAAAAATATTTTTCCCAATTTTTGTCAACTTCATCCTGAGTCAGTAAAAAATATTTGCCTGCCTTCTTAACCTTTTTGTTCTGAAAATATTTTAAATATTTGAATTTATTTTTCCTTTACCAGAAAAGGCTGTTTCAGATTCTTACCAAAATCAATTTGTAATAGTAAAAATGCTTTAAAAAAAAATTCCTTTTGATTTAATTTAAAAAGAAAACTAAAACTAAATTTCTTAGTTTTGTGTAATAAATAAACTAAATTTCTTAGAAGTGTAATGGTTCTAATTTTCAAAATGAAAAACTAAAATCTTTCTATTTCAACAGAGTATCGCATCACTGCTTTGTCTATTCTGGCTTTACAAGGGCTTTTTAGGCAAAAATCTTTGCGCTAATTGGGGAGCAATTATGTACTATGCAGGAAATGTCATCTTGACCTTCTTGAGCCCTGGAAATGGTTACCCTGAAACATGGGGATTAATATTTCCTGTGTTCCGTAGTGTGTTTTCAGCAGACATCTGAAATATCAGTACTACTTATCTAGCAGCTGTGAATACAAATATTACTTCAGAGGACGAACAACTGAAAAAAGAGCAGAAATTAAGGGAATGCCAATACTCACCTCTGGTAAAAAAGAGTATTTTCTGTATGGGTATGATTGCATTATCTCCTTTGAATGGTTTTCAGAGGTACAGTACTCTTACCCTAAATTTCCCTTCATGTCAAGGCACCATTTTCTCTGTTTTTATTTTCTTGTCCTTCTTCTGTATTAAATTTTTTCAAAGAGAGGCAACAGCTGAATATATTTTTCAATACAGAATACAACATTAATTTATATTTAAAAACTTGTAGTAGTCTTACATGGTCTATTAAAATGTTCATTAATTCCAGCTGGTCACTTTAGCATTTATGTGTTTAGGATAATGAAATCAGAGAAGAAATGGTGTCATAAGGGAAGGGATAACAGGGGTTTTTTTTATGGAGAAAGTAATTTAACATCTGGTATCACAGAGATTATTCACTCTCCTTACCTATTTGTCAGTGGCCTTGGAGAATGTTTTTGAAGTCCTCAGAAATCCATTAAAAAAATGCTATTTCACTAGCATGAGAAAAGATTGTCATTCTTCCCCAGAGCAGTTGGGGAGGTCATCATTTGTCATGCACTGGAAATCATCTGAGGATCAACTCCAGTAATTTCAAGTCCATATTGGGTGCCAGGTGGACACCCTTCATTTTTACTGTCAAATACTGAGAGAGATAATTTCAGTAAATAGGATTTAACTAGTCCTTGTTTATTTGTCTGCTTTCCAAGACTCAGTGCTGAACTGGATGTTCATGACCAGAGTTCTCAAAATTTAAACATAGGTTTATTCACTTCAGACAATGAAATGATGTCATCTTTGATCAGAACTCCTGCTTCCCAGGTCCTTTAAAGCAGAATGTCCACAGCACATGTGTGCTACAAAGACCTCAGCTGTCTGAAAATCAAGAAAAGATGAGCAAAAGTCTCCTTTTTTTCTCTTTAAAGAGGAAAAACTATAGAGAACACAGTTGTCTCAGCTAAAGAAAAGGGTTCCCAGTGTAGCTGATAATAACATTTAATGAATTACAAATGTTTAATGAACTGACAGATGTTCACAAAACCTCCCTTGTATGATAGAAGGGTTGTAAGCCTTATTATGAACAGATACACAGAGTGACAGCATTGCAGGGTGGCTAAATAACAAACTGAATTCAGGACCTCAAACAGGAGTAGAGCAGGGCACAGAATAAAAATCTGGCCCTTGAAAAATCTTGCTGAGATGCAGTTTCCAAAAAAAACACCTTAATTTGAAGGTCCCTACAAATGAGCGTTTGCCTTCAGATTAAGTACTGGCCAGGATTCCATCAATTTTGCTCTCCAAGCTGTACAGACAAGACGTGGGAGACTGACAACTTGGTTTTCATTTTTCCCAGACCTCTCTTTCTTTTCCAGCCTAGCAATTGTTGCTGTTTATGTAGCTGGGTCTGGTATGTTAATCCCATTAAAGATTTTTGTTTCCTTGACTCATATAAAATTTATGGGAAACATGCCTATCTGATGCAAAGAAATTCCAAGTGTCACTTTTATTTTAAAGTCCATAAAATTGCTTGTCCAATAGGTTCAGCTAAATATGTCCCATGTGGGCCCTACAGAAACAGAAAATTTCAAACATTAGTATTTATTGAATTATATACATATATATAAAAATGTAGGTATGCATTTCTATACTTACATTCAGAATACTGAGTAAAATTGAATTTGTTCAATTCAAGATCAGTCTTGTCTTTGCTCTTATTGAAAGAAAGTGATTGTTTGGTTATAAAGTATGTAAAAACCACTGCCTCACCCAGAAATAAACAGGTCTTTAGTAGTGTTATCACAGGGTTTTAAAATAATATTTGTCAATTATGAGACAATGGCTGGTGATTATTCCTATGAATGAATTTTAGTGCTGTCTATTCACCTCTGGACCCATACTGCAGTCTCTCTTTCCTCTCTCATTCTTTCCTCAGCATGCCATTAATAAAGAATTCTATCAAGCACCCTTATCTTTTCCTGCTCTTATGGAGAACATTAAAATGGCTCTGGTGCATCCACCACTGTGTTTCTGCTTTACAGAAGGTAACCTGTTTTGTAATTCTCAATAATATGTTTCTTTTAACTTCTCAGGATCTTTTTGTTAATATAAGGATACTTTTTTAACACCGACAGCACTTATTTATTTAGTCCAGTTAAACATGGTTCTTTCACTGAACATGCCATTTACCTGAGTAGATTACTCTTCATAATTAAAGATCCTTTCCTAAGGATCTCAGGTCGTCCCATCAGCTGTGCCAATCTAAGGGCCAAAGACTTCAGAATAAGTGCTTTAATGCAAATCTCCCCCTAGGAACTATATATACTTTTACATTAAAAAAAGTCCTAGATTCAGTAATCCTTAAGCCTTCTCTTAATCCACGTTATTTGTCATTGCAGTTTCCTTGTCAGAAACTCTAAAATTTTGACATAACTGAACAGTGAAGAAATTTTTGTGTTTGGAAAAATATTGGTTGATAGTACTTGCCCCTCAGTAACTAATTCCAGTCTACAACCTGTCTACATGCACTTATTAATTAATTAATTTGTACCTTCTAATGCCCAAGTGTTAACAGTCAGGATAGGGTT
Source organism: Certhia americana (assembly GCA_018697195.1). Lineage (NCBI taxonomy): Eukaryota > Metazoa > Chordata > Aves > Passeriformes > Certhiidae > Certhia > Certhia americana. The sequence continues at coordinate 36,432,034 of CM031861.1, forward strand.
TGTTTTCAAGCACGTGTTGCTTGATTCGTCACTCTTAGACTGCCTAATACGACTTTCTTTACAACTGTTGATTAGTCTTTGTCTGCTAATATTAATAAGCTGCTTAAACATCCTGTATCATCAAGGATTACCATGCTTCATTAGTACTGCTTTTTGACCATTTGAATGCCAAGAAAATGTTTGGTCACAATTGATTGTAATATTATTTTTAGAAATATTTGAATTTGCTGCCTCAGTTACTGAAAGAATCAAGGCTGTATCTTATTAAGACACAGCTAAAGTTCAAGTTATTAACAGATTTCAGATGCTTTTCCTGTGAAAGGTGTAACATTTGAGTTAGGACATTTTTTCTGTAGCGTATTTATTTGTTTATGGTTTCTGTAGATGCCATTAACATTAGCACATCTATAGCATCAGATATCAATAAGCACTATACCTTATCTACTGTATGTGCTAGGAAATTAGGACACATTTGGCAACTATTTATAGCACTTCAAACTCCTAATTACTTTGATAATTAGCAATTATTAGTATGGTTAGGAATCCTTATATACAGGTTGTTTAGTGATGGAGAGGATAGGCATACTGTGTAGAAGGACCTTCTTGTTTCCTGAAATAGCAATGAACAAATTTCCATATAAAAATGGCACCTTTGCATGTTCTGAAACAATTTTCTGAAGGTTAAGTCTTTGAATGATTATGATTATTATTATTTCAATTTCTTCTGCATTTGAAGAAATGAGCCAAGTTCTAATAGTCTTAAAAAAACATCACCAGCTGTGAACAATTCGATTTGGAACAACAATACCTGTAGAAAAGGGGACAGGGGCTGAATTTTATGGAGTAGACTTGCTGCTGTCAAAGAGGCAAGTCCTGCAGTGTTGCAATTTTGTCTGGCAGGTACATGATGAATCTATCATGGTCTGTGTCTCTCATTCACTGAAGACATGTGATTTCCAAGAATTGCCCAATGATGTGGGGTGGCACAGTGTGGGATTTTTGATAAAGGAAGGGTGGGTAATACTTCCCTCTTCTTTCCCTGCCAGAGTTATTCTGACTGCCATCTCCATTACCCCATACCAATACTTTTAAAAGGTTGCCCTAAGCAGAAGTCATTAGTGGAGAACAATTGTAATGTGATGGTAGTAGCATGTGGGATTTTTTTCTGTTCACCAGATGTGTTCCAATGTAAAGGATCACCTGTGGTGGTTTTCCATTTTCCTTCTCTCTTCAACATAACTTTTCAAACAAGCAGTCAGGAGGCCTTATCTAGGAATATGGCTGTGCAATGAACATGGTATGAGTTGTACTGAAAGGTTAACTGTGTGGACAGTTACTGTGGACCAGAAAATTCATAGTAACACTTTCTCTATGTGTTCTGAAACAGAAAAAAAGGTTAGGTAATTAGATTTAACTAATTTTCATTGAAATTCATTAGTACAAGCTTCTATATAGACTAATTATCCCTGCTTATTAGTCAGACTAAAACTGCACTGTCTATCATGTTTCTGGTACTTGAATTAATGTTTTCAGAGGCCGTGTGGGTAGCTCACCTCAGGTTTGATTTGTGTGATGTAGACATACCCCTGTTGTACCATTTAATACAGCTATGCCAGGCCACCCCTGCCCCATGGGGCAAAGTAGGCAGTCACAGCTCTTCCACATGTAGTAGAGGCCAGGTCAAAGTTGGTCCAAATTAGCCTTAGCAAACAACCAGGTATACCACAAAATGTAGTGTGGTACTTGGGAGTATCTAAGATGCAGCTAAAATAGGTTATAAGGTTCCTTTTTTCTTTGCTAAACAAAATCAAATTTTTTGCAGCTGAAATATGCAGTTGTCTCTTCCTGTTACTAAAAGTAGCCTTCAGCAAAATGGCTTAAGATCTTGAAAACACATTAAAGACATTAAGGTAGTGGAAAGTGTGTTTTCTTCTTTTATAGGTATATCTTTTGGTCAATGCTTTAATGCAATGATTGATGAAAATGTTGTCTGTGGCTGACATCTGGGATTATTAATGGATGTAGAATCAAATTTCTTTGGCATTAGAGGAAAAGAGAGATCTGTGTCTCACAAGATAAAATGTTCAAATGCGAATGGACCTTCAGTTTAATTTTAGGTATTACACTTAAAACCTGCCACTCTAATAAATATTGTTTTTTGCTCCTAATACTTAGATCTGTTTTACTTATAAATTGTGTAACTTGGTAATAAAAAAGAACAAGAGCTTTGAATTTTCTGGCTAAAATCTGAAGCTTTTATATATGCAAAATTTTAAACAGAGGCAAAAGTGCATAAAGTAAAAACAAACAGGAAGTTTAGAAGGTGGCACATTACTCTGTAACATTCTGTAGCGCTCCATGAGTTAAAACTAGAGCACAGCACAAGGCTGCTATTGTGAGAAGCCAACTCAAGGATTTTTAATTCTGTAAGACAAAGGGTTCCCTTAGCTAAAAATAATCTTTTCTTTCCTCCCTCTCCTAAGCTTTTTCCTCCAGGGAGCAGAATCATTATGCAGTGTGTGCGTGCTCAGTGCATGGCAGGAGTTGCTGAGATTTATGACGTCATGGCTCTAAGCTTTCCTCTTTTGCCACAAGGTCTGCACGCGTAGCAGTTGCCCTTTGTGTTTTTCTAAAATGCCACTTTGATGTACTAATGTGCTTTTTACCTATGCAGATGGCAGCGTTTACTGTTCTAGGTCAGTAAATTTACAAAAGGAAAGCATGGATAAAGAAAGTGTTTTGATTTTTTTTGTTAGACAAAGCTTTCCCTCGATTTTTAGGGCTTGTTAACAAACAAAACAAAACAAAACACACACCTCATCAAGATTTTACATGGTTCACTTGTCAGGCAGAAGTGTGCCTGGAATCCATTTCCCTCAGAGGTCAAAGATCAGCAGTGCTAAGGCAGCCAAGGGAATGATTCCCTTGTGACACTTTTGCTGTGTTTTGATGAAAGTGAAAGCCATGTGGTGCAGCCATGAAAAAGCAAACAGACTTTTTTTTTTTCCTGTGGCAGTGGTGAATTTTGAAGCTAAGCACAGTAGGTAGGAAGAGTCTAATATTTGAAGAGGACCAGTACACTGAGACACTAAAGCACTTATCTCTGTCTCCTTAACAACTTGCTATATTTCCTACACTAATCTGGGGTTTTTAAGAGTCACAGTAAATTTTTTTCTCCTAAGAGCTCGGGTGTTTCTCTTCATTAACCCACACTAGCATCAGGAGAACTGTGTGTGTAACACATGGGAGGTCACAATGTGTCAAATGATATGTATAATATGTTACTAGAATTATACTTCACAGAATACAGGATATGCTGAGCTGGAAGGTACTCACAAGGAAGTGGCCATGTAAACTTAAATATGCAAGTGATATATGTTGTAGTATTATCTAAGAATGGGGTTAAAAGCCAAGGTTATAATTCATTTGCTATAGCTTTTTTTTACTATGCCAGAAATAATGTATTACTCATAAACTTGGTTATACAATTCTATTCTCCTGACAGAGTATTTCCTTTCAGTGGGTCACAAGCCTCTTACTTCCGACCCATTTGACTGTTATATGGTGTTGATTCTATTGTATTGCCCCATTCTGGGGGTAATTTAATGCAAATACTTCCATCTCCTATATGTACAGCTTTTTATTTTGCATTTTCCTGACACTTGATGAACATGGAATTTTTATAAGATAATAAATAACAATACTGCAAAACCCAGCTAGGAAGAAAATTATCAAGGGATTTTATGACTTAGGGAATCAGTAATGGAATACAGAGTTTTTCACCTCTAGGGCACTGATTCAAATATAACCTAGGTCATTAGTGAGCAAAAATCATTACCAGCAGCTGCTCAGTGACCTCCAGAATGGGAAATGAGTTTATGGTCTCAATACAGTTTCTGCTAGATGTGTGTACAACACTGAAATCACAGTCAACGTTGGCTTCCTTGTTGGCATTCTCACTGAAGAAACTAAAATCCAAACAGATGCATGGAGTGACTAAATGGCTCTCACATTTGTGAGTATGAAAAGCATTTGGCTGATATAAGGAAGGAGAGAAATCCCATTGACAGCATGTTTAAGAAAATGTACAGCTGACAGTTATTGATTGAAAATCCTCTCTCTTCTAATAAGGATAGATTCCCTTTCAAGTGACTGCTGCTGTGGACATCTGAAGGTCTTGAATTAGGCTTGTAGAGATTTCAGTGTTATTAACATATTATGCCGCCAACGAAGCAAAGAATCGTGGGTTGAAATAACAAAGCATTAGGATTGCCAAGAGATGAATTTCAGTTTCTAAAAGTTTAGGTGGGGATTGTGCAGCAGCACAAACAATGTGGGTGGAAAAATGTTGTGGGTGGTGGGAGGGATTTCATGGCAGCTCTTTCCACATGACTGAATTAGTTATTGGCTTATCGTCTAAACCAGTTATGTGTTCTCGCCTCAGCTGATGGATATAGGAAGAAGATAGATTTTTTTCTTGGCCTTTTTACTAAGAACAGATACATCCTCAGCTTACTATCTGATACATCTTCTCTGACAGCCCTTGCAGTCACATAAATTTGATGAGCTCTGTAAGTCATTTCCATCTTAAACTACATTGCAATTAGAGCTTAACAGTCTCAGGGCTTGACATTGAGCAAATTTTCTTCTTGTGTGACTTTTACAGAATCTGCTAAATTCTTGTTTGTGTTAAATTTTTCCTTTTTCATTTCATATTCCCAGTAAATGAATATGCAGTGTTATAAATGCTTTCATATTTTTATACGATTGATCAAATTTGTTACATTTTATGATACAGTTCTGACTTTCTTTTAAAGAATTACAAACTTGATTGCACTTCATATAAGGTTTCTTGGAATAAGAAAGACAGCCATGATGTTTATGCCTCATTTAGTTAATTAAACAGATTAATCTGGGATAAATCATCTGTGAACATGCCTTGAAAACAAACAGCTGCAAGTGAAGTTCTTGACTGCCTTGTTTTAAGGACTTCAGACTATTTATCTAGGTGTGATAATCATTACTGATGGGTTAGAGATACAAAGTTCATGAAACTGTTCTCAATTTTGCAGAGTGGACAAAGCAGTTATGGCCATGTGAACATGATCAGTAATGGCTGTATGAGACCAGTGGTGCTTTAACTTTGCAGCAAACCTTCCTCGTGTGTAGTGCTCCAGTAACTTATCTTTATTTTGCCTAAACCCATTTGGTCATACCCTGATATCCATTAACTACAACAAATAGCTCTGCAAAGTAGATTTTTCCTTGTATAGCCAACCCCACCCTTGTTGAAAACTAGAAACTTTCTGCAGGGTTTCCTCTGCCTCATTCTGGGGGAGGAGCAGACTGTTCTTAATGAGTAACTCAAGCCCTTAGCACTGAAACCAGGCAGCTTAGGAAGACTGCAGGATCTCAGTAAAAAGAGAAAAGCCAGTGTGCTGCTTCATTTCCTTCATTTCTGCATGTCCCATGTTGTGGCAGTGTGAAAGCCTAAGGGCTGCCAGGCAGAATAATCATACACCTGGTAGAGCATGGGGACACTTATCAAGGGGAGAATTTGTGGTATGGTCTGGGGAGATGAGAACTGACCCTGCTTGGCTTGACCTGAGAATACCCATCCAACATATGCTGGAGGTGACATCTTCATGGAAAAAGTACATTTGGCCTTTTCTGATACACTCCCTTTTTGGCTCAGATAACAAATCTTCCCAGAGATCAAGGCAAGAGAAGAAGCCTCCTCAGCTGACAGCCAGTGCAGGACCTGCTATTATCTCTCCTCTGTGGAGTAAGTAGTTTAATGAAATAATTTTAATTTAGTGGAGGGCATTTTATTGATATTTACCTTATCAATCTTCTATTAAGTCAAAGCAAACCCTCAGAATCTGTTCCTGTCCTAAAAAGAAGACAATTTAGGTAGATCAGAGAGGCCCAGATGAAGAAAATGTGACACACTGCCTCCATCACTTCTCAGGTGAGAGTAGGGACGCAACTCACCTGAGGCCGTGTGATCTGTGAACCATTGTGGTGACAAATCCTTGTTTCTGAATTTCAGCTGTAAGACAACCTTTTTTTCCATCTTCAGTCATGAATAACAGTGTCATGATTTTAATCATACATGAAATAGAAGCACTTGAAATGTGTTTTTTTTTTCTTTGTGAGGAGAATCTTGTTACGTGCCCTGCCTTCCCTTAGATTTAAGGCAATGTCTCTGTGGATGCACAGTTCCACTGGTATAAACAGAAGCTATTCTTAAACTCCACTAAATTACCTCGGAGACTCTGGCTGCTTTGAACTGAAAATCCAAAATCCAGTAAAAGGTACAACAGAGTTTGCTTGTGGCGCCCCAAATACGTTAATGTATTTCAGTGAATTAATTTTACTAACTTGGGTCTGGCTCACCACATTGTTGAAGGGAGGGAAAGGCACAAAAATGGTCAACTAAATTCTTACTAACCTATTTTCCTGACCTCTAGGCACAGAGCAGGAGGGAGGGGTGACATTGCTGAGGCTGCAGTCTCTATGACATATGGTGGACATTGAAGCTGTCGCATAGCACAGCCTGGTTTCCTGTAGCTGTTCTGTTTGTGTGTGGGCAACATTCTCAGTCAAATAATGTACTTTCTCCTGACAAGAAAAAATGACTTAAAAATCCCTTTTTCTACACTTCACAAAAATTCTAATCACTTTAAGCTGATTTTTAAATGCTTTCTTAATTTGATTTTCTGGCTTGAACAGGCTTTGGAATATTTTTCTACTGAAACATGGGCATTTTCACAAGTTGAAGCAAATGTTAGCAAACATCTGCTTCAACTTGTAAAAATGCTCATGTCCATTGAGACAAGATCGTGTCCAGCCTTTTTGGCACATGACTGTTTACTGCCATTGCTGCTATATATTTGGCTTTAATGCTTCTGTTCACTTTACCTGGCTTTTGCCCTGACTTCAGGTTATCTTTTGCTTCTTATTTTATTCTGTAGTAACTACAGCAGTCAGTTCTAATGAAAGATATTTCCTAAATTGTTGGGTTTTAAGCCTCTTAAAAGGCCAGTTACTCATATGGTATGCCAAGGCTGGAGCCCTTTTCAGAGCTTGTGAGGATCATTCCTAATGCTGATCCTCAAGGGAGAAATTGTGATTTATTTATTGGAGGTGTAGGAAAAACTGGAGGATCTCTACAGAGGCAGAAAAGGATTCTAATGTACATGTAGCATGTCTTTTTGTCTGCTGTAAAAAAAAGAAACAGTGTCAGGTGGATACTAAGAGAGATACTGTAAGGGGAGAGATTGAAAAATGCAACGTTGGACAAGAGTTGCTTCCTCTGTGCACCACTGTGATCAGCCAACTTAGGTGAATCCAGGAGAGGAACACCGATGGAATCACTAGTTTAGAGAAGTCCTATACCTGTTTTGTAAGGAGGGGGCCTGTGGCACACAGCAGGGCCCTGGCCAGGCAGCAGGGCTTCAGGCTCAGCCCCAGGCTCATCCATCCCCGCTCTGGCACATGAGGGCCTGGAATGGAGCTCAGAAGTTACTCCAGGCTGCAGAGTCTGTTACCATCATCCTGAGTTGCTTCATGCTGGGGTCATGTCTTGCTCCTGCCCCTGCCCTGGTTCTTGGGTCTGGATCTGGAGTCCTGTTAGAAGGCTCTCATGACCAGCTGTCCAGGTAACCTTTGCCCAGCCTGCCCCCCACATCTCCTGCTGACCCTGCTCAGGAGAGCCCTGTGCTCCAGAGCCAATTGCTGCCCCATTCCATGGCCAGATGCACAGCCTTGTGTGATCTGAGGCTGGGGCATTCTCCACATGGCATGTGCTCTCATTAACCATCTTGAAAGTTATGTTTGAAAAGCTTGATCTTGAGTTTCTTTTAACAAATCTTTATTATTTGAAAGCTCATCCAATGGGAAGTTATTGCCCTCCAGGCTGAGTTCATTTGTATTAAAATATGATCCTCTTTCTTATCCAAATTACTTTCATCTCCATTTCCATTCAGATGGACAAGGTATCACTAGTTGGCATTTGTGCAAAGCCTTCATTAGCATAATAATGTTTGAGTAGGTCATGATGACTAAGCAGTTTAATCTCTCCTGTTTGTGATCTTCTTCCTTAAACCTTTGTTATATCAGATGGATATGCTGCATTGTTCTAATTAACACAAACTTAATTCTTGAAGGATTTATTTTGCTTGGGTGGTAGGACTTTTAAGATGGTAATTCTGTGACAAGGCAGAGGTTGGTTATAACCATTATTGGTCAACTGTGTGGTCTTTCTGCCACCTTGTGGGGAAGAATCACTAAACTGTTGAGATGAAATGGAAAAGAAGACATGAATATTAAAATCAATTTTTTTTCATAAATGGGTCTAGGAGCTTCTATAGCAGAACAGAAATTATTGCTCTCTCCAAAAGTGTTTTTTAAATTAATTTTGAAAAAAAGTGCTGAGATCACCCCAGACTGCTAAAACCTAGACCACTTGCAACTCTACTAAACTATTGCCACATGTTTTCTGTGCTTAGTTTTCTACACATGCCTTCATAACACCAGTCTTTCTGGCCTCCCCAGATCATCAATTTTGAGCAATATTAGGTTCATAGGACCTGCAATTTCATTGCTTACTTTACAAGGGTTACCATGGCTATTCTTTAATTCAGTCATAGCATATTTAATTAGGCTAAGAGATGCACCAGCCTCTGTTCAGTGACTATGGTGGATGTTAGGGAGCACCAGATGTTAATAATTTCCATCTTCTAATTCCTGGTGACCCCCCCAGCATCCAAACTGGATATTGACACTGAAATTATGCTGTTGCCAAAAGCAAAACTTTTTGTAAAGGGTAGCCAAGTTATTAAAAGATGAATCTTACCTGGAAGCATGATTTATTTCACCCAGACATGTTAGAATTTGTTAAATGATTATATTTAACCCTCTATTACATATATACAAAACCTCTGTGCTATGTACTGTAAGTACAAAGTTCAGACTGTTGCAGCTCTGTGCATTACAGATCTTCAATGAACCAGGAAGGAAAATCTACTTTAAAGATTCCTGGCATTTGACAGTCAGTCATGAAGTGTGACTTCTTGATTGACTGTCAAATTTCCTTCTTCTCTTCCTTCTCTGCTGTGTAAAGGACAGAAAATCCAGCTTTTCCTCTTCCATGTTTTGGGACTTCAAAGAAATGGAAAAGATTAGTTTTTTTCACTCCCACTTGCATTTTCCATGATCAATAATGATGTGAATACTTTAAACTAGATAAAAAGCCCCTCTGATTTTAAAGTATTTTACAGAGGTGAACTAATCAAACAGGAGATTTTTATCAGTTACTGTTAGAATGATATTTGCCACCCAAATTTGGCTTCCTTTTCTGCTAGGTCCTCTGCACATATGTATTACTCAGAGGGTAATAAGACACTGGCACAGGTTGCCCAGAGAAATTGTGGATGCCCTGGCCCTGGAAGTGTTCAAGGTCAGCCTGAGTGGGGCCCTGAGTAACCTGGTGTCCCTGTCCATGGTGGGGGGGTTGGAACAAAATGATCGTTAAGGCCCCTTCTAACCAAAGCATTTCTATGATGATTCTGTGAAAGGTCACCCAGACATATTCTGATGTGATCAAGACAAGGGGTGGAACAGTAGAGATACATGAAGAGAAAAGTGCCATGAGCTCATTATTTAGTGCTCTGCCTCATATGGAATGGAGGATGCAGAGAGATAATGTTTATGAATATTTTAACTTATATCAAAAGAAGGGACTCTTGGCATGAGTAGGATTCATCAACTGCACGAAAATACATATACTACTGAAGCCTCCCAAGATCATGAAGACAATGTGCATCAAAACTCCCAAATAAACTCAGATTTCTTCTTATCAAATTCTGTAAAACATTCATAATCTTCCATGTGAATATTTCTATGGATTAAAACAAAAATTATCAATTTAATAGAATTTATGTTTTTATATCTAGATTACCAATTATTACAGTTTCTAAATTATTCTTATTATTTCTATCTTTATTATTATTTAATTATATTTTTCAACAGCAGCATTACATTTTCATAGAGGACAATTGAAATTTATATTTTACTGGTTTGCCTTTCTTTGCTTCTACAGCTCTGCAGAGAAAGACCTCATGTATTAGTTCATGCTTTTTTTTAATTTGTTTTTTTTCCCCCTGGTAAGAACAAATGATAGAACATAGATGTTGGTGATAGGAATATCTATATCTTCGTTTTGGTTTGCTGTATAATTCCAGTTTCTACAAAGATGTCTTTCCCAGTTCCACTGTGCCAATGCCGTGACTCATCCTTGTTTTGGACATCAGAAATCTACTGTAATTTCCTCCAGGATCTGTAGCAAGTGACCAACGTTTTGTGGAATGCTTTTGGGGAATACATTTTCAGTTTGGCAGTTCTTCTTTCAGTTCACTTGGCTTTCTTCTTACTTTTCACTGCCAGATGTAGCAAAGAACACAGTCCTTAGCTTTTTCGTGAATTTTATCATAGCATTTAAACACAGGTTGTAAATATAGGCATATCAGAGAATAGAAATCAAGTTGGTTACCAAGCTATATCTTACTTTATTTTTGACTCAATGTAGGCCAAAGCAGTACAGTGCAGAAAAACACAATATAGGTAGGAGTAAGATCTCTCTGTCACCTCATTCTGCTTTTTATAGAAGAGAGGAGGCAGATTTGTGATTTGTTGTGTTGTAAGTTGCTGTGTTAAATCTTTCAGTGTAGTCCTGGCAATCTTGGCTCTCAGTCAAGATTTTTCTTTTTGCTGAGAATGAGTATCACAATATGAAATGGACTTAATTGCTGTGACTGTTAATTAATCATACTTATTCCATTATGCTGTGGAGGATTACTTCCAACGTAAGTACCTGGGTGCTCTTTCTGTGCTAGCTAAGCCCTGGAAAGTTTGATTGCAAAGAGATTTGGAGGGGGCTGTATGAGGGAAACAGACATAAAAGCTGGATAAGAAGGGAATTTCCACTTCCCCAGAGGGACTGTCTTTATGTTATGGCTGTCTGGCCTGTAGCAACTTTTACCAGCTCCTGGAGTATTTCTTCCCTTGATGTATCAATACAAATGCTGAGACTCAGGTTAGTTCTGTGCAGACAGTGATATTGAGATAGTTATCTGTGCTTAAGAAAGAAAAAAAACCTGTTTTTCACTCCTTGGGTCTATAGTGAAAATTCTGTGCGGTCTCTGCACAGGTGCCTCAAGCAAAGATAATTTTACAAAGAAGAAAACTGCATCAACAGAGGTAGCAACCTCTTCATTGGTGCCTGTGTCACCTGAAGAGAAATTTTGTTTTGTCTGTGTAAATAAATACAGGTTATCACAGAAGAAAATTTGCTCTAGGCATCTTCTGAGTCAGCAAAGTTGTGTCTTAATTCAGCATTGTGCAGAGCTCAGCCCAATACTTAAAAAATACTTAGCAAATTCAAAAAAAGGTGAATTATTAACTATTTTCTCTGTTTACTCCTTCTGCTAAAAAGTTTTTATATTACTGTCTTTTAATTTAAAGAATTAATTAAAACACATGGTCTTTTAATGTGAAAAATATATTCTATTCTAAATTTAAACCTACAAATAAAGAATTCCATTCATTCAAAGTTCACACTTGAGCCAACTAAAGTAATTTATTGTTCTCATATGACATATGGCCTGTAAACTCTGAGAATTTTAATATACACCTTATGTAGAACAATCTAGAAAAGGTAGAAAAATGTTTTCACTCCTCAATCACCCTTGCTCTTTTCTTTTTATTTTCAGAGGGCAAAACATTCTTCTTTGAGAGAACATACTGTGGGTTTGGGATTTATTGTTTTCTCTGAATGTGAAGAGGTCAAATACCAGAGTGTGATTGAGCCTGGAGGGCAGCGACTACATTAAAAGAAGTAGTAAGCTATGGAATAAAATGTTTTGAGAAAAATACATACACATATAGTGTCTCTATATATGTATATGTATTTTGTATTTGTATATATATAACTATGTATGTCTATATTATATATACTTACATACATAAAAGCTGTTTCATAGTGCAACTCAGAAACGCTATTCTGAAGAGTCAGATAAAAGTGGTAATTGAACTATGGATCACAATTTTGGCAGGACGTCTGACAAAATAAAATGCTCAAAAATTTTCCAAAATAAAAGCTCCAAATTTTCCAAAATAAAAGTATAAAGAATATTCAGTGTCATTTAAGATTCTAAATAAGCAAGTCAGCTTGCAGCTCAATTTCTTTTCAATGACTGTCATGTTCTGTTGCATCATGGTAAGCTGTAGGTGAGTCATCCTATCTGTGTAGGCTAAAATCTGCACTCAGGCAGTCCCACAGGTTCATTCAATTTGCTAACAAGAGGAAAAAATTCCAAAAAACTCAGTAAGAGGAAAAAAAATTCAATTGAACTGAGATGGATTTATTGCAACTATTTCAATCTAATGCCCTTAGTAAGCTTTAGGAGGTTTCACATCCCATGGTGACTCTCTTTCACTCTTCTGCGCAGAAGCTTAAAGCAGAGCTAAGCTGTGTTGAGATGTGCAATCTGTTGCTGACCAGTTCCATCTTGTTCCCTGTTAGTAGCAGCCAGCCTTTTGCAAATGAATCTAAAAGTCTTACAGCCAGCAGAATTTTTCCTACTACCCCTGCAAAATTTGTGTAGAAAAGAATGCACATATGCTTCCCTGTCTTTGAGCCAAATGGCATTGTGAGATGATGTTCATAGTCTTATTATCTCAGAGGTTGCACACAATTACATGATTCATGAAATGATGGAATGTCTTTTGAAAGCACTGGAAACAGGCTGACACCTCCCATTGAAACTGTCAGAATGTGGCTGCTAGGTCTCTCTGAACCAGGAAACACTCAGAGGGCTGGAGGCAGCATGAATCAGGCTGGCATTCCTGTGTCTAAGGCTGAAGCAGCAGTTTCTAGGGAGACTTGACGGTCAGACTGGTTTTAAATCTAGAAAAGAAAATGATCAGTGAACAAATATTTGAAATAATAGTGAATTTAGATATACGTGTTTCCCCATTGCATTCAAGTACTGTCAAAGGTTTATCTTATTAAACCTTGCCTCCTTCTAGTCCTCATGACAACTCTTAATTTCACCCAAGACCACTACTGCTAAACCACTGTATCCTAAATCTGAGTTCAGTTTCTTGAGGCATTTTAGCCAAAACCTCAAATGAGTCGTTTGCGCTCAGAGGGTTCAAAACTGGGATGCATTCTAGGTCATCTACTGTTTTGACCCTATTTTCTTGTGGCAGACTACTTTCAAGAGTAACAGGGTGGCTATATAACTGTGTAACAAAGGGGAAATTTCTCTTTTGTTTTTATGGGGGCAGCTTTGCAAGAAGGGCAGAAGGGAAGTTCCACTCCTTACTCCCACTATTAGCTACCATGCTGCTTCTCACTGTTCCATCAGGGCAGTGGTTCGTCATAAGGTCCATGCTGTAATAATCTGCCACTGCTGTTTCCTCATTCACATCAAGTCAGAGACAGACTACGATATTACCATCAGGATATGCAGCATATGTAGTGGGGGTGTTTTTTTATTGTGTCATGTCATTTTTGTACTTTCTACTCCCATGCAGACAAAACAAACCCCAAACAAACCAGCTTCTTCACTGGAAGGTTGGAGTAGCCCTGGAGCAGGTTATGCAGAGACTGTGAGAGCTTCATCCTCCGATGGTTTGGCAGGCAAAGCTGTGACTGACTTGATCTGGTGCTGGCAACAGCCCAACATTATCCAAGCCAAGAGTTGCACCAAACCCCTTTGTTCTTTGGAAGTTCTTTCCAACTATCATTTCTAGGATTGATCCATCCTCTGTAGCCATGGGCTGCAAGATCTGGGAGTGCTATGACCCAGTGTAAAGGAAGAATTCAGTCCTCATCTTTCACAGTTGAGTTGTGTCTTAGGCAGGAGTAATATGCGTGTCTGCTCTTGCCTTGCAGTAAGATTATTCAAGCACACCTGCCTTCCCTTCCCTTCCCTTCCCTTCCCTTCCCTTCCC
>CM031861.1:36446350-36498428 GCA_018697195.1 Certhia americana
CTACCCTACCTACCCTACCCTACCCTACCCTACCGACCCATACCCCTACCCGATACCCTACCCTATACCACTACCCTCCCTACCCTACCGACCTTCCCTTTTTACATTTTGATCTCTTTATAAAAGAAAAAGGAGGGTAAAAAACCAGAGAAGAACATTAGCGTTGCTACATCCAGAGATGCGTAGCTACAGAAAACATGGATGGAGTGGAAACCCACACTACACCAGAACATTCTGCAGATTCAAAATGTTCATGCTCCTGTGCTTATCTGTTGCTTTTGTGCAAATTTGGATGGTGACTAGTATACTTGGAAGTATACTTCCAAGAAGAGATGATGATGTATTGAAATGGACATGTATTTTCATTTTCCTGGCAAAACATACCATGTCACTCATCCCATTGGGAGAGAGCATATATCCTTAATATCTTTAAATTATATCCTATAATGTAAGGTTATATTATATTCTATAATATAAGGATATATTATATCCTTAAATTAGCCAAGAAATAGCATCAGCTGTGTACCCAAAGCTACTTCTGGGATATTTCTTTCAAAATTCTGACATAATATTTACAGGAGGATTCCTAGAAATAACTCTCTCTTCTCTTTCAGCATTTCTGAAATGCCCTGTAGATAATGTTCAGATTTTTTTGTATCTTACAAAAATGTATCTTGAAAATAAATTTTTGAAAGGTTGAAAGCTTAGTATTGTCATGAATTGTCTTATATGGGGCCTATAGATTTCTCTTTCCATTATATAACAATTTTTCTCTCATGTACTTCACAATAAGTATATAACCCCCTGTCTATGTTCCAGAGCAACCAAGTTTCGGAGGAAAGTCTAGCTTATTTGGGGATTGTTCATTAAATTATGCTGCTTTATGGATGCTGAAGTTAGCTCTTGACAATATTAATGAACATATTTAGATCTTAGTACACCAAAAAAATAACTGCTTTCAGGTAGGGAAACACATGATCTTTGTTCCCTTTGCCAGCTTTTCTGTGTCTGTATACATCTTCAGGATACAAAAGTTACAAGAGCTGAAGAGGCAAACATTTTGGTAGCTCTGTATTCTGCTACTGATTTGATTAGCGATTTGAAAGAGTACCTTTTAAAATGCAGACTTCTGGAAAAAAAAAGTCACCAAATATCTGAGAAGTCAAATACTCTTGTAATTTAAATAATACCAGAAAGCAATTAGTATTTAGGAAAAGGTAGGTGACAGACATTGAAACAAACTATTCTTTTATTCCCAATTGCATTAGTATGATTGACATATATTTTAAAATAACCTCTCTAATAAGGAGAGTTTCTGAACAGACATTATAAAGCATATTCAAGGTTTAATTTACTGAAGAACATGACAGTCATTTCTAGCTGCTGGGAGCCAGCAAAGGATCCTCAGTGCACTACCAACAAAGCTATTCCCTCAGCAGGTAAAGCAGGGTGGTTGGTAGAATATTTGAGCACTTTCAAGCAGAACCATCAGCAAAGATCAGACTTGAATGAGGAAACTATGAATCACATGTGTTCTTCCTGCTTGTAGAGCAAAGGAGCAAAACCACCAGAGTTTCCATGCCAAGGAGGAGAGACAGATGGGCTGTGGGCTCCCTTCCAGTACAGGAGACATTGACTTTGGCTTCAATATCCTTATTAGAGTAGGCTGAGCACTTGCTGGGGCTAGTCTCTCAGAGATAAGTAAAGTATTTAATTTGGTTTGGTTGGTGTTTTTATGCTTGGTTTATATTTTTGTTTGATTATATGTTTTATTTCCACAGCACTGAGCTCAGGTTTGCATTGAATTATTTATGAAGTCCACCAGATCTCATTCCTGACTCATAATGAACACCTCAGCACCTACCACTGTATTTGCAAATTAGGATTTTTCCTATGTATATTATTTCACAGTGCTAGTTTGTATACAGAAATTTATCTACCATTTTAATGCATCGCCACTTGTATAGCTTTTGTGTGCTTTTTTAGAGGCAGCCCTTGTCCTTATCAGACTGAATTTGACTGAATTACCAGCACAACACCCCACCTCACCTACTGTCAGAAATCCCCTGGTGATGTCTTTCTACTGTACAAATGCTTTTCTTCTACCCTGTCCTTCATATATTTAATCTAAAAATTCCTTTTTGTTTCCTGGCTGTTTATTATTCTTGAGAGACTATTGTGAGTCACTTTGTTGAGTCCCTTTTGGGAAGGTAGTACTTTTGATTGATGATATACTTTTTCTGTGCCTGTAAAGTCATGTTTAAGTAGCCAGTCTCTAGGCCTGCTTGCAAATATTTAGCTCATAGATTCCTCATATGGCTTCTTTTAAGAAGCTGTCTATATAGGAACTTCCTGGAATTGATTTAGTTATGGGGTGGATTGTTTCTCCTGTAAGGATAGAGTTTTTATAAGTTACAGAAAAACTCTTGATCATGACTTTTAGAAGTAGGTGTCATGTCCTACTCTGAAGTTATATTTATTATTATTCCATGCCATCAACTATTCTTCATGTCCCATATTTCATGTTTATCTGCTTTTCTTTTTTTTTTATTGGAGATAAACATTCTATTGCTTCTATCCAGCACTCTTCTCTGCTTTTAAGTACCAGCTCCCTTTTCCTCTCATGTATTCAGCTAAGGGGTTTTTTGAAAGCTTTCCTTTTAGCTCATGCATATCTTTGAAATTCTTTTCTTATGTTTATAAGGAAAGACTAATTTTCCAGCTTTGTGAAGTAGGCCTAATATGAACATGTCCTTTTCCAACTTCACTTCTAGTACTGATCAGCTTGAAGAGCTGCTGGTACCTTGATACCTCTGCCTTATAACCTGGACAATGCACAGAAAAAACCCAATGGAGTCTTAAGATGAAATTTCTTTGAAATTGTGAAAAAGTTCTTCAGAGCTTTTGAGAAGCTTTGCCAAATAAATGAATGCTAGTAAGCTATCTGCTCTGGAAGGTTTTTAAGGATGAAGAAGTTTTGTGCCTTAAACTGGTTTGGAGGTTGAAGTAATGAAAGACTGGTGTGGTAGTGTTTTGTTAGGAAGATATTGAATTTGAAGCTAATAATTAATGCTTGTGAGACAACAAAGGAATGCAAAGCCATGCAGGCAAATTACAGTCAAAAAAAAAGGTCTCTAGTTTCAGACTAAAGCTATCAAAGTCAGATGCCAAAAGGTGGCAGTAACTGAGTCATTAAATGATGACTAAGTGGATTAAATCTGTAGCTGTGTCTATGGACAGGAAGCAGGGATGTGCCATAAAGTCAAGGCAAAAGTACCCCATAGGCTTTAAAGCCTGTGGTAGTTTTGCTGACAGTTGAAGAGGGACACAGGCATTTGTTTTCCTTTGTTAAAGTGAATTCTGGCCTTTGGAGGAACAATGTACAAGTAAAATGTCATTTTGTTTTTTTACATCACTAATGCCACTTTCAGTTCTTAGATCATTGTCATGAAGAGGCAGATGCAGAGAATTTGAGGCTGGGCTTTTTTTTTTTGTTTTGTTTGGTTTTTTGGTTTTTTTTTTTGTTTGTTTGGTTTGGTTTGAATTTCAAGTATTCCTGCTGTAAAAATCCACATATATAATTAATTTCTATTCTTTTATATCTAGATATAACAAAGTATACATTCTTGCTAACTAGAAGGTTAATTTGTGCAGATAATATTAAGCAACTTAAACCAGACAGTAAACCAATTTATTTAATGGAAATTTCCAGGAGTCACGTGAGATCCAGATTTTGTTTTTAATCAAAAGCTTATAATTTTCTTGCCTGGTAAATGCATATTCAGGACTGAAAACTTTAAATAGAAACACAAACTCTGAATAGATTTATTACTTTCAAGGTATAGAGATAGCCAAATATGTATTAACTAACCATGCACTATAAAAATGATTAATTGTTCCCCTTGCTGGCAGCCAGTAGTTCTATGTATTATCACCTAATATTCTTCATATGAAAATGTATTCTGACATTATATACTGATAATTCAAAGATTACTAAAGAAAAGTCACTTATACTATAAATCAATCCTCTGATTATTTCACAGCATCAAAATTTAGTTTTAGTTGATGGCCAGACTGTGTCTGCTGGGTCTACTCTTTGGCCTTGATTTGCAGCTCCTATGTGTGTACCTGCATCAAATCTACATTGCACATAACATTTTGTTATGGACCTTTGATTTTTGGGTAAATTAGAGATATGGATCTGGATTTACCTCATGTATGATAAAACACAAAAAATAACACGTATTGTTGAAAAAACGTGTTTTATTGATCCCTGTTAGGATCTGGCTGCTTGCCTCGGCTAAGATAGAAAACACTAGAATTAACATCTAACTGGTCCTTTTGCGTGAATGCTTTCTGATATGGTCTGTAATTATAATGCTCTTCTGTTACTTCCTCCCCTCAAAATGCCTGCATAGGAAGGATCTGTGATAATTGAGTGGAGGCATAAAAGAACAGTAGATTTCTGTAGTATCCATCATTCCTCTGTAGCAGAAATTGAAAACATGCAGCAAGTACAGAAAAGCTTTAAAAAAGCTCATAAATTAAGTAATTGAGTTCAGAATGGTCCTTGCCTGTACTTCTGCTTCTACTACAAAATTTCTGTCAAGTGCTAACCAGTCTATTTAGGCTAAACTTTTGTCACATTGGTATTTGTTTTCTTGATCCTGACATGAAACCCAAGGAACTGGCTTGCCAAGTGCTCACAGCTGAAACTGAAATCAACAGCAGCTGGGCTTCGAATAAAAAAACTGTTATAGGAAAACATGTGATCTTGGAATGTCAAATCTTAGGTCAGAAACACAATATTTGTCACACTTTAATTTTTAATCTTTGTGTGCCTTTGTTTATCTTCCTGAAAGCAGGATTAAAACTTCTTCCATTATAGAGCTTTTGTGAGCATGAAGGAGTCTTACCCAGTAAGAAGTATATAGAAAGCTTCACAATTAAATTTAATCATTTTGCCCCTTGAATTCATACAATGAATTATAGCCTATGGCTGGCCACTGAATGAGAATAAAGCAGGATGGAGGAACAGCATGCTAAATAAAGCTGACCTACCTTGGAAAATGAGATGGTATCTCTGAGTTGAACAAATGTAGCTCTGTTTTTGAGAGAAAAATTTATCACAGTGAGGGTAGACAAGTGTTTCACAAAGCCTACAAAAAAGGCAAATCCTATATAAGCACAGTAAGAAAAGGAGGACACAGAGGACAGGGAAATAAATACATGCTCTGATGATATTTGGTCAATAGGAGGTATAAACCCCTCAGGTGAAGGGGGGGACAAGCACATAAAAGCACCAATACATACAAGTGTTATGTAACTGCACTGAAGAGAATGTCAGGCTGTCCTCTGTCATCACCAGCCCTGATCCTGTGTCAAGTACTGTCTGAGGTATGAACCCTGCCTCACCAAGCCCAGAAAAAATATGCAGTTTGGAGGGAGAGGTGGAACCATCTATCAGCACACTTTTCCTAAAGGTGGGAGTGCCACAGACTCAACTGTTCAGCTGCAGTCAGTCAATTTATTTTACTAATTTGGCAGGATACAAACCTAGCAAAAATTGGATCATTTTCTGCTGAACTAGTGAGTTAAATGGGCTGATGAAATTACCTGACAAGTTTCATTACTGTGAGGGAAGGTGTGGAACTGCACTGCTGAAAGTTAAGGGACTAGGAAGGATTAATATTTATCTTTATTTTTTGGTGGAAAGTGAACAGCTGAATCAGGGCAGCTGCATTTATATGTTTTTTTAAATGGAAAACTGTGGAATCAAGTCTTGCAATAGTAAGATCTCTTTTCTATTTACCATCCAAAGCATAGATCCCTGTTCCTGGATGTGGGAGAGATTTTAAGAGAATAGCGATAGTGCTGAAGGCAATCTTCCCCCTGAATAGTTATAGCTGTACCAGTTACCAAAGAGTGGGAGCAGCCTTGCCCTTAATAGGTCGCAGCTATGTCCAATAAGGATGGGTGTGATAAAAGAGTTAGTTAGCCAGTTGATGTTAGTGAGAGTTGGTTTGCTGGCCCTGCTGTGAGGAGAAGGGGTTTGGATGTGGTGTGAGGGACAGGAAGGAGTTGGCTGGTTGGAGAAGAAGAAGGAGTGAGTGTTGCATGGGGAGCTTACACAGAGGAGGTATGGAAGTTTTACTCAAGAATAAGGGACTGATACTCGCATCAGTTGTGAGTCCCTTGTACCTGGCAGGCAAAGGCCTGACTGGGTGGCTGCAGGGACTGCAGAGGCACGAGGCAGCCTCAGCCCAAATATGCCAAGGACTGCTGAGGCACAGGCAGACCAAGTGAGGATGCAGCCTTCAGAGGCTGTGGCCAGCCACCTCTGATAAGTTCTTCCAACACATGTGACTTGTGGTCTTGAGAGATTTTGAAGACCAAGAGCACATGGAGGTTGAGTGATACAGGTAATTTTTTAGGAGACTATGAAGGCAAAGAAGAGATGTGGTGAGATGGCTGTAGCATAAAGAGAGCCTGAAAGAGGGGGGTGAGGGGGGAAAGATGTGGTTTTGTAAGAGTGCAAGGGGAAGAGGCAATGATGCAGATTTCTACTAGGACTTTTTAGATTAGCTGCTGCGTAGTGTGAATGCAGCTGTACTGTCTTCAAGGAGAAGTCAGATTTTGAGGCTATGCAGTTACTCTAATGCAGCAGAGAGCTAATGATATTGGTTCATAGCCAGCTGTTCCTGAAGCAGTTAAAGGGAAGGTGTATGGTAGGTGTAGTGATGCAATTCCATGGCTTACCTGGAAGACCTGATTCGCCCCCTAGAGATTCCCACCCCCCGATGTGTCAATCAACGTTCCTTTCCCCACCCTGACCCCTGATAGGTTGTCTATCAACCCTGGAATCCCAAAAGGGCGTTGAGTGGTTGGTAGATTTAAAAGATACGCTGTGCCCTTTAGGGCATTGGGAATTCCAGATGTCCTTTCTCCTTGGAAAACCCTCCTCCCATACCTGGTTGGTGGCCTTCCTCCCTCTCCCCGCCTCCCCTTCCCCCAGGTAAAAAGGACGGGGACCATGCGGTCTCGGGAGTTCCATCAGAGTGATTGCAGTTCTATCAGCAGTTATAGCAGCTGCTGTAGCCTGTTACAGATTTTGGCTACAATTCTGATAGATTCTGTTAGAGGACTTGCTACATTCAGGAGCATGTGTGCCGGAATAAAAAGCCTGGATTAATCCCTCTATCAGAATTTGACTCCTTCCTTCATCTCATTTTAAAACTGCTCTGTGGAAGAGAATCCTGATAGCTCTGACAGGTCTGGACTTGTCCTCAGTGCCCGGCGAGTCAAAGGTGTCTCTGTAGTCAGATACCACAGCTGCTGCTATTTGGCTCAGCCAGCAAGGCCAGGAAAGCCAGGCTTGGTCCTGTCTGTGATATTGGCCAAACACCAATGTAGGCAGGGACCCCAGAGATACAGCCTTGAACCTTGAACCTTGCTTCAGTGGTAATGCTGTCCTGCCTACAAACAAGCCCTGCCTACTCAGGGAGAGAAGAGCTTTGGAACAAAACAGCAGGCTCTGGAGACATAGGGCCTGCACTAGAAACATTGCAGGGGGTCACCACAGAATAAACTGTGCCTAGTTCACAGGATTAAATACATTTTAGCAGTTGGCGTGCAGTGTGTGAACTCCTGGAGTTCATCTTCTGGTTTAGATTCATGAGAAAGGAATGCCATCAATGTCCTGGGAGACTGCTCAGTGGCTGGAATGCAAGTACAAGAAATTTGGATGGTTGGGAGACTTGCTCTGAAAACACACTCCTGTTTTGAACCAGGAAGCTAATTTCAGCTCATGCAGGAGGATCAACTAATCTGGATTTAGCCTGACTTCTGAAAAACACCTGAAGGGCTTGATAATTCTATGGTGTTTCTTCTGTGTCTGGGGGTACCATTGCATTCAATGTGTCATGGAGACAATGCTGTCTCTTGATGTTTTGGCTCTAGTTGGGCCACAATGCCATGGTAGGATCACATGTTGCTGCTGAACACTGCCAGCACACCTGGCCCTGGCGAGAGGGGTCTGCCCAAGTGGCAGTAGTTGCTCTGCACCCAGGTTTTCAGATTTCAGCCCAGTTTCATTTAGATTTCAGTCTCTACATCTGTTTTACATACACATTCATTGGTTGATTTGCCATCTGAGAGGATGGATAGATTTGCTGTGTGGCTGAGATTTGTCATAAGTTGATTTGTGTTGTCCTGTTCAGCCCTTGTTCCCTGGCACAACTTTGGCCTTTGCTTCTCAAAGCTTCCCGACAGCTTCACCACTTTGAAAGAAATTCTGGTAAACCCCAGAACATTTACTGTGAGACAGCCCAGCCAGAACATTTTCTGTGAGTTACCAAACACTTCCTATGTGCAAATGTGGAGTCCTCTCTAGCAAGAAGTCTACTCAACTTGTGCTCTAGGGTCAAACTTTACATTATGAATTGATACACTGTTGAAACTCTTGCTGCAAGAAGCTCCCTGCCTCCTGTACTCTCTTGATGGTCGGGTTTAGCTTGTTGGTTGGGACACCACAAAAGGTGTGGGAACTGATGGGAAGGAGGGGCTGGGAGCAGCCCAGGTGTGAAAAGCTGTTTCTGTCTTGTTTTTATTGGGACTTTGTTTTGCTTTTGTAATATGGACACTAGGTTCATTAGGGCAGGCAAGGGAGGGGCAGATTTGGGGTTCAGCATGCCATCTCCATCTAAAAATCATTTTCAGACCAGTGTGATCTGCAGTATGCCCATATTTACTGGGACATTAAGTCTGTGCAATGCTAGGGGTGGTAACATTATATCTGCTCAACTACTTTTATTGTCTCTGCAGCCCAAAACATTTGCATGGACTCTAACTGTAGCCAAAGCTAATTACTTTTAGACTAAATTTTATATTAAAAACATCCTCACATCAGAATGGGCTTTAACTATCTTTTGGGTGTTGAACAAATATCCTCTGCCCATTAGAGCACTATTTGTACCCCTGCCTCTCTATGTTCACCTTAGCATGCACTGTCTTTGCTTGATAGTAAAAGATGTTGGTTGTTCTTGGATACCAAAAGCCAAGATGAAATAATTGAGAAACCACAGATTTTTAATTTTTTTTTCTTTAAGATGATGTTTTGCATCCTTCCATAATTTAGTATATCCCAGCATTTGTGTAGTTTCAGCAAAGAGGTTAATGACTGGAATGTGAAATTTTTTCTGCTCCTTGTAAAAGTGTCTACCACACAAACTAATTAACTTGGAGTGGTAGTATGCCAAATAGGACTTGTAATGTGCAGGCTCTTTGTTCATCCTTAAGTTGTCTTTCTTCAGGGCTATCAATCTGGATTATAACACTTCTTAATGATATCATGAGTTTTCTTCTGCTAGAGTTTCATCCATATAGTGGGGTTTAGTGCCTTGCCTAGGAAGGTGAGAAGTTTTCTGCTATTTCTTCTTGTGTTCTCTCTGCTGTGTTTTTTTGTTTTTTTTTTTTTTTTAATTTGAACTTATAATTCTGTATTCCATTACAAGTAATAGCCAGACTTTTTTTCATCCCACTGTGCTTAAGTAGTAATTGGGACTCTGCTGAATGTTGAAATATGTTTTTAAAAAGAAATAATGAAAAATTAACGCAACCATGTTGTAAATAGATGCTCTTAAAATCATTTACTCTATCTAGACAAGAACTCTTTTTTTTGTTTGTTTTTATTAAATGGTTATTGCCTTCTGATTCTGGGAATAGATCCCTGCTTTAACTAGTGTGGGAAGCCATGTTGTGTTTTACCTCTGTGGGGGTGTGTACAGTAGGTGACCTATCTTTAAGCTGAACTTAAGTTTTAACCTAATACTATAATGTTCAGCTAACTTTAAACCAGACAGTTTCAGAGAAAGTATGTCCAGCAGCATGAAGTCAAAATTATTCTTCATCTTTTCCTTTAGAATTTTGAGTCCCTGTGTGTACTAAATTTATGCCATTAGCCTGTTGTTCCTGAAGTGTAATACATAGTGAATATGTGAAGAAAATGGGAAGGAGTACCATAGTGGAGGGGGCTGAAGTGGAGGAAGCAAGATAGGATATTTAAAACACATTGGTCGACAATAGCATGGAAGTTAATCAGTGATGGTAGCTGAGTTTTTGTTTTCCTACTTGTGTATAAATCAGGTTAGAACTGTCAAAAGCAATATTAGTAGAATGTTTATGTGAAGGTTATTCATGATATTATGTTTTTTTCTGGCAGGCATTTTTCTTGCTGGCAGGAGGAAGTAGAAAATGAAGTGCTCATAGGACAGATAGGCTGGAAAGTTACTGGCAGAGTAAAAAGTAGTCAGTTCTGTAGGAACAGGAAAATGAAACAATGCAGGGTTTTCCAGAGTGTTTGAAGTAAAAATAGAATTAATTATGTTTAATTTAATGCTTAGGGATTTAAAGCTTACTGTAAAATGAGCCAGAAAGATGAATATTGGTAGTATCCTGAATGGAGAAAGACAAAACTGATCTTTGGTGTTTGGAGAGAAGGATTTTGTGCTTTTCAAGGCATGAAATGATCAAGTCTCCGCTATGGTTAATATCTGTATAAGTGGAGAAGAAACACAAGAAACAAGTTCAGAATACATGGAAAGGTGCACACAATGAGGTATATTAGTAAACAGGTATGGCTGTAATGGAGGCAAAACTAAGACTGACTTCTGGTGCTGCCTATGATACTAAAGGATGGAGTAGGCAGAAATTTTTGAAGTAAGACTTAGAACTTGATCTGGGAAAGCTTAAGCTTTATTATTTGAAGTGCATGAGCTTTATATTGCCTATAGGTTGTATTTAAGAATGTAAGGAGAAACATCTCAAGTCAATTTCTTTTCCTGTAAATGTTATTTTAACAAGCTGAAGACCTTCTAGGATGTTTTCTTATTGTGTTAATAATATACTTTTTGGCTGGTTGAAAGCATGACACTGATCTGAACCAAATACAATAACATCCCAGTATTGTATGCCCTGGAGTATTCTAACAACATATCATTTGGTCCAGAGCTAGACCAAAACACCTGGAGCTAGTGTTTCTCCATCTGAGGATCTCAGCACACTAGTGGCTGATGGAAGCGTCCCATTACTCAAATCCCCACTGTAATTTGTCAGTGTGCTGGGAATGAGGATATTGCCTTGCTTTCTGACACAATACCTTGAGTTGTGACTAAATAAGGTTTATGCTGGGTGGAAAGATTTTATTCTGCTATATGGATGTAGGATATGGGTGGTTTTTCCAGCTGTAGAGTTACTACTGTCCTTGCGTACTTGACGTTTTAAGAAAATTTGTGAAGCTATTTCTGAATAGACTGGTTGTTGGGTATTAGCACTAGGTGAATTCATATTATTGGGAAAGAAGAAAAATGCAGTACTAGTTGCTAACTTATTAATCTTCAAAAAAAATGAAGCAAGGCAGTCCCACTTAGGAGACTGAGTTTCAGCCTTTTATTCTCATGCCTCTCTTGAGACTGAGATGCAGATAGGAAAACAGTGACCCAGATCCTCTTCAGGCTGTAGTAACAAGTATGAATGTGTTCATCATGTGACCCATTAGAGAAGGGACTTCTCTACATAATGATTTCATACAAATGAGAGGCTCCAAACTTAAACTGATGTATGACTTTTACTAGCATCTTTGAGTTGTGTGGCTGCTTTTAATACCTCATATGAGGTTCAGTTTTGCACCCGAGCAGCAGCTCCCATTCTTAGTCTCCCTTACTGTAGCAACAGAGGCTCAGATGACTTTGGTGACAGGATGTAAAATATTCCCTACCTAACAATGTAAGTATACAGAGATATTTAATGACTTTAGGCAAGGAAGAATGTATAACTCTCATGTTTGCAATGCAATCTTCAGTTGATGGGTTCAATGCAATAGACTCAAAAGGATCTTGATTAATATCTCTTTCCATTTAGGGAAACAGGATAGAGAGTTGCTGTCAATGTGTATGCCTTATCCTTTCCTTCTGACAAAGTCAAGAGTGGAATAGAAACCCAGGTGTATATATAGTTGTTTAATTTAAGCACTCCATGCAAAATCTGGGACATGGGTTCTTAAAGAGGATTACGAAATCTTGAATGAGAATCAAGTTTTCCTTTGTGTCGTTGCACATTGCTGATGTGCATCAGTGTTCAGTAAATTGTGATTTTGCATTTTATTTTTAATTTAAAGCCTGTTTCTGGCTTATTTGATGGGTAACTCAGAATATGCAATTCTCATTTCCTTTGGTCCTTCAGCCTTCTTTCCTTTTTCTCTCAGCTGCTCGGGTAGTGTAGCTGGCAAACAGTAAGCAATTGTTTTCCTTCATTTCAAGGGGGAAACAACACAGAGGGAAACAGCTGGATTATGCAGAGACAAGGTCTGCAGAAACATTTTACTTTATCTGCGTTCATGAGTTTACTCCTAACTCATTTTTTGACTATAATTACATGGAAAGTAAATCATGTCAGGATTGGACTCTGGCTTATTATTGGTCTTACTGAGGGGAAATAAAACGTTTTAAAGTTAGGACTGTGCTTATTTAAATGGTGATGTCTTGTTTACTGAAAACCTTGCGGTTTGTGCAAATGTTAGTTCTGCACATAAACTGACGAAGAGGGAAAAAAATGGCAGATGGTAGATGAAACTATTCTTCCTCTTCAGGCAAATATCAATCCTTTCAAAACAACTGTTGGGGGTCCCAGTGTGGGGAAAAGGAAAGACACAACATGTGTTGGAGAGCCAGAATGTAATTAAAATAATAATTTAAAACTAGTAATTGATGCCTATCATTAGCCTGAATTGCTATGATTGAAAGTGGGATAAAATATTTCTATTTTGATAGGAACAACTTATAGTCAAAACTGTGTACTTTTGTCTTGGGAACCTACTTGTGATACTTCAAAATCAAGGTATTTGTGTGGTGAAAGGGTAGATTGGGCTTTCTCTCTGCACCTCCTGTTCCACTGAATTGTAAGGAATAGAAAGCAGTTTTAAAGCTTAAATCTAGAAGATCTGTCAGTCCTGGGTTGGATGAGTAAAAAAGTGCTTCCTTTTTTTTCCTTTAAAAAAAAAAAAATCCAAAGCAGCTAGGTCTGGCCATCTTTCTCTAGGCCTGCAGATTTAATTAGGAAGTTACAAAGTTTGTGGGTGCTACCTTTTGTATTCATAAGGCAGAAATTTCTTTCAGCATCTTGTGGTTGTGGTTCTACACGTAAAGCCATTAGACCTGTGCAACAAATACTTAGTTTACACTCAGCCTGGGACATCCTGACCTGTGATTTGGCTCATGGGAAATAATTTTTTGGGAAAAATTAACAGCAGACTGATATTTAAAAAATAACAAACATTCAAAAATCAGGAAAAAACCATTATAATTTTGTCTTCATTTACATATAATTTGCATACATGAATAAGCAAACACATACAGCCTATAGTTAGCAGTAGGTAGGCAGAAGTCTTTGTAAAAATGGCCCTGTTCTTGACTGATCTCCTTCCCTCTCAGCTCTCCTCTGTGTCCATGTTAGCTATGCTGCTGCTTCACTCCTGCCAGAGAAGTTTACTGAAGGTCACTTGCAGCCAGATGCCCTCTGGACAGTCTGGAGCAGGGTGTCTGGTGGGCACTGCTACCCCACTGTGGTGGGGCTGGCCCAAGGTGTGCTTCCTTCATGTGCACACCCCACCATCTTCACTTCCCAATGTTTGGGAATAAAGGCCAAGCTGATGGACATGAGGCAGAGCCCTGGAATCACCTAGATTGACTCCTGGCTTGCCATAACGATGTTTCTGAATCTCTTCATTTTCATAGGAAAAATAAAATCTCACTGCCTCTTTTCAACTCAATTTCTATAGCAATAAAGGTAGGTAGTAGAAATCATAGCAAATAGTAGTTAACAAAATAGAAATAGTTCCTTAAAGGAAATCGTCAGAAACTCGCATTATTTGAACAGAATACCATGCAGCACACCATAAACTTTGCTAACTGACAATAACATACCTTAGTTTTCATGTCAGTCTTACACAAATCAAATTTCAATTGCATTGTCCCCTGCTAAATTGTGAATTACATTCTCAGAGACCTAAGGAAGTTTTAAACATTCAAAAACATAAAAGAACTATAGCTCTTTTGTGAGTAACTGTTCATTATGGATTACTAGAATGGATTTGATACTGAGTCAACTTGAGAGCTTTATTGTATTATTTAGGATGACATAAGATTAATATCAGAAGAGAAAAACTGTGAAAAATGAAACCATACAATGTCAAGCCAGCATTAATTAGGAAGTCTGACATTACCTAGATTTATGGAGAGACTATTTAATTAATTAATCAAAAGGTATCACTGTCTCTTCTTTACTTTCTTTCAAAGGTGAATGGTGGCTAAGAGGGTGTAATTATTTTCTATGGTTTCTTTTGAAATCAATAATGAAAAATTTTTACTCACAGGCTAAAATTTAATGGACTGAAGTATTTTTGACACTGGCAAGCACATTGGACATTACTGGACATCTTCAGGGCATTGTGGCTTCTTGCTTCAAGTTGGGCTTTTGTTTTACTCTGGGTTTCAGCGTATCAAGTGTATAAGGTCCAGCCTTTTGTGTACTTTCTTTCCTACCATGTAGAAAGGGATTTTCATGGCTAGGGAAAGCAGTTTTTGCCAGAAACTTTTCTCATCCAAATAGAACTGGCAAGTGGCCAAAAATGTGCTGGTCGTTCTTTAGTTGTGAATTTTAATTTCCAGGCAGCTTCTTTTAGTACTTGTTCACATGGTCTTTGCTTCTCTCATCACTGCTCTGAACAGAGGATGTGAGCATGTTCCTGGTGTAGAAGGTAATGTCTACAGGCTTAGCCTCCAGCCCCAGGCCTTCACAGAGGTTACAGGGAGGGGCTGTCTGCTCTGCTGGCCTTCGTGCTCTACCTGGAGGCTGGCAGCAGTGTAGCCCACTGGGCACTAGCAGCAGCTTGCCCACAGCTTTCAAAATCTTCACTCATCTCTCTGTCTGATGGGCAGATGAAAGCCAGGCTAATCAGCATGCAGAGGGCTGTGCACTTTGTACTTCAGTTGAAAAATGATAAGGAGATTTTTACTTGGATGGCTAGAAACTTATTTACCCTCTCCTGAATAAAAAGTTTCCCCCCCCACCCCCCCGCCATTTTTTTCAAACTCATTGTCATTCATTCAACAGTGTTAAATCTGCTCATTTTAAAGTATCAAGTGTTTTTCCCTAGCAACAAGATTTTTCTTGTAAGTGACAGATTGGGTGTAGGAGCAGGGTGGGGCAGAGTGAAAAAATATATTTCTTAAAATACGCTTCAATAACTACTGTCTTAGTGTTAGAATCATGCTACTGACTGTTTATTTTAAGTAAGGTTCCCTTACATGATAACCAAATTTGACTTATAAAATTTATTCTTAAATTGATACCCGTGATAATAAGTTTTAAATATAGAAATCATTTATAGCTCATACATCTCAATTCTGTATCATCATGCAGGGATAATTTGTTGAAAATATTCCTTAACAACAGACAAGGACTAATGTGGACTCTAAAATCCGTGGCACCGTACTTTAAAAGCCTGTTTGCATTTTGTCTGTTTCTTTAAAGGGCTTCCGTATTGTCTCGGACTCCCCTGGAAATGCAGTAAGGATTCGTATCACATCTCAGTTGCCATAGCAACAGCAGTCTTTCCCATAATGAGCTGCATCATCTGAACTGATGTCACAGCATCATGCAGCAGGTCACACAAGGCACCTCCTAGTATTGCATCTTACAGATGTGCCGTAAACATCAAAAGAGGATGATTTGAACAGGACATGGTAAGTTGCAAAATATGGTGTTGTTCTTAATTGCAGGGTTATTTTTTCCTGTTTTATAGGGTTTTCCTAATGTAAGTGTGTGGGTTTTGCCTTGAAAAAATCATTTTGAGAAAAGATACTGCATGTCTAAATATTTTCAGGCAGACAGGCTAAGACAAAGGCCTACAGAAAATGCATTCAGTCTGAATGTTTAGACTTGCCTTTGCATTTGTGATAATAGCCTGAATATTTGAAAAGAATATATTTAAATTTCACAATCCAATTAAAGTAGCTACTGTCTGATTTGCTTAAATAGAAAGAATAGCTGTTTTCAATTCTAATGTCATAAACATAGCTTGTTCCTTTCCCTGTCTCTTCATTTAAGCATTCCTATTATGTTTTGCTCCTCTTTGAACCTATTTTATCTTAGTAGCATGAACATCACCTATTTACTTTCATTGGCCTTCCATAGCATGATAGCACAGAAAATACTGTGCAAACCGGTGCTGAACAAGCAACTGGAGCAGTATTGATTTTAAACATGGTTCAGTACTGTCCTATTTCTACTGGTATTCTTAAAAAAGCAAAGCAGACTTAATTGTAAAACAATAATCAAATATTTTGAAAGGACAGTAGCTTTTAGCTCTTCTACTGTTTTACTTTCTTTGACTCTGTTTTTTCAAATTATAATATGAATTTAGTGAAATTTAGATCTATCTTTTACTGGAAAGAAAACAAGCTTTTTTTCTGCTGCAACTGCAGTAAAAGGTGTAGCCAAAAAGTCAAGTATTCTGAAGGGGCTTGCTATGAATAAAATAATGCTAGGAATAAAATAGTACAGGTGGAAACCTTTTTAATTATTCCATCTTGGGAAGAAAACACTTATCTTTTATATTTAGAAAGCTGGTTAAAATCATGTCTACAGTATTTAATAATTCTTTACAGTGACCAATATTTGTTGTAATAAGGTCTTGCTTCTGGAGGCTAGGTTTATTTTGCTTAACTTGAAGCTAATCTTGCTGGATGGTAGATAATAACATTATTTGATTTTGCATGTTTGAAATATTGTCCTTCAGCTGCTTGCTGTTAGAAGGAAAGAAAAGACCAGACACATGTCATTTTAATTGATCAATATGTCCACTAGGAATTAGGGAGTGGTCTCTGGCTCTGTTTCTCCCTGTGTAGTTTGTTTCAAAAGTGCAGAAAGAAGGCAACCACTAATTTTGTAGTGATAACAGTATTTATTGTGGGGTTTGGTTCCGTATATTTGATAAAGTAATAATTATAATGAGATCTGATTACTCTTCATAGGAGTGTGTGTGATGGTCTTGTCTGGCACAAGCTAGAATAGAGCTCTTATATCTTAATTAGACAGCCTGTACCGAATCATATATGCTTTTTTCAGCATGGCCTGAGTACATCAGTTGGGTTTTTTCCTCCCACTGCAAAATACAAACCAAATGACTGTAATTTAATTATTAGGAAGATGTTTTATTTGTCTGAGATGTATTTTACAGTATGAAAGTGGTGGTCTTCTGCACTTGCTGTGTTCCCATCAGGCCAACTCAGAAGGGATGAGTTAGCAGGAGGGTGGGGGTAGGGCAGGACAGCTAATATCTGCCTAATGTCAGATTCAGAGGTGTGAAGAGAACTGGTGAGCAATGCCTTTAACGTGCAACTTCAGGGATCATAAAAGAACAGTTAATAAGACCTGGATGTAAGATTTTTCTGGTTTAAATATGTTTTTTTTATCATCAATAATAATAACAAATGTATTTTCTTAAATTCTAGTTGTCATCAAGATACTAAAAACCTATCAGATCAATTTTAAAACTTAGGGGAAACATACTGGGTGAAAAAGAACAGCTTTTGATGGTATTAATGGAGGCATGACCTACTATGAAGCCCCCAGAGAAGAACTTTTTTTCGCCCCCTAATAATAATAAAAATACAAACCATGCTGTTTTTTAAATACTTCTTAAAGAAGTTCCTGTTACTCTCTATTCCTCATACTTATAACATTGTTTGCCCTGGAAAACACCTGATAACAATGGAGCTGTGATGACACTACTTGATTCTTGGTAATCTTGGCTAATTCTGACTCCTGCTGAATACTTTGATTATGGAATGCTTCCTGTTAATTTTTGTGTGGGCCCAAGTGTTGCACTATCTGTATGTGAGAATATGGAAAAGTATGGAGTGATGAAGAGAGTCTTACTATGAAGCTCAAGCCTGATTGCCTGAGTCAGAGCATGACCAAACACAGAAACACTTAAGATATAATACAATTTTGCTCGTTGTTGAGGCAGATTGATAACTGGTACAAGTGAGGCAGCATTTGACGGTGTGAAATTTGTGTTGCTTTCAGCTTTGTTACACAGCTGGCCTTATATCATTACTGAAGGCAATATGTTCTGTAAATATATGTATTCTTCCCTGAAGTAGCTGAATTTGGGCAGTTAATCTGAAGGCCAGAGTTCTTCTGTATATGCAGAATCATACTGATGTGGAGTTGGAGATGGGCGTGTACTAGTGAACTGAAAGGATGTTACTGTTTAATCTACACTTTTCTCTGAAGGGTTTTGTTATATCATCAATTAAGTGGTTCTTATATTGCTTAGGACTCAATGCAGAGAGAAACAGAAGCTTGTTTTTTCCCAAAGCAGCTGTAGGAGCTGATTACAAAATCTGACCACAGCAATGGAAGTTGGTACAATTTTAACACTTTGTAGGGTTTTCTTGTCACAATATGACAATACAAAGCCTACCTAGAAGGGATCAGAGCATGCCCTCAATGGAAGTTTTCTTTCTCCTCTAAAGAGCAGTTGAAGGAACCCTATGCTCTGAATTTTATTTTTTGTAGGTCACGTTACAGTAGCACTCTGGGTGGGTGTGCTGTGCCTCCCACCTCTGACAGACCTGGAATGAAGCTGTGTTCAGGAACTTATCCCTTGGAAGTCTAGTCAAAGGAGAGCGCTATCAGAAGTGCTCAGATATTGATTAGAATTGGTGGCATTTCCAAAATGCTGGTGAGATATTTCCTTCAAAGTAATTGATGAATCAGAAATAATGAAAAAAATTCCCATGCCACATCCTAGTCTACTTCCACCCTTCTGTAAAAGTCACAGCTGCATCATAAAACAAATATTGTCAAAATTCTGGGCTTGGCTTTTTTTTTTTTTCCCCCTGGTCTCTGCTGAGTGCTCCTAACTTCAAGGAGGGGCAGAATTTCTGAAGTCCCAGAGCTGCTTTTGAAAGAAAAAAAATCATGTGTATTAAAGATATCATGTTTCTCAGTTGAAATATTATATTGATATTTTTTATTCTAAGTATGGCCCATGTTTTATAATGAAATTTCTTTACATTTTGTAATGAGATATTATACTGGTGTTACTGGGACAAATTAATGATACATGAATGAAAAGATGCCATCAAGAAATAATCTTTCAACTAGTTTGTCTGAATGCTATAATTTCTGTGGACTGGACAGGGTAAAGGTGGCTTTTGCTTTCCCTTTTCTATTAAAATAGACACTCATTAAAGCAGATTCTAGCTGCAGAAAATAAGGAAGTTGTATATGCTGCCACTATAATGAGTCACTCAGATTGGGCCAAGTCTTTCCTGCCACAGGAAAGGAAGGAATCAATGGAAAAGCTGAGCTGGATGGAGAGCCAAAAGGAGGACTAGATTAGTGAGGGAACAGGATATACAGTGGGTGAAAGTGGCAATGGATGGGCATCATATCTGACATCACTGTCATGATGCAGAATTCTCCTGAAAAGGCAGCTCCCATCTTGGGTTTCTCAGCCTCTGGAGAGAGGCAGAGGGCAAGGCAACTCAGCCATGTTTCTAACCCTAACAAGCTGTTACTGTAGTCATTTTCTATTTCATTAGTGCTCAATGGCTACCTGTACCTTGCTTGCTGCACAGGCAGGCATGTATGCTGTTTGATGGGTGCTCTTGGATAAAGACCTGTGGAGTATTGTCTTTCTCATAGTCAATTTTATATCCTATATTTTCTGTAGATTTAAAAATAAAAGTATCCATCCCTACTTCATAACTACTAAAAAAACTGCTGAAAGTGTGTAATAGAAATCCTTCAACTTGTTTGGTACCATCATATTTCTGTGTATATATAATATTAGAAGGGTCATCACAAAAATTACTCTTTGGGTATCAAAGTGTGTTTTCCTGAAGCAAAAAGTTTTCTTATTTTGAAAAAGCCTTCTGAAAAGCTTTGGTTCTGAGGAAAAGAGGGAATAAATTAAAAAATAATCCAGATAGCTCTTCCCTTCCTGTTTGGTGCATGAAAGACAGATTTCAAATATCTGGACTCCTGAGTGCTTTGAATCCCAGCAAGGCTGACTCAGCTTTTCATCTCTCCAAGGTCAAAAAATTCAGCTCTGTGTAGTTTGCAATGTCTGGTGCTTTCAGAAAAGATGCTTTGAGCCAGGAATACTCTCTGCTCTGTGTGAACTCTCAGTTTTCATGGCACATGTCAGATGTAGACCTGGCAGACTTGGCCAAAGTGCTGTTGCCTCCTGTTTGCCCAGTGTTCAGTCCTGGTGCCAGGCAAAAGGGGCTTTCCCTCAGCTGTGTAAAAAATGTTTTCGAAGGTGCCTGGAAGTGGAGGTGGCCTGTAAATGTAAGGAGTGCCCTCCAGCCTGAGGGATAACCTTTGTGTCCTGAGAAGAGTATCAGTCTCAAAGTTAAGGGTGGGGAATGAGCACTGTGAATTGTATTGACACTTCCTTAGCTTTGCCAGCCCAGGGGCTTCTGGTGCTGGTAAGAGCATGCAGGGCAAGCAGTTGGCTCTGGAAGACAGATGATTCTGTATGCTGAGGCAGTAGAAAGGCTCTGAGAAGGGGAAGCACCTGACCCTTGGGGCAGCAGGCACAGGAATAACTGACCCCCAGCACTGCTGGTACTCTACATCCAGCTACTTTCCCAGACACTCCAAGTATGCTAAGGATTTAGCTGAAATGTGCATTCTCTTTGGCAAAGAGGTCTTTCAAGTGATGGTGATTTCAATGGAGAAATAGCTCTATAAAATGCTCTTCAGCCTTCATGGTACAGTATCTTATGGGAGCTGACACACTTAGAAAGAGAGCCTTTGTTAGCATGAGGTTGTACTAAAAGAACTCCTAGCATTTGACTGAGGAAGCCCCCAACTGCAGCAATTAGTTCTGCTTTCAGTCTTCCTGTATATCTTTTGTATATGTTTTTTTGTCTTTCAAGAGCTGTCCTGTACTGATTCTCTTGTTAGCTCAAAGTTGTCACAGTTTCAGGATTAGGATGCACATGTGAAGTTGCTGCATGTGCTGTCAAGTATTAATATCTATGTTTTTGCCAGCTTGTTGTGTGGATAGAATGAAGAACACTAGTATCTGAATACATAGAAGTTGGTTTGTTTGTTTCCTATGTGATTTTTGCAGCATTTTTTTCCTCTGGTCTAAAAGCTTATAGCTGAATCTCTACTTCAGTCTTAAAATGCATCCTGTGTAACCTTCATAAGTCCTCTTTGCAGGTTATCTTAGACTTTTATTTGTTTTCAGCTCATCTCAATTCCATTATGTGTTGATTTCCTCCCAGCTTGCTGTTTCTGAATTGTATGCCTGTAATTGCTCTCTTCTACAAAGTTGTCATTCTTTTCGTATTTAAATGCCTTGGAAAAATGTTGCATTTTTTCTGGACAGCTTCTAAAAAGTAAATCATGAAAGTTTAGATACAGAAAACTTGTGGGACTTCACAATTATTACTATGTTTTAAAACAACAAATTTCTCTATTGAGGCTTGGGTAGAATCCTTACAGTCCTAGGGGCTGTAAAGGCACCTGAGAAACAGTCAAATCTTTTCTTACTTCTCTTGATTTTCAGCTTAAATTGAGGTGAATATTTTTTTCCCTCAATTTTCCTAAATATATCCTTATAAGAGATAAATAATGTGCCCATGTTTCTTGGAAAACCTCTGGCAGACCTGTGACAAAAAACTATTTTTCCTGTTGCTTGTATAGAACTTAAAAAAACTATAATCTTTTATCTGCCTGTTTTTGTATTTTCCTTCTATGTTTGTGCTTCTGTTGTTTTGAGGTTGGCTGTTTTTATTGGTCAAGGTTTTATTGGATAAAGCTGAGCTTTTAGTGAAGCTTTCATCATGAACTTTCAAGGGATTTAAGGCAAAAAAAAGATTGCTACTTGCTATAAGCTAGGTTGCAAATAAACATGAGAAGCTTGGAACATTCTAGTTTTCAAAAGAGGAGTATCTGCTTATCATAGTGTTTTAGACAAACCTTGACTGTATTGATTAAAATAAAAAGTGGCACCTTTGTGTATTTAATTTGCAACAGAAAGAAAAAAGTTCTGTGCACTTCTTGGTTTAAAAACCCCCCACATTTGTTTTGAAAGTTTTAGAGCAGCATTTCCTTTATTGGCTAGATAGGTGCTCCTCCTTTGTTTAGCAGATTGCTGTGACAGAATATTCTCTGCCAAAGCAGTTGATACAACAAAACATGTCTGCAAAATAGATTAAAAAAACCCCAATATACCTACCAACTGAAATATTATGCTCATTAGGTAGAAAATTGGAAAGGACAGATGCCTTTTTTTGCATTACACAATATATTACATCTTGGTAACCCAGCCCACCAACAAATGCTGTTGAACTGTTCATTGTATTACTTTTTTCCCCTTTTCAATTATATATATACATATATAATAAGTTTTTGAGAAATATTTATTTGAGAGACTAATAGAACATGTACAATGAACGCAAACCAAGAAAGGAGTCTGATATTGTCTAGTTTGAGGGCTGTATAAAATTGGTTTTCATCTGATAGTGCAAAACAAGCCTTAAAGAAATTCAAACAAAATACTAGTTAACAATAAAAAAAAAATGAAAAACTTTTCTTGGTACTTAGTTATTCCATCAATAGCACTTAACTCTGAAATACATTTTTTTTGACAAAAATTATGGTTTATTGAGAATGTTTTCAAATAAGGGCATCTTTCAAAGCTGTTGCAAGAAGCTACTCCAGGCTGTTTACAATTTTCAAGTGTGTTAGATCATGTTTTGAAACATCTTTTCCTGCTGAAGAGGTTAATTCCCTGGCCAAGGCTGTACTAGCTAGTATATGTCCTTCCTGTACTTTAAGCTGCACTGCTAGTCTCCTAAAACATATCATCTTTTTAGAATAATAAATCAGATTTTGATTGCTAAAAACCCCTCCTCTTAAAACCCATAGCCTCAGCTAGAAAAGCCTGCTATTTGTCAGATTTCAGCATGTCTAGTCTGTTGCTAAGGCAATGACACAGCAGATATGCAAGTTGCCATTTTAAGGGTCAACTATTAAAATGTGCAGCATCTATTCTATAGAGCCTTAATGTGCCATTTAGACTTACTCATTCTCAAAATTTCATCCTAGTATTTTACTAGGTCATTAACAGCATCAAGTAGTTTTTTATATTATTATGCACATATAACCTTTGAAAATAATTAGAGGATTTTGGGTTTTCTTATATTTGGAGAAGGTGGAATCTAACTATACTCTGTGCATAATGTATAAACAGTGAATCAGCTATAATGGTGCTAGCTCTTTCAGAAGAAAAAGAATTTTAACTCCTGAAGTTCTTCACACCTGTTTAGTTTAAAAAGCTGCATTGCAAATTTTCAAGTAAATGGAGAGGCTTGATTTTGTATTTCTGTGAATTACACTAAAAACTTAATTATTCCTTCTGCTCTTTGTTAGGTCATTTTGAATTGGACTGTAAGTTCAGTTTCATTTGCTGGTCCCACCTATGTGATCCATTTTCTTTGCTGTATCTTATAAAGTCACTTTAATCAAGAGAGATAAATCCCTCTCAGACATCTGTTGTTCCTGTTTGACAATATAGGGAATTGTTTGTCAGCATCTTGAGGCCCTGAATAGTGAGTTCTGTAGAACACTATTAGTTAATTAGTTGTTTTGTTTTTTTAAAAGCTCTTTGGTGCTCTACCTCCTGTTCTTGTCATGAAAATATACTGAAACTAATATAAGGATTTCCTGGATTCAAATTTTAGTGAAAAAAGATAGAGAATAAAAGTTGGTTGGGGAAATAAGCTACAGGAAAGGTAGTGGCCTGTGATACTTGAATCAAGGAGATTGGAAACTGCTTCTGACTCTGATACTAAATATGCCCCTTTCATATTGCCTCTATACCTGTGCCCCTTGCTCGTCACCTGTGGAATGGACATAATGATATTGATTCTCTGTGTACGTGCTAGGTGACACCACTGCCAATTTAACTTTACATGCAGAGATGTACATACAGGCAAGACAGCAGCAGATACTAGAGAGAGTGGTGCAGGGGGACATAGCTGAATGAAAGAGATGTGGGTGCTGGAAAGTGCAATGTTAAAACCTAAAGCAAGGAAACTAGCTTTGGGGATTTTTGCTCTTAGGTTAAAGATTGCACATAGAACATTTACTAAATGTATCTGTAGCTCAGAGGTTTTGGCAGCACAAAATTGCATTTATAAGCAGTGTATGCCAAACTGTTAAGTCTGCTGAATTGCAAAATATCAGCTTAATTCTACGATTAAGTTTGAAATGACTAGGCAAATATCTCTGCTGGCTGAGTCAAAGTGATTTCCATATAGAGAGAGAAGCAGCACCACCTGGTCTGTAAAGCTTGAGGCAGCATGCTTGCTATGCTACTTAAAAAGAAGTCACTGGTTTTTGTGAAAGGGGGCCTGCCATGCTTTTGCATGATCTCCAAGGGCTCCTTTCCAAAATTAGAGATTGATAAGAATTATTCTACAAGATGGTGTCTTCTCAGTTATTGCAGATGCATCAAAATACCTGTTGTTGATCTTCATGTAACTTTATTGCCTGGGCTTTGCTCAGCGAGTACACAACCCAAGACAGCTATTGACAGATTGATATGCATTAAAATGAGATGTAAGATACATGGGACTAACATCTGCTCTGAATTAGGCAATCCCCTGGGTTGTGGAGATATGTCTTTCCAGTGTAATAAATATTTATTTTTGAAACCAGAATGGCTATGTCAAGTAAGCCAAGGGTATATATTTCCCATTCATGTGCCAATAGCTCAGGGAAGAGGAACATAGCGAGAAAGACACTTTGAGTGATAAAGAGTAAAAGTAGACCTCAAATGAACCTCTACTGTTTTCTGACTTCCTGACTATAACTTAGAATCCACTTCAGTTTTGTCTTACTTAGTCTTATATACTGGCATGTAGCTTTGATTACTTTTTAACAATTTTTGAATTGTTAAAAATTAAATCTGGGGATGTATTCAATACATAAATTAGGCTAGTCTGCTAAACTCAGCATATAAAATTAGTGAGCATATGTGAACTCTAATGGCATGTTTTCTTGAACTTTATTGAATGGCTTAGAAATTGAATTGTGCATTTTTCTGTATTCTTACTGACTGTTAATTGTGATGGATTTTTTAATCTTAATAATACCTCATGGTTTTAACTAATCCTTAATAAATTCAGACTATGGATAGCCATTACTTAAGCAAAAGTATGAAAATAAAACAATTTTTTTATTTGTCAGGTGCTTTCACTGGTATGGGAGAACCACAAGGGAAGGCAGAGGTTATAGAGAACCTCAAAAAACCTTCAGCCAGTGAAATTACATTTCCCCCAGCTATATCCAACTTGAAAATTATACAGTCTGAAGTGAAACTTGATACCATTTGGAGCCAGGAAAAATGCCAGCTTGGCAAGGCTCATAGGGGTTTTTTTTAAGCAATATTTTCCTAGACTGAAGGCGGCCTCAGGGATTATAATTAGCCTGTCTTGGGCTGATTAGTGTTGGGTACTTGAAGATCTTGATCAGCAGAATAACATGTCCTGACAGCCCAGTGGAAGAAAGTCCAGCCTTTCACTTCTCCTTGCAGGCAGCTGAGAAAAGAATCTTTGGGTAGAATAAATCCCTTTACGAGAAAAATGGTGGATGTGCTGAATACTTAGAGGTGGTTATCTCTTGGGCCAGGATGCACAGTGATTTATTCCAACCTTTCACATCATTTTACTGACAATGAGGAAAATACAATCTGTGCCATAAGACTGTATTTAAGTCCTCCTTTTCTGATTGAAAGTTCATAACTGCTAGCTGAGCCACAAGCAGAAGGTAGCTTGCTTTTTTCTTCTAAGAGATCATCTAAGACATCACAGAATCAAAGTTAGATTCAAATGGGATGAGAAAGGTTATGTGACAAACCCCTGTGTGGTGACCCTTAGAAAGCTGTTAAAGATGTAAAGATCACCAGCCATCTGCTAAAAAATTATGGATCAATTAGCAACTCTGTCATCTTGAGAATCTGAAAAGTCCAATAATGTTATCCATCAGACTACTACACTTTTTGGGTGGTAATACAATATCCATAATATCCTTTTTCAATATGAGGAAAAACACTGTTCTTTAAAGAGATTGTACAAGTAGATTTACAAGGTGGGAAAGGAGACTGATATCTAATCATTGACTCGACACAGATGTGTGTTCAGCAGGGATGTTGACTCCAAGTAACGAATCTAGAACGTATTGAAACACAGCATGGAAAATTTGATTAAAGCTCCTCCCCCCCAACCCCCTAAAATCTAAACTTTGAGTGTGTTGGTTTTTCATTTTAAAAGAAGAGTGAGGAAGCTAACAAGGCATAATGGTATCTTAATGGCTCCCAGTGAGATAATTCCTGCAGCAGTCATGAGGAGGAAGGCTGTCAGAGTTCTCTTGGGAGCTGTGCAGAGGCTGGGAGGAGCAGGGTCTGCAGCACAGCAGCAGTGAGTGGGGTTTATTACCAGTGATGATATTGCATGCTGATAAATTATATTTTGGAGTTGCTCCAAAATATCAGCATTAGGTTATTCTTGAAGCTGCCTTAGCACTTACTCCCTCTCACAATTATTTCTCTGCTACACCCATTGCAGGCATGCCACTGAATATTGCCCCAGGTGCTGCTTTGTTCTTGGTACAGATCTAACTCAACTCACCCTGACTTCTCATGTTTTACTTCTAATGGAACTATAAATCTGTAGGTCTTATTCAAAGCTTACTAGGGTCATTAATAAACTTCAGGCCCAATATCTTCCCATGTTGTGTGGATTTTGTGTTCTTTTTTTTTTTTTTTTTTTTCCTGATTTGATGATTTCCCCAAGGAAAACGTCATAAAATTGAACAAAGCCAATCTGGATTCTTGGAAGAAGTAAAAACATTAGAAATGTATGTGCCTTATTTGAGATTGAAAGGTTTGATAAAAGGTTGTGGGACTGTAAAGATTTGGGAATAATCTTGCTCCTCAGTTTCCTGCCAAAAAATGAAAATGTATTAGTTTTGTCTGTGAAGTTCTGGATGCTATTATAGTACTGTGAAGTCCTAAAGTGTGTTTTTTTGTGTACTGGAAAGCTGATTATGATCGGAGTACCAGTAATAGTATGCAGGTAGGTTTAAAACTAAATTTTCAAGTAGCTACCATGAGTATTTTGCCTTCTGGAGAGATGATAAAACAATCTTATCAAATTATATCCTGGCTTTAATTTTTGAAATATATCTTTAAAAGAGTAAAGTAGCCAAAATCTTCAGGAACGCATCAAAAGGTTTAAAGAAGTGATTTTATTTTCTAAAAGGCCAAGTAAGGTATCTATGGCTTGAAAATAAGGTTGAAAAAATTATTGATTTTTATGTGGAGTGGTCTATAATAATTGTTAGTGTCTTGGCACTTTATTGATTTTTGTTCTGCTCTTATTTGAAATGCAAAAAAATATCCTACTCAATCTGGAAATAAAAGGTCCTGGTGTAGGAAACAAAGTTTCAGTGAATTCTTTGAATTAAAACTTGGTGGTAAACTTAAAATGTGAATTAATGGAATTATTTATAATAGCTCTAGGGAAGGAAGCCCTATTTAATGGCAAAGCAGGGATAAGACTGATGAAGTGGACAGGCAGTAAGAACATTGGGGTCAAAAATCACAAATCCATCTGCTGATGGAATTCAGCCTGCTTTTGGAGAAGTCAACAGTAGTTATGGTAAATGCCAGGCTTTTTTTGTAGATGCTAAAAACAAATAAGCCAAACACAGGAATGAGATCCATTTTGTGATTAGTGTTATATTTCTATGCTTTTTGTTATCATCAACATTGTCAGACAAACTTCTGTGCAAAGTCATGCACAGAGAAGTCCCAGCTATCTCCTTCCCACCCCAAAAGCCCACTGTGCTGGCACAAGTCTGAGAGCAGGTCTGCAGAGTTCTGTGCCAGGAGCATGGCAGTGAGGGTGTTAAAGATTGTCATCACAACTTCCTGCATGACAAACTTTTTTTTTTTTTGGAGAAGTGATCCTTGCTGCTAGAAATATGTGGGGAGTGCTAAACACAAGTGTCAATGTCCTTTTAGGATGTTTGGAAAGAGAGGGAAGGGACTTGTGAGGAAGAAAAGAACATGCCCAGGGTGTGTTTGTAGTATCAGAGCTTCCTGCTCCATGGGAGTGTACAGAAAGGCAGTTGGGAAGAGTCTGGCTGCTGAGAGTCGGAGTCTGCATAAAGCCTTGGACCGGGGGCACAGAGCAGGAAGAAATAATTTGGCCAGAGCTACCCCAGGGAGAAGAGGGGGAAAAATTGGGTTGCTGGGGGCTGAATGGGTTTGCTGAGGGCTACAACAAGCTGAGGGAGTATAAGGTGAGAGCTGAAATAAACAGGACAGAGCTGCTGCTTAAAGAGCCCACAGGCCTCCGCTCCTATTCAGCTCCTGTCAAAATAACACGAACATTGCAAACTCCTCTGTGGCTGTTTAATGGGTATGATGCACTATTTCTAATCATATTTGGAATAAGGTTAAAGAGTTAAAAAGTACAATATGCAAAAATTATATCTACTGGCTTTATCCTGTGTGGTTACAGCATGAAGAAAATGAATCAGCAGCAATTTAAGAACACAGTAATAATAAATTTAACTTCAGCTAAGCAAGCTCATTTTTAAAATCCTTTGAGACTCTGCAGGATGTTTTAATGGGCCCTTTGTGATGTGGATATTTCCTCAGTTTAAAAACTGAACTAAATGGTTCCTTTTGCATAACTTAGGAAGGAGCCTTCATACGGTAATGATTTCAGAAGACTGCTAAGCTAGACCAGATGTGGATGAATGGCTTAACAGTGAAATGCTGCATATCCCATTACAAAGCTTTTTAGGTCTCTATCCTTACCCTCTTGGCAATAAGCTTGCAGTTAATGAGTAAGTCCTTAATACACAGTTATATGTCAAAAGAGGCAATAACAGTTCCACCACAGTTTTTGATGATGTTGAGGAACCTCTGAAGACAGTCATTGACAAAATAAATTGACAGAGTGTGCTGTAATTAGGAAAAACTTTGTGTATCATTGCCACCCAGAAAGGTATTGTCTCCCTCTGTGTTTTAGGGGTTAGAGGAGAACCACA
Source organism: Certhia americana (assembly GCA_018697195.1). NCBI lineage: Eukaryota > Metazoa > Chordata > Aves > Passeriformes > Certhiidae > Certhia > Certhia americana. The sequence goes on from CM031861.1 coordinate 36,475,565, forward strand.
TTGAAACCATAAACTAAACTTATTTTCTGGGTGAAAAGAAGGAAACATTATAACATAATGAGCTGCTAAATAAGGAATGAACTTTCTGAAATACCAACTGTAGTCTTTTAAATGCAAACAGTTTATGCCTAAAAATAAGACATTATTGATTTGCAGGGATTTAAAAAAAAAAAATCTTGTCTGAAATATCAAGAATAAAAAAAGATAATTTGTCAATTTCCACTTGTTGATAAATAATGTAGAATAAAATAGTTCAGTTGTCAGGAACCTGCAATGATCATCTTGTCCAGTTGTCTGACTGCTTCAGGGCCACCCAGCATGTTGTCCAAATGCCTCTTAAACACTGACAAGCTTGAGGAATCAAACACCAACAGCTAAGAGGGCTGTTCCAGTGTTTGACCACCCTCTCAGTAAATAAATACTACTTAATGTCTAGTCTGGATGTCCCCTGGCACACTTTTGAATCATTCAAATAGCCACTCATTTGAACCACCTGTCCTGTTGCTGAATACCAGGGAGAAGAGCTCAGCACCTCCCACCCCACTTACCCTCTTCAGGAAGCTGCAGAGATCAATGACATGTTGCCTCTAAGCCTCCTTTTCTTCAAACTACACAAGTCCAAAGTCCTCAGCTGCTCCGCATAAGAAATACCTTCTAGTCCTTCCCCAGCTTTGGTGCTCCCCTCTAGTTGCATTCAAGAACCTCCTCATCCTTCCAAAACTGCGGACCCAGACCTGCACACAGTGTTTGAGGTGTGGCCTCAGCCCTGAGTACAGTGGGGAAATCTCCCCTTCTGGCTGGCTGGTGATGTGTTTGATGTACCCCAGGGTGGGCTTTGCCCTCTGGGCAGCCCAGGCACATGCTGCTGGCTCACACTGAGCACCTGCCAACCAGCACCCACCTGGCACTCCTTTCCCAATTTATGCTTGTGCCCAGTGTTATCCAGATTTATATTATATTTTAATATAGTAATTAAAAATGGTTAAGTTGATTAGGCTCACAAGCTCAGAGTGTTGAAATCTTGGTTGTGTTTGGTGCTAGTCCTATATTTGTAATTCACTTGCAGTTGTCCTTTTATTTGTTTAGACAGGTGTTTTGGGGTCAGAAATGTTACATGAATCCTTTGAAAATGATTGATCATCCACTAAACATTATGGAGGTGTTCAGTCAATTTACTAATGAAACCTTAGTGCATTTGTTTTCTTCACCATTAATTTTGTCTATGTGTCAATGCTTTATCACAGATGAATAAAGCGTAATTTAAGTAAACAGAGAATATAATGAAAAACTATGTTCCTTTAGAACATCTGTCACAAGTAATAGATCTGTCCTATATTTAATTTAGTATGAGTCCACATAAAAAAATTATATACTGTGATTTTAAAAAGATCTGTGTTTGTAAACAAAGTATTTTTACTGACTTTACGTTTAATATTTTAGATACTGCAAAGATAGGCTGCTTGTCTCTGCATAGCAACAGGAAATACCAATAGCTGCACCACTTTCTGAAAATAATAGCTATATTTTCTAGCAGCTCAATTTAATCAGTGCTGACTTTGCCTTTTTTTTTTTTTCCCTCTATGACTATTAGATCACAGTACTGAATTATGATAGCCATAATAAATCTAAGCACAGTAAAACACTAAAATAGCACTGAAGGACTTAGAACTTATACCAGAATTTCAATTTATCTTCTCTGTGTGAAACTAAATGGAACACAATTTCATTTTTTTATGACTGGAGCACATAGGTCCGGCATTCATTTTTTAACCAATTTGATTAAGTTCAATGTGCAAGTGTTTCTCTTTTCTTTGGGAAATAATGCATTTTGTTTAGGATTTTGAAGATTGCTCATGGTTTTAAAAGTATTCAAAAGGACATGTACTGACCTGGTACCATAGTTGGCAAGAAGGACATAGACTGGAGTGAACCTCAGGAAATTTTTTCCAATACAGTGACATGGACCAGAATTTAAAATTCTTTATGCCTTCCCAGGTTAAAAAAACCCCAAACCTGGAATAAGACTGAAAATTCCACTTTGGTTCCCATATTTTAGGTTTTTTTGTGAGATTATCACAGATCGTTCATTAAGAGATATGTAGCATAACTAAATTATCTTAGTGCATTTTACAGGATTTCATTTTTTCTTTTGAATGTAAGAAATGGGAGTGACTTTTTTTCCTTTCTTTTACATGAAATTGATGAAAACCGATATTTCCATTAATTTGTTTTTTGCCTTAATGAGTATATTCGTTATATTTTTAAAAGTTATTTGCATTCACACACATGTATGGAAAATCACTAAAAATTATTGCATTGCAAAGCATTATAAAATTGTTGATCAAAGTAATAGGAAAATAAAAAAAAGTAATTTATTGTAGAGCTTTTCTTTATTTCAAAATTTAAGAACCTTTTCGAAACATCGTCAAACTTATCTACTTTATTCTGAGAAATGTAGGTACAAAGCTAATATAACATTTTGATGATGTCTTTTGAAGTCTTGTTTCCCACTAAGCTGATTTTGTTAAAAATTTACAAAAAAAAATTTAAGGAATAAGGAGAGAGAATTTGCAACTAAAGGGACAATTTCTGATGTTAATGAGAGAAGTTTCTTATCAGCATTGAAATGACTAAAAATTTGTGACAAGTTTGAAACTAATGGATTAAGGATTATTAACAACAAAAACCAGCGAAAGCTGTAACACTGGCCATGTATTTAGGGCCTCTTTCAATTTTTCTAATCTTTGTGGAAAAAAACCAAACAACTCCCTAATAACATTAATTTAGAAGTATAAGCATTTCTAGAATTATAAAGATTTCCGAAGAAAACATTTTCAGATATAAAAAAAGAGAATTTTTAATAGTAAGAGTAAAGGTAATATTAAATAAGCCATTCCAGTCTCTCATTGACAGCTTCCTAAAGAAAAATGTCCTATATGTAACAAAAGAGTTAAAATCTACATGATCAATTGAAATGCAGCTAAAAATAGCTAGATTTGGAGACTGTAACTTTAATATATAGGAAAAGATATTGGTCTTTTGGAGTTACTTGGTTTTCTCAAGCTATTCAGGCTTCTCAGAAGGCAAAAGAAACATTCCTGTGGCTAATATGTGGATTAGCCAAAGTGCTTGCTTGGGCCTCAAAACAATTCGGATGGATACTGCCTAATGAATGAATGAAGACAGGAACAAAATACACTGTCTAGAATGAAAAGCATTGGATAATGGAGTTAGCAGTCTAAACCTGTGAGTCATCTAGAACTTGATAACTTTTGTTGCTGTTAGTGGGACTAATACGAATTTTAGGTGCATTGTTTTTTATGAAAGTTTTGTGAGGGTGAAGTTCTTCAGAGAATTGGATCAAAAGGAAGGGATGTTTAATAATTTGTTCCTAAACTGTACAAATGCTGAGTTGGATTCCTTCAAAGCTGATATGATGGCAAACCTGCAAAGGCCTATACTCAAGCTTTGGCTGGTTGTTGCTTGATAAATCTATACTGAAATAAAAATCTGCTCTGTGTTTTAGCCCATTTTTAAAAGATGGACACGAGTGACTATAAGGATATGAAGAATAATGCTCCACAGCTCTAAAAAACTGTAGTGCCTATATTAAATCTCTTTATTCTGGGAGGAGAGTCCTGGGATAGGTCTGCTGCTGGAATTCCATAATGAAGTGCACTGTAGAAATCCTGAGAAAAAATCCTGAAACAGAGAGGCTGCATTAGTGGATTACTCCACTAAATAAAGATAATCAAATACATTAATATAAAATATAAACATATAAAATAAATACAAGTAAATATAATAAATATATTTTATCAACTTGACTTATTATTAGTGGAGTATTTACTTTTGGAGTAAGCAAGTTTACAAGCTTGAGAAGCCCCTCACTGCATCCTGCTCTGTGGTAGGGATGATCAACAGTGTCCACCTCAAAATTATCCACGTTCAGTGTCTACAAGCAACTAAAATAATGATAAAAGGGACCTTGAAGACTGACTTATAACTTCAGCTGAATACTTTGTATGGAAGAATTTGCATTATCATAGCATCACTCATCAATTTATATGAAACCATAATGTACTCATACAAATGTATACCTCTACTTATTAATGAGTTCTGGTATACTAAAAAGCTTTCCTTTATTTCAAAATCTTTGCTTGATGAATCAGTTTATCTTAATTTCAAGAAGTCTCTTTCCATTTTCTCAGAGATGGGTGCTGATGCTGCATTTCACTACCTCTAGTTTGGTGACTGGCAGATGGGAAATGGGTCAAACCCTCTCAGAAGCCATATGTTTGCTCCCAGTGGGGAGATGAAGAAAGAAAGGATTGATTTAATCCTTATTACTGCAAGAGCAGCTGTGTGTAAGGTGGATTTCTCTTAGGACCTTAAAATATTAATTCTAATTAAGGCAGAAAGTGAATTGGAAGTGGAATACAGTACAGTAAATCTGTACATGCATTTCGATTTCACTGTGATGGGTATTTTTTGCTGCTGCCTGTTTGCTGTCCAGCAGCTGCTTCAGCGTTTCCCTGGCTTGCAGTTTGCTTAGCTGTTATCAGCACTGACTTTCTGCCCTTCTCCTTATGGAAATAATGGGCAGTGTAGTCTGCTGCAACCTCCTGCAGCACCTGCTCAGCTGCAGACCAGCCCTGGATGTTGTGCTGGTTTAGAAGCTGGTTTGACTCATAGGCAGGTCTCTCTGTAGCTCCTGCAGCAGCTTGACTCCAACCACTTCTCTTTTCTTCAAGGATTCTTGTTCCTTTTGCTGATGCATGCTCGCTCCAGTGGGTATATCTTGTTTTGGCTGGATCAGAGTTTTGTGAAAAGCAGTGTAATGATATTTTATTATTCTCTCTGAATGTGGAAAATAAAATTTTCCCCTTGATATTACTGAGTCCCAGAATAGAGGAAATGCTAGCTCTTTACTTACTTGAGGTTTATGCTTAGATTCTCTGCTCAGAAAAACTGCTCTAACTTGTTTAACCACAGAACAGGATAAGAAGTGATAAACAGAAATTAGGAACAATTAACCCAGAAGTAGGGCCAGGGACCTTGCAGTAGCTATAAATGATCCTAGCAATAACTGAGGCATCAATTGAACTATAATGTGGCCAAAGTGTTGTATTCTACAAGTTCCAGACTGAAAGAGGAAAGAGGCTTTTCAGGCATTTCTTTTGAAGTGTTTTCGGATGACTTATACAGAGTTTAAGCTCTAAGAAGTCTTGTGGGTAACAAAAGCAAAAAAGAAGTGCAGGTGAATCTTTCTGTCATGTCCTGTCAACATTTGGTAGATTTTCAGACCTGCAATACCAGAAGACTTAAAAATGTCTTGATTTGAATAATGGCATAGTTGATAGCAGCCTTAGTACATTGACTTTTTCTTAAAATTGCTCAGTGCTGGTCTTGATGTCAGCAACTGTACGTAGTGGAATCATATCTAGACAAGTATGCCTGTATTTGTAAGTTTTGGTCAGCTTCTATTAATTGCTGTACACGGTTCTGCCAAAAAGAATCATCTGCTGTTTCTCTGCTTACTTTTGCTCACAGTCTCTCTTGAATATCTGGGAGGTAAGAGTGGAAAACTGATTCTTCAAGGTTTAATGTCAACAGCAAAACGAGATTATAGAAGAAGCAAGATTTGCTATAATTTAGCTCCTATCCAGTTCTTCCCTTGATATGATAATGCCTTTTGATTTTTCTCTCTGTCACTGTATTCTTAAAAAACCTCTGAGCTATAAATCTGTCAGCAGAGTGGGTGTGGATGCCAACCCCACATCTTTGCCTGTACTTGTTCTTGGAGCTGCTGCTTCTTCACTACCTCTACTTTCTCATCTAAATGTAGCCAGTGAGAAAGGGAAAGGATCAAACTCGTCTTAGTGAGTCCTTGTTGTATTCCTTTGAGTACATAAGCCATAGCTTTTCCATGTGCATTCTGAAAAACGTTTTTTTTTTTAATGTGCTCAAGGGAGCATCCTCTGATAACTGTCTGCTGTTGCTTGAAATTTTTGGGTGGAACTTCTGCATCCTGATGCCTCTCCAAAGTCAAGAGCCCTACTATTAGTCAATTTAGTAGGTTGTCCAGAATCTTTATGTATTTTTTTCTTTCTGCTTGTGGGCATCATGTCAGAAGGTTCACTTGTAAGGTCAAGCCTCTCAGCTGAAATGCCCTGTATGTAGAAATATGTCTGAGACGACTAGGATGTCAAAATCAAGCCAATGCAAGGCATTTCTAATAAAGAAGGGCAGAAAGAGGAAATAGGAGAATGTAGCTGAGCTGGAGGGAAGCCTCAGTGAATGCACTGGAGGGCAGTCGACTCCTGAATCCTTAACTTATAATTAAGGATTGAAGTAGACTGAGGTGAAATCTCTCCCTCAGACTTACCTAGGGCTAGGAGCTGAATATTTTTATTGGCTAGCAGATCATTTAGAGAGAAGACTTGTGAAAACCATAATTGATTTGGAGTGAAAATTTATTTTAGGGGTACCAGACATGGTCTTTATTTCAGTCTTTATTTATTTCACTCTTACTATTTCCCTTGCTTTTTTAGGAACATTGGTGTAGACCAGCCACTAGCATTTTAATCACTGAGATACTTATGTACAACTTGCACTAATCTAGAAACCAAAGTGGTGAAAATGCTAACAGCATATGTGTATTTCTAATGCTGTTCAATAGCTACATGTACCATGCTGGCAATTTAGGATGATTTTTCTGTGCTTAAAAAATGCTGTAATTTCATAATGTTCAAACTGCAGGCTGGATACACCCAGAGCAATAACCTCTGACTCAACCAAAGAGCCAAGTGCTGAGGAGCCACTGAAGGTGACTGTGACTGTGTGTGTAGGGTATGATTTGCAGCCAGAGCTGTGAGACAGAATTGAGAAGCAAAGATATGTGAATATTGTGTAAGGATTGCAAGGCTTAAAAGAACACACAACTTATCCAATCAGGGTAATTCACCACTATACTGGGAGAAGTTTCCAGAAGCATTCTAGTGACAGGAGTGTGAGGCATGTTCTTCACTATGTATTTAGCTAGGAACAAGGTACAGTTAGAACCAAGGCTCAGCTAGGGACAAGGTACAATGTTTCTCTTGCATCTCTGAACACACAGACTTGAACCAGTTTTGCAACTGGAACAAATCAGTAGAACTCTATTAACCTAATTGGGTCTGATGCTCAGCCTCAAGGGGCTTATGTGCTTTGTTTTGGGATTCTTACTTTTCTTCTGTATTTCTTCCTCCCCGCCCCATTTTCCTGGCAGGGTTGCAAAATTTAATATAATGGCTATATAACTTTCTTTCATCCAGTGGCTATTTTCTGACTATAAAGAACAGGAATAAGTAGGTCACAGCAAAATATTTAGGATGTGGAAACTATTGGAGCTTTGTAAAACTGTGCTCATTCGGGGAAAAATACAGTCTATCTAGTGGACAAGGTATTGTCCTGTACTACTGGAAGGTCATGTAGAGATACAAATGCATTTATATTTATATGCAGGTGACTTTTTTCCCAATGTATCAGTGTAAAGTGATGTGTAAGACCATGGTGAAAGAGTAACTTTTGACATGAAGTTTTCCAGATGGGTAAATGCTTCAGGCTGAATTTTCTTCGGATTTCTTTTGGGAGAGGGAGACAGCACTTTTGCAAAATATAAGAGAAATATAGATTTGCTAGTACTAAAAATAATTTAAAATCCCAAACAAAGCATGAGAATTTCTTTAAGGTGCTATAGTATCTTTTAAAAAAGGCTTTAAAAGCATACTGTAAAAGATGAACTTACTACTGGCTTATCTTCTTATCTTGAATGTTTTTTTCTTCAACAGCCAGTCAGAGATTTTGCCTTGAAAAATTCCTCGTGTGGGTGAGATTTATAGTTGGTTGTAGTTTATCATGCACTGCTTATTGAAATTCTAAGCATAAATTTTGTATTCGTCATGAAAATCTGAGCAGGAGCATAGTTTTCCTCTGTCTTTTTTTTAAACTTCTTTGCAGTTTTGCAGTTATCTCTGAAGAGATAAAGGGGACTTACAAAAGGTTTGCAAAAAGTGTAAGATTTACCATATCATAAAACAGTGCTCTAGCTCCAGACTTCATGCAGCATGACAGAATATTCAATTATCAAAAAATGTCTATTTCCTTTTCAGCTATTAAACAGTTTCAAAATGTTTTGCCAATCATAGATTAAAAACCCTTCTATGACTAGATTGCTTAACTTCCCCCAAAGCACCTTAAATAGCCCAAATTAGTTTTGCATGCTGTATTTCATTGTCTACCTCCAATAAATTTTCAAAAATCAGATCCATTAAGTATTAGTTAACCATACATCTGCATATGTTCAATACACTCTTGAGTAGCCTGAACTCTTTAGCTTCCTTACCCATGATCTTGTCTAAAACAAATGGTACTTCATTTGGTTAATCATACTTACAGAATTGCTCCCATTTTTCAAATTATGCTGTGCCTAAGAAAAGCCATGGGGATCTGTTCCCTTCTTTGTACTATTGAAGAGAATCAGAGAACTGCTTTGCCTACCAACTGTTATGTACCTAATTAGCATTACAATGTAGTGTTGTAGTTCCAGTATTTATTACAGAAATCTTTCTCCCAAGACCCCAGATCAGTTCATTAGTCAGTTGTGATTGTTTGGTTACTGCTTTTTATGATGCTCACAAAATAGACCCATCTTTATTATCACTTGAAGTATAAGTTCCATGTGTTCAGGTCTTTGGTTTCATTTGAATTTAGTTGCTGCAAGCTACTAGAACATAAATTATAAAGATAAGATGCAATTGCATCAAAGCGTGCCTTATTCACGCCTGAGTGAAGTGAAATATTGTTCATCTGGGGGGTTGGTTTTTCTTTCTTTGGTGTGTTTACCATGTGCTATTTGTGGCATGTCATCCTCTCTCATTTGATAGAAGTGGAGTTCAAAGGAAGACAGCTGGGACTTCTAGGAGATCATGTGTTTTTGAGACCATGATGTGCCCAAAAATTGACAGCTAGCAAAGTCTTGTATGTTTTCTCCTAAAGATTTACTGCAAACCTAGTCTGGTGTGTGTGCTGGTTTTCTGTGCATTCCAATGCACTTATCAGAAGTTTTGTCAAAACTGTGCTAGTCAGTCTGCTGCTAACCTAAACAACAGGTTTGTGTATTTACTTGGAACAAACAAATTTGACATCTTTTAATGTGTTTTATAGGAACAAGCATTAAGTTAATGCATGCAAAATATTTGCATAGATGGCTCCCTTCTCTTTTAGTTTCTTTGCAATATACCCTATTGTTCTCATCACTTGTGTAATTTTGTTACACTGCAGCACTGTGTAACACTGCAGAGGGTGCTCCGTTCTGATGCACTGTGGTCTCATGTTCAGCCTGTATTTCAGTTTCTTCCGTTAATTTAGTAAAAAAAGGATATGTATGTATATATGTATGTTTTAAGAGAACATCTCTAAATGAAGAAATATGAGGAACACAAAAGCTCTTAATTGGTCTTCACAGTTGGTTCATAAGACTGAGGACTAACACCACAACTCATTACTTCAGAGATTTGCCCTTGCAGGAAACAAATTCCAGCTGTTTCCTCTCTGCAGAGCCTGCCTGCAGGCAGTCAGTCCCTGAGTTAGTGAGGGTCGTGGAAGAGCAGTTAAACTACTCTGTGTGGTTGGGGTTTCTTTTCCTTCTCCGTGTGAAATCATGATCTCTCCCAAACAGCAGCTCCTATAGTTGTCTATCTGCAGCTTGAGATCATTGACAGCTGGGTTTTACCCTTACAGTAAAGGTGTTTGTTGCCCCATGCACTGTTTCCAGGGTGCTTACTATTTTCTTTACAGGTTTTCTGCAACAAACATCACCTCTGCTTCCATGATGCTCTATCCCAGAAGAGTACGTTGAATAAACTTACTATCATGGGCCAGAAATCTACCTTACATCATGGTATTACCTGCTGTAGGTTGCAGATGAAGCCCAAATTAGTTTTGGGCTAAAACTAATACAAAGCATTCTAGAGATGTAGCAAAGGTATTAGCAGACAGTCTATGCTTGGTGGATGTTCCTGTTGTGAACAGAGTCAGTGATTTTAAAATAAGCCATTCCTCAGTCAGATGCATGGTACCTATGCAGTATTAACAAGCAGTTAAGCAAGAAACCCCAGCTGAATAAAGGTTATGAACAGACCCTTTTACTGTGTCGGAGAATAGCTCAAAGAGGGCTATGCTTCAGTTCAGGAAGGTTGCTGTGACTTGGACAGGTTACATGTCAGGGTTACATTTTCTGGGCAATAAAGATGCCTCCCAGTATAAGGACTTGGAAAAATGCAAAGATAACCTAAAGGCACTCTTTAATTTTTGGTCCTCCTGAGCTATCAGTTCCTTTGTTTGTCCTGAGGACAGATAGCTGATCACTGTACAGATCTATGAAGGCAGAAAGAAAATGGTTCTGGGTGGTAATATTTTAGTTGTTCAGATGTACCTAAAGTACTATCTTTGGAGCACTAACTTATCTCACATTGTACTTCTATTGATTTTCAATCTTTTCTTTTAAAAAAGCAACCACCCTTCACCCTGCACTTACATAAATCCTGCACAAGTAATTTTTGTGGATGTAGATGTATGTTAAATATGAAGAGCAGAAGTAAACGATCACAAACTCCAAACAGCTTCTCACTAGACCATTTCTCTGTCATAGTATGGATTTTGTTTCTGTGAGCAACCTGGGAAAAAAATCTAGGCCTAACTGCTTGAAAACAACCTAACAAATGTCAGTGAAATCTTTTAAAGGAGCAAGAGATTGTTTGGAAGGCACATCGATGGAGAGATAGGCTACAGCTGCAGCTTTGGGAAAGGTGTTGTGTCAGGATTTTTATTTTTCCTTGCTGTGGACCAATAAATATTCTTCCCTTAAGATCTTGCAAAATGTACAATTCTTGCCTTAGCATCATGCTCCTAATTAGGCTTGTCATCTGATCATATGAAGTTTCACAGTCACATTCACACTTGTCATGAGTTATTAAAAGATGCTTCTGACTTGTGTCCTTGTCCGCCTGCACTTAAAAGTATTCTTTCATTTTATCTGTTTCACAGAAAATCCTGAGGGTTTTTTTTTGTCCCCATGCAAAGCATGGTAAGTGGTATAAAAAGAGAAATTACTGGTTTAGTCTACACTTATAACCTGAAAGTACAAAGTTTCTTAGTTTTCTTAAAGAAAAGATTCTAGCTTTGGAGAATTTGATTAAATAGTAATGGCTGACTCTGGCCTTAAAAAGACATTTTAAATACATATTTTTCATCCTCCAATTTTCCCATTTGCAAGGCTTTGTAATGCTTATTCACAAATCATGCAGAGTTGCAGCAGGTACAAGCAAGGTTGAGTGTAACATTAAGGGGGGTTGAAACAGACAAAAATGTATCTGCTGTTTTTCAAAGGTTAATAGCAAAGTATCCAGTGTGTAACAGCATTATCAAGAATCAGAAAAGGAGCAGGGTGGTATTGCTCGAGTTCAATATGTAACTTCTAAGCACTTCCTACCCTGTAGAATTAATAACATCAAATTAAACTCCAGCTAAGTGGAGGAATAACAGGTATTTGATGTAGTTCAACATAGTAAACAAGGACCTTTTTAAACTGGAAAAAACCCCAAACCTCCAAAACAAAATCAGCATGACATGAAGTTATAATTTAAACATGATCTCACATTCCTTCCCCTAGCTCAAATACCTCTCCTCAGATACTTGTGGTTTTACATTTAACCAATTATTTTTTCTGCCTTGGAATAAGAGATGATGACTTCACACCATGTACAGATAGTCTTAGTGGACAAATAATTGGAGTCATCTTGCAGGAAAATGCACTAAGCATGTGGTGGAATCAAAAATTTCATGCTGTGATCTAGTCCTTTTTGTTTAAGATGTCAGTTTTACCTGGGGAATGAGATACAAACCTTCAGTCTCCTATGTAACTTGTTCAAACCTTTAGCTGGGGAGCAATTCTTGTGTATTGTATGGTTCAGTGTGTATTTAATTACTGCAGCCAGGTGAAACAGCTTAAAAAGATAAGCTCAGACCACAAGCCCAGTAACATAAAGGATAAACAATCTCCACTATGGGAATTTATATCTGTCTCACTTTCCAAGAAAGCAACTTAAGCTTTGATTAAAAGAGCCCTCTGTTCAGTCTCTGAAAGTGACATATTTTGTCCACATCCACTAGAGCAGTTTCTTATGGAGGACTGTAGGGAATTTATGCATCCTTGAGGTCTAGGTATGAGACGACCAGTAAGTCTTGAACAGTTTTAGGTGGCTGAATACATGCTCCAGAATGGGACTGTAGCTCCTCAGAGATGTTGCTAGATGCTAGGGATTTCACACTTGTCTGAGTTAGCTTTGACAACACAAATTAGCAGTTAGGTCACCTGAAAATTGGTCACCTGAAATCCAACTCCAAACTCATGTAGACAAAGAACTTTGTTCTGAATCTCATGAACTTTCTAGGTATTCAAGATAGTTTTGGATGATGGTAATTATTGTGTGGCCTTCCTGTAATTTTGCCATCTCAGGCAGTCTACAAACTACTCATCAAAGTGCTTTTACAGCCAGAAGCAAGTATGATAATTTCATATTGGTCAATCAACATCCACTTTCTTGTCTATCTAGGTGATAGCTAACCATTGCTTATTTCTGCCTGGGGATGAAACCTCTTGTAAGGACAAAGTATTCATAATGTGCTATCAGTATTAGAGTAAGATTGTGCTGATATTTCATCCAGTACTACAGAATGACATCTTAGAATGTATTAACTTCCCTAAACTTACTAATGACTCTATGTTTTGGTTCTGCTTCTGCACTTTGCATCCAATGTATTCATGAGTGAAAATTTAAATGCACAGTGGCACATTGATTGTGAACATTTTAATGTAGAGCTAGGCGGCCTGATAATTAAAAGTTGAAAGGAAACTGACAAAAGAGCAGGAGGTTAACATAAAAACAGGAAAAAAAGACAATGCTATATAAACATTTAGATCTGATTTTGCCACAATAGAAGTTCCTGAAATAACTGCATAAACAGTGTTTTGCAGATAAAATAACAACCTTACTCTGTCTTTAAAAAAATAGATAAAAAATACCAACTGTTTTCCCCACCATCCTGTTGCTCATGAGTTTTCTTTATATTGCAAAATAAATTTTAAATCTTCAAGTTGACATGGTGCTGAGATAAGCCACAAGAACAATGTATGAGTGATGGAATTGGTAACTGACACAATTTGCTTGTGGTTTAATCTGGCCTCTTCTTTTCTGATATAACACATAATATTAGTTGTAAAGTAACTGCTAAAGGGTTTTTTTGGTTTTTCCCATTCTTGTTTATGGTGCAGAACACCAGTGAACTTTTGAATGAGAGTTAAATTATTTCTCGTTACTACCTTTGCTTGGTTTACTCAGATTGTAGTATGCCTATGTACATTTTTTGGAACAAAATAGCATGGTGGAGGGAAAGCAGTGATTTATATGCTTGTGGCCTTAAGGGCAATTTTTAAACATAGTAAAAGTGGTTGTATTTTGCTAAAGAGGTATAATACATCATAAATTTTAAAATGGACAAAGAAGGCAATAAAGAGAACTTGTGTTAATGGTCCATAGCACAATGATCTAATAAAAGTGATAACTGAACACGTGACACCTGTAGGTATAAAGAACCTCTGAAGAGAATGATACTAATGCTGTAGAAAAACTGAGCAAATCTGTTATGAATCTTCAAAGTAGTGTGGTGAACATATTTAGGGTTTTGTTAACAGAGTCTGCAAGTAGGCATGCAGTCTCAACTGGCAGGACCTGTACAGCTGGAAGTGTGAAGGAGTTAGGGAAGCAAGATAAAAGGTAGTACTGGGGTCACATGGAGCAGGGTTTCCAGCAAGTGAGCAGCTGTGGTCAGCTGTCCCCTAGCCCCATCAGCTGCCTTCTGTCTCCTTCCCTCTTAAAAGGACCTTAGACATGGGGGCACAGATTTGGTCACTTAAACAAACACCTCTCAGCATGGTTGCCAAGAGTCCACCCCGCATAAAGATCAGTTCTCAGGATTGTGAGGAATGTGTGTGCAGCCATCTGTGTCACTGGCAAAAGTTCAATTACACGGTAGCACACACGCCTGCACACCCAGGTATGTGGCGGGGTGGCTGCGGCTCACTTCCCTCTGCAGGGTGAGCAGCTCTTCTATGAATAGCCACTGACAATATGAGATGCAAAGCTTATGAGCTCGGAATGCAAAATCCAACAGGACTATTTATACCTCCTGCAAACAGTTAGCCATTGACAGCTCCATATTTCATCTCATACAAACAAAAGCTGTGGTAATGGCAGCTGATATAGATTCTTACTGTTTAGTCACGCCAGCCTTCTCTTGCGTGGCGTCAGCTCAGATCCTGTAGAGATTGCGTGTACTTTTTCCCCAAGAGAGGGTCATGTATTTTTCAAGGCTGTGAGTCATGCTTTGCTATTCTTTTATTCCAAAGCTTAACAGAAAAGGTCTAATGTGCAGTTTGTGGAGTGTAAAAGTGAGGTTATAAATCCCTTATTCTGGAAAGGGTTAGACTGAGTCTATAATGTATGTGACAGTTGTGGTTTGACAACAATCACATGGCGTGTCACAGCAGCTTTACAGGAATTGCAGACAGACTTGCTGTTCATAAAACCATATTTACATAAACAATTCTGCAGCTCTTGAAAGATGGAGCAGTTCTGTGGGTCAGTGAATTTTCAATTGTTTACATGTCAAATGAAAAAAAAATATCCTTTGGAATGAAACCATGAGTAATAGAGACTGAAGCTTACACAAGAATGTGGTAATTACAGAGTATATTGCAATATTTTTGAAATGGTTAAGAATATAAGTACAGATTCTGATTGGGTGTGTTATGAATTAAACAAAATCATTCCATGAAGCAGGTGAAGAGTAGTAACAGAAGAGGTCTATTTCCCTCCCTCTGTCAGGCTATGTTTTCAAGGGTTGCGATGTACGGACTAACTATTCCTGACTCTCTGACTATGCACTTTTGGATTTTTGAAAGATCTATTCTTTGTTACTTACAATATGCACCTCTTTTTGAAACTTATTTTCAGTGTCAGAAACTTCTATTACTAGCAGACCGAATCAAACCAGCATGATGCATTGAGTAATATGACCTAAAGGAAGGCACCCAGAATAGGCTTGCTGCTTTACCAGTCATGTTACTTCAGCTCTACTTCAGGAAACATTTATTTAAAGACAGTCCTGAAGTTGATGTCTATTGTCTATTTTCTGAAAATCTGGAGAAAAATTAGTGACTGAAAGTTTATTGGAATAATTAATTTAATTGGTTAAAGAAAAAGCCTTAACCCAAATTTGTTGTTTTTGGGTTTTTTTTTTAAATTAGACACACTGAATTTTCTATAGAAATATATTTTCTGTGGAAATATAGAAAAAGACAGAAAAAGAAAAAATAACCTCCATAAATATTAAAAAGTATTCTTGCGTTAAATCTTCTTAAACTTCAGTCTCTTTTTTCCTTCAAAAGTGCTTTGAAATAAAATTTTCTTCTTGCCACACCAGAAAATTTATTAGAAATTCTAACAGATGGTAAAATTCATTATTGATAAAACTGCATGTTTTTACTAATGAATCTCTTCATTTGGTGGCAGAAGAGAGGTTATAGCAGTAAAATAGTGTTAGATATTCACAACAGTAATGACAATAAACAAAGAATTCCTTACAGCATGATCAGAAGAGTCAGACCCTTGCGTTTTGGGTCATTGAGTGTTCTTTCCTGTAGTGTTGTGAAATGTAGCATGGCCCAAAGGTCTGAATTCTGACCGCAGAAATCCTTGTTTATGTTCCAGCAACCTTTCTGACATTTTAACTTCCTGAATAGTTTTTAAAATTGTTGAATTTTTGTGTATGTTTGGGTCAAGTAACTTTTATTTGGCTGTTATCTTTCTTTCTTGATGAGCGACAGGCAGAGAATCTTCATTTTTTTCTCAGTAATCTGATTATCATGATTACTTGCCCTTTTTGCTGGAGACTTATTTTCATAATTTGAACTTTTTCAACTTCCATACATGAGTTTTTCTTTGTTTTTAAGCATGTCTCTTTTTTTATTCAATGACTCTTGTCACACACATTCCAGTTTTTCAACATTTTTTAGAATGTGTATCCCACACCTCCACATAACATTCCATTCTCACTGTTGCTCATATTCAGAGGCAGTGCTAGTTTTTTCCTACTGTTCCCAGGATTCTAGCATATGTTAGGTAACAATTGCATTCCTTGATCATTGGTGTTCAACTCTACGTTTGTTTAGATTAAAATGCATTTTATTTATTGTTCTAGCTTTCAAAAAAGCATGGCCTTAGCCACCAGTGGGACTCCTCTGAAAAGCAGGGGGGCTAATTGCTGTAGCTGGACTGATCATTCTTCAGCTTTCCACCAGTCTATCTGCAAGAACTATCAGCAGTGCTTTAATATTTGCCTCCAGATCACTGGTGTAAATGTCAAATAGCATTGGGTCTTGCTAATCCCTGTGGGATCTCACTCAAAACAGCCTTGTTTGATTCCCCACCAAATGCTTCTTCCCACGATCCCTTAGCTAGCAAGCCACATCTTTGTTCCTTTTGGTGTGTGCTTTATTTCTATTGAAAAAGCACTTCACGATTTATTATTGTTTACCTCTCCTCACTGTTAGCATGACTTTGGGGTTAACAAGTCCTCACAGGAAACACTTGCCACACAAAACACTGCCTATGTGCCTGAATAGAAGCAATCAACTCAGAAAGTGGATAGGTTGTTATGAGGAAAACTTGCAGTATTTTAACTCGTTTCTTTTTTTCTCATTGGAGAAGTGCATCTCCTGCCTCCAGGCCCATTTTAGTTGTGTCTGTTAACAATGAGTAGATTTTTTCATCTAGAAAGAGATTCAGGGCAGCAGAAGGATGGCAAAGACTGTCACAGTATACTACTCTAAATTTAGAGTTATTCTTTCAATTAACTTTTTAAATTAATGTTCAATAACTGTCCTCTTTCTCTGTTCTCTGGTAGGCAAGAAGCTGGTTCCAATTCTGACTAAAAGTGGTAACAAGAAAAACCAGGTTCATTAGTGATACAGAAGAGAATGCAAATCACTAGCATGCTATATTAATCCAAAAGGATGCTTTCAAAAACAAAGATGCTTGAAACAAAACACGTATTCGAACTCCCACAAAGAGCAGAAGCACGTGCCAGATTTCACCTCTTGCTTTACCACTTTTGTATTGTCCTCATTGTGAATATCTATTTATGTTTTAAAAATGAAATTAAGGTGAAGTTCATAATACAGTTACTGTTCATGGAGGTACTTTACTCACTAAAAACATTTTAGTGTTCATTATATATTTCTATTTCATCTGTATGTTTCTGTGACATAGTGGTGCATAAGTGATCTGAGTAAATTTTTCCAGATTTCAGAGAGAACATTCACTCAAAAACAATTGCATGTCTTGGCATTTGTAACTACTTTTTGATGTATGGGATGAGAGTTTCTTACTGGAGAAGTAGTAAGTTGTAGGGTAACTATTCAGCAGCATCCAGTTAATGTTATTTCATGAATGAGCAGGCAGAATACTTCTGGTGAGTCGAGCAAGGCTTGGTGCTGGCATATGTGTGAGTCATACTTGGTGAGAAAGGAAATATATTTCTAACACTGATTGTAAAGGTCTGCTGGAGTAGGACTGTCACCAATACTAGATTTGCACCATCCTAGAATATAATACCTGGCATATGGTTTGAAGATCAGTGTTCCTGTAGCTCCTATGTCATAGCTAGTATCCTAGAAAAGGTATGGGCTTGGGTGATGGTGTTTGAACAAAAGTTCACCCATATCTATTAGGTAGATACTGGTAGTGAAAATGGCTGCCACTTAAGAATTGCTGGGTATGACATTGTTTTGTAGATGAGTTTAAAAAGAACCTAACCTAATTTTAAGAATGAGAAGTTAATTCAGTTAGAAAGGAGTATGACAAGAGAAGGGGTAGAAAGCTGTTTAGTCATAGATGTTTAATGAGACTGCAGTCTAATCAAATTTTGTATCTCTCTGTTGCCCAGGCTCACATGAAATCACATGGAGAATTTTCAAAATAATTACAAACAAACAAAGTTTAAACTATGTATGCAACTATGAAAACAAAAACCAAACAGAATCATCTTTTCTATCTTCTATCATCTCTTCTATCAAACCAAAATATTTTTTTGCAGTGAATATTAGGGCTGCTTCTGAAATCCACTCATGTTTTTACATTTTTTTCATGCTGCCATGACTCAACTTTTTTCCCAGTTATTTATTATCTTACTTTTACAGACCTTCTCTTTACTTAGTAAGCAACTGCTTATAATAATTTTGCATTGCAGAGTTTCTGAATAGCAGACCATAATGATTTTTTAATGATGTACATTATATGGTCTGTATAAAGGGATGTTAAACAAGCATGTGATATCATTATTTACCTGCCTTATAGTACTAGGTACAATCTTCTCTCAAGGAGGAGATGTCTCATGTGGTTTGTTCTTCATCTACAGGATAGAGAGCATGAATGACAGCACTAGAGCAGGAAAATATTTTCCATGTAACTAACTTCCTGTGATATGTTCCATCTCATAATATGATTTTTTTCCTCATAGTGTTTATCAGTGAGTGGAAGAAAATCTTGGGAAGGACAATTATCTTATTACATTATCCTATATATATTACTGTTCTAAGCTCAGAGGAGTTTTTAAGCTATCATAGTTTTCATTCCACAAAAGAGTATTTGTAATCCTTGCAAAATCAATTCTTCTCCACATAAAAGACCAACGGATCCACTCATCATGGTCTGCCTTCCCTTTTGCTTTGCAAAATATCATTAAGAATAGAAGCACTGTTTCGGTTTAAAACATTCAAGGGTTTGTAGTTATCAATAGAGAGTGATGCAGCAAATCCAGGTCATTTAACTTGCTGGCACCGCAGAGGAAATTATAATTCCCAGCAAACAAAACCCTACCTCCTCCTCCCCTCCCTCACTCCCCCCCTCCCTCACCTCCCCTCTTACTCCCTCCCCTTCCTCACCCCTCTTCCCCCCTCCCCACTCATCCCCTCCCCTACTTTCCCTTTCCCTCTGCCCTTCTCCCTCCCTCCCTCCATCCCCTCCACCTCCCTCACTCCTCCACTTCCCCTCCTCCCTTCCCTCCATCCCTCCCTCCCTCCCTCCATCACTCCCTCCTCCTTTTCACAGATTTCATAGATTTTCTGAAAAAGATGTTAAAATTGGTAACTGGTTTTGTCAAGCAAGCATTTAATTCCACAGATGCTGGGAACACAGACATTTTCAGAATTTTCCCCTGTTTTCTAATAATTTGTCTGACAGTGGGAATATCCAACTCAGCTTGGATATCAGTCATTAGGCTCTTAGAATCACGAAGCCCATCACAATATTTCTGAGGTTCATGGATAGATACGGTGTTTTTTAATTTTTTTTTTACCCTTATTTTTGCAGTTTGTTACTACTTCCTTTGCCAAGCAGCTAACTAATGTTTGTGTTTTGTTCTTTTCTGATTCAAGGGAACATAGTCATCATACTGAAATTACGAACTTGAAGCCATTTTTATCAAAACAGCTGTAAAAGAATCATAAAGTAATAGCATACCCCACGAGTTAGAGGAAGCTATAGGTCATCTAGATTCCATCACACAGACGGACACCTTTCACTAGATCTGGTTGCTCAGAGCCCAACAACCCTGACTCTGAACAATTCCAGAGATGGCGGCATCCAAAAGTCTAGGGGTGACCTGTTCACTCACTCACCGCCCTCTTGTAAAGAAATTTTCCTAAATTTAGTTTAACCTGCTCCCTTCAGTTGGGAAGCTCAATTCCTTTTGTATCAACTATGTACCTTGTAAAAGGTTCCCGGTCCATTTTGTACTACCTCAGGATTGGAAGGCTGCAATTCGGGTCATGCTGATGCTTTCTATTCTATGGCAAACCCGACATTCTAAAAAACCCAAATTCTCTCAGCTTCTCAACGGAATGTGATCCATCCTTCTGATCTCTTGTTGGCCTCCTCTGGAGCACTCCAGCAAGGGTCCATGTCCTTCCTGTGCTGGGAGCCCAGAGCTGGATGCAGCCCTGACAGGTGGGGTCTCAACAGAGCAGAGGAACAGAATAGACAAAACATTTTCATAGATTGTCGCTTTTCATTGTTAACACATGTTCAGATACTTTTCTACAATGGAGGACGATTATTTTTGTGTAAAAAATGTGTTCCAAACCAGTGTTAATGTTAGCTGATGTAGGCACTAATTGGTGGCCATTCACCACTTCATATGAACATGTAAACCGCAACCACACATATATATTATATCTATCATCTATATATTTCTATCGAATATGTTATCATTTATATTTAGGGGGATCTTGCATTAACTTGCTGAATGTCGTATGGTGTGGTTTTGAGTACTATTATATTTCTTTGAAAGTCTTGTCTCTATTTCTCAGAAGTGTAAAGGGTCCAGAAGAAAACAAAGAAAAAAAGTAGATCCAAGAAGATTCCACTCTCCATGGGAATGGTTAAATTGGGATTTGACTGAAAATGTGCAAATTCAGTGGTGTTTAATAAATCATTTTCTTTATGCTTTGGTTTCAGCTAAGTCTGTTTCTACAGACTTACTATACCTGCATTCACTGAAGTGATCCACTGGCATGAAAGAGAGTATAGAAATCAGGCACTTGTGTAATAATTATAACTATCTGTCTTTGAATAAGTGAAAGTGCACTTGTGTACTGGTATGTTTTGAAGAAAGTGGATTTTCAGCAGAAGAAGCAAAAAGGAAAGGCCGCCAACTTTTAATTTGAGGCTTTCACCATTTCATATACTCTGTGGTGGTCAGAAAAAATGTAAGTTGAATCATGTGTATATCATGAACGTAGAATATCACATGTAAATTGGAATTTAAAAAAGAGGTTGAAAAGAGCAGAGAGGTTGTCATTAAAGTTCTTTTGATAAGATTATTCTTTAAGAATTAAATTTGGACATTATAGTTGCATTTTTACCTGCTAAATTAGGTTTTCCTGAAAGACCTACCCCTGACTGCTTTGAGGTCAGTTTTAAAAAGCTGAAAGGACTGAAATGTTGTCTTTTCTATCTTGTCCTAACTAAGAATAGTCCCCAATGCAGTTGCAGTCAGAATTACTGTGATGGTTTTCCTCCAGTCACATGTTCCATATGAAGAACAAAGCAAGCAGATATGTTTTCTTATACTTTTCTGATACCCCAACGAATAGTTTACTGAATACTGACTGTCCCCCCTGCACACAAACCACCCCATAAATAACATTCTGCAGAAAATGTGAAGCATCATGTCGGATAAATCCACTTCTTTGTATTTGCGAAAGAACAAAAGGGGTGGGGTAGTTCCTCCCTCCATTCACCAAATGGTTGGAAGGTATCTCAAAGCAAGACTTAATTCCTGCTACTTTGGCACGGCATCTGCGGTGACATGAAAGCACTCAAACAGCATTATGAGATGTTAGGATGGGAAGCTTTGCTCAGTTGTTACAGTTTATTCTAACTTTTTATTAGACTTTCTTCTAATGCCGGGGTGGCATAGGAAGGTCTGAGACATTCCAAATTATTATCCGAAATGGTCAGGTTAGCAGGTAGGCTTCCATAAAATTATGTTTTGTTTCCATATCTAACAAAAACTGAGTTTTCAGGCAAAAAAATCAGTACTTTAATATCTGAAGCCCCTGTTCGTTGATTCTGTAGTCTACAGGCTGCACAATGGTTGAGTGCACCATAGCTTGGCAACCGCAAGAACTAAATGAAACGCTCTAAGATCTATTTCAGGAATAGCCTTGAGAAACAGTTTCAACATGTTTTGACACGTTTAGTGGGTGTTTAAGCCTGTAGTGCCTACAAAATTCCTGGGTTTAGTTCAGGACAAATAACGTGTCATGGAAGAAATTCATTTTATGAACATTCTACTTAGAAAAGTGCAGTGAATCGTGCGAGGAAAATTCAGGAATCTTCCATACACCCAATTCCAGCACCCAACAAGTTACCACTTAGCACTATTCAAACTTCTGTGTGCACTCTCTATGTCTCCTCTGTTCCTACCCACCTACCAATGCGAAATGTCTACCTTTTGTAAGGTTATGCGATTAGCACTTATCTACAGCAATGTCGCTCACCATACTACCCTACTCCTTGACCTGTTTACCATCTATTATAATCACATCTCCCTCATTTAATTCCCAGCCGTTAAAAATTATTATCTGAAATTGCATCTGCAGATTGTCAAACTCAATGGCCATTACTATCTGCACTCCGTACCAATGATACAGTTCTAAAAACTGTGCGCTTACATTTTTACGTTTTAGCATTGTCTCCCATAATAACATGTTTCCTGAAAGAATAAAATACTTCATGCACTGCATACCAGTTCCAGCTGGAATTGGCTTACCCCAGCGTGTTGAACAAATTTTGCTATTACACTTGTTTTACTGACAAATATTACCCAATTCAACAAATACCCCAAAAAAATGCACGCCATGGTGATTGAACTTGTCCGCCGTATGTTCAAACAAAGATGATGTCTAGAAATGTATTCTTTGTGAAACGAGGTGAGATTATCATATGGAAGACTTTTTTTGATGCTCCAAAATTTGAAGACTCAACAGAAAAGAAATATAGACACTAAACACTGTGCCTAATGCCCATGGGCATCACTTGCTATTGCCATAGGATAAGTAACTGTTTCTCCACTTCTACACTTTATAGTTTCCTTTTTCCATGGACTTTGCACCATATTGGTCCATGAGGATTGAATA
>CM031861.1:36499603-36569523 GCA_018697195.1 Certhia americana
CCCTTTTCACAGATTTCAAGATTTTTCTAGAAAAAGATGTTAAAATTTGTAACTGGTTTTGTAAGTAGCATTTAATTCCACAGCTGCTGGGAACACAGACATTTCTAGAATTTTCCACTGTTTCTCCTAATAATTTTCTGACAGTTGGAATATCCAAATCCAGCTTGGATATTCAGTCATTAGGCTCTAGAATCACTGAAGCCCATCACAATATTTTCTGAGTTTATGAGCTAGATCACGGTTGTTTTTTAATTTTTTTTTACCTTATTTTTTGCAGTTTGTTACTACTTCTTTGCTCAAGCAGCTAACTAATGTTTGATGTTTTGTTCTTTTCTGCTTCAAGGGAACATAGTCCTATACCTGAAATTACGAACTTGAAGCCATTTTTATCAAAACAGGCTGTAAAAGAATCATAAAGTCATAGAATACCCCGAGTTAGAAGGGACAGCTATAGGTCATCTAGTTCCATCACACAGACAGGGACACCTTTCACTAGATCTGGTTGCTCAGAGCCCCACCAACCTGACTCTGAACACTTCCAGAGATGGGGCATCCACAGCTTCTCTGGGTGACCTGTTCCACTCACTCACCGCCCTCATAGTAAAGAACTTCTTCCTAATATTTAGTTTAACCTGCTCCCTTTCAGTTGGAAGCCATTCCCTTTTGTATCACTATGTAGCCTTGTAAAAGGTCCCTGTCCATTTTGTACCTCCCCTCAGGTATTGGAAGGCTGCAATTAGGTCATGCTGATGCTTTCTCTTCTCCTGGCAACCCGAATTCTGAACAACCCAAATTCTCTCAGCCTTTCCTCAAAGGAAATGTGCTCCATCCTTCTGATCATCTTGGTGGCCCTCCTCTGGAGTCACTCCAGCAGGTCCATGTCCTTCCTGTGCCGGGAGCCCAGAGCTGGATGCAGCCCTGCAGGTGGGGTCTCACCAGAGCAGAGGAACAGAATAGACACAAACATTTTTCATAGATTGTCTCTTTCCTTGTTAAACCTGTCAGGCTACTTTTCTACAATGGAGGAGATATTTTTTTGTGTAAAAAATGTGTTCCAAACAGTGTTAAATGTTAGCTGTATTTTAGGCACTAATTTTGGCCATTACACTTTCATATGAAAATGTAAACATGCACACACACACATATATATCTATATCTATCTCTATATATTTCTATAGATATATGTTATCATTTATATTTAGGTGGGATCTTGCATTAACTTGCTGAAATGTAGTTATGGTGTGGTTTTGAGTAATATTATTATTTCTTTGAATTCTTGTCTCTATTTCTCAGAAGTGTAAAGGTCCAGAAGAAAACAAAGAAAAAAGTAGATCCAAAGAAATTCCACTCTCCATGGACTGGTTAAATTGGGATGACTGAAATGTGCAAATTCAGTGGTGTTTAATAACATCATTTTCTTTACTGCTTTGGTTTCATCTAAGTCTGTTTCTACAGACTTTTACTATACCTGCAATTCACTGAAGTGATCCACTGGCATGAAAGAGGTATAGAAATAGGCACTTGTGTAATAATTTATAAACTATATGTCTTTGAATAAGTGAAAGTGCACTTGTGTACTGGTAGTTTTGAAGAAAGTGGATTTTCAGCAGAAGAAAAGGAAAGGCCATTAATTTTGAGGCTTTTCACCATTTCATATACTCTGTGGCTGGTCAGAAAAAATGTCAAGTTAGTAATCACATGTGTATATCATGAAAGTAGAATATCACATGTAAATTGGAATTTAACAGATGGTGAAACAGAGCAGAGAGTGTGTCATTAAAGTTTTTTGATAAGATTCATTCTTTCAGAATTAAATTTGGACATATATTGCATTTTTTACCTGCTAAATTAGGTTCCTGAAGACCTACCCCTGACTGGAGGTCAGTTTTACAAAGCTGAAAGGACTGAAATGTGTCTTTTATCTTGTCCTAATAAGAATAGTCACACATGCAGTGCAGTTCAGAATTCTGTGATGGTTTTCCTCCAGTCCCATGTTCCATATGAAGAACAAGCAAGCAGAATATTGTTTTTCTTCTATTTTCTGTACAACTGAATAGTTTACTGAATACTTGACTGCTTGCCACACAAAAATAAATCACATTTGCAAAATGTGAAGCCTCATGTCTGGATAAACCCACTTCTTTGTATTTGGAAAGAAAAAGGGGTGGAGTAGTTCCTCCTCCATTCACAAATGGTTGCAGGTATCTCAAAGCAAGAGCTCTAATTCCTGCTACTTTTAGGAACTGGCATCTGCTGTGAATGAAAGCACCTCAAACAGAACTTTATGAGATGTTCTGAGTGAAGCTTGCTCAGTTGTTCCAGTTTAATTCTACTTTTTATAGACTTTACTTCTAATGCGGTTGTTGGAATCAAGGTCTGAGCATTCCCAAATTATTATCCTGAAATTTCAGGTAGCGGTAGGTTCCATAAAATTATGTTTGTTTTTCCATCTCTCTGAACAAAAACTTGAGTTTTCAGGCAAAAAGTCAGTATTTTAACTTATGCTGAAAGCCCCTGTTCGTTTTATTACTGTAGTCATCACAGCTGCATGGTTTAGTGCACCATAGCTTGGCAACAGCAAGTAACTAAATTGAAACTCTCTAAGATCTATTTCAGAATAGCCTTGAGAAAACAGTTCAACATGTTTTGAACGTTTTAGTGGGTTTTTAAGCCTTTTATGTGCCTCCAAATTCCTTGGTTTAGTTCAGGAACAAATAAGTGTCATGGAAGAAATTCTATTTTATGAACATTTCATACTTAAAAAGTAGTGACATCTGGTGAGAGGAAATCTCATGGAATTTCAAACCCAATTTCCAGACTAAAAGTTACATAGAACATAAACATATGTGCAGTATTTTCAATACAGAATTTTCTACTTAAGGTTAGGAAAGCACACAGAGAAATACATGACTTTTCATAAATTCAATCATTTAATGCTTAAAAAATTATTATTGAAATTGCATCTGAGATTGCAATCATTGCCATATATCTGCATGTACCATGCATACAGTTCTAAAACAACTGTGCATTAATTTTCTACTTTTTAGCATTTTTCCATAATAACATTTTTCCTGGAAGAATAAAATATCATGCATGCATACAGTTCACAGCTGTATGTTTACCCAGGTGTCTGAACAAATTTTGCCTATTTAACTTGCTTTTCCTGAACAAATATTACAATTAAAAAAATACCCCAAAAATTGAAGACATGTGATTGACTTGTAGCAGTATGTTCAAAAAAGTGATAGAAATGTAATTTTTGAACTAGGTGTTATTCCATCATAATGGACATTTTTTTTTTTTTATGTACAAAATTTGAAGATCAAACAGAACAAGAAAATATAGAATAAAACTGTGACTAATAGCATGGACAATCATTGCTATTGCTTCTGGATAAGTAACTGTTTCTCCATTCTACCCATTTATAGTCTTCCTTTTTCATGGACTTTGCACATAATTGGTATGAGGATTGAAACGTTGCTGAACTGGAAATAGCAGTAATTTTATATATCTACATATATATATATGTGGACACTGACTTGAAATTAACAAAACAAAAATACCAGTTCATACAATTATTTCAGTTTTTCAGAAAAAAAGATTAGATCCAACTGGTTTTTAGGTGCTTGATCTAAAATGTAATTTGCATAGCAAATTAATGTCCTGTATAATGTTGACTGTTTTATGGTGTTTATGTTAATTAATTCATATTATTAACTTGCTCAGTACAATTCTGAGAATAATACGAAAATTATGTGAGTTGTACAAATTCACTAAAAGTGTGCACCATATATGTGTGGAGAAGGGGAAATTTGTAGCTCTTTTATTCGTAAAATGTGCTGGTGCAAACATCACCTGCTGGTGGCAGCAGACAGGGTAAGATCTGTAATTCTCGAGCTCCTCTTACGAAGAATGTGTATCTTAACATCTTAAGATTCTGTTTGCCTAGTATAATTATTTCTGGTCCTGGATAATTTAATATAAACTCCCAGTCACATTTTTAGGACAATCTTCTGTGCTTGAAAGCATTCAGAGAAGTCTCAGAACATGATGCTACGTGTACTTTTTTATCAGGAGAAAAAAATAATAAACCAAAATGAACAACCGTAGCTGTCTGTACATTCCCATTGTGCAGAAGGACATTGTGTAGCCCAGTCATAATGAAGCAGAAAACAAAGGCAATGCTTTCTGAGTTACAGGGATTTAAAGATCTAAATCAGAAATATCCCAACCTGCTTATTCTTGCACACAAGTATCTTCAATAGCTGTAGTCTGACATCTTTCTCTTCTGTGCCAGCCCAAAGACAACTATGAAAATCAAGTTGTTACCTACTGTGTTAGGTGGTCAGGTTCTGTGATATCTGTTCTTATAGTGCAGTTTGGTCAGGACCCATTGTGCAAGGTCATCTTTGAGATGGTTTTTAGTACTGTAAGGTGATCTCTTCACCATCTTATCTGTTTGGTCTTACAAAGAAGTGTCTGTATTCAGTGTCTCTTGTACCCATTATCATAGAATAAGAATCAAAATCATTGAGTTAGGTGGGAAGAAGGAAAAAAGTTTTTCAGAGTAACTAGAATTCCTATTCAGAGTCCTTGTTGCCTGTAGTGAAACTCTGAACTTTAAATCCCTTCCCCTTCTCCCTGTGTCATTTCTTGTGTACAGTCATAATATCATCTAGTCCACCATATAGAGCCTTAGAATAGAGGCGGGTGCCTCCTGTGATAACAAGACACTGTGTGCAAACAGTGAACGTAACCTTCTAATTTTATAAATCATGCTGAATAGTACAGACTTTTTCCTCTTGTGCTTGCCTTTAGAAAGTAAAGAGTTATATCCTTCTTAAAAATTTGTGACTGCAGGTATAGTTCATCTTTAAACCAAAATTTTTACTCATACTAGTTTGCAGTTTGTGGATTGTATAAGTACGTTACTAGCTGACCACATGTGACTTTGAGAAGTATGTCTTGGAAGATTAAAAGAGGAATATTTTTTCTCCCTAAGAAGTTCTGATTCACAGAAAACATGAACATGTTGCTTTTCATGAGCAATGGCAAATGGCTTAGAGTTTTCCTTTGCTATAGCAAGGATGAATTGTTCTTGGTAGGAATTATGTCAATAGACCACTGATATATGTGTGAAAACACCTGCCTATCCATTTCTTGTTTGATTACATTCTGTTCTTCTAAGCTGTTTGCTCTGAAGTCTGGATATTTTGTCATGTGGATGCTGAATAAGAGAGTACCATCAGGCATGACACTGAATGTTTGTATTTTCCTAAGCCTTTATTCCAGTATTGCCCTCTTGCTGATTTTTTCCAGTAGTATTGTTCTTCTCCAGTGCCTTTCTTCAGTCATTCCATTGCTGTTGTCTGCAGTTACAGACACACTCAGCCTCTGCAGTTCACTGGGGCAAAGTTCCTCCAATAATGTGCCAGTGTGCCTTGGCACACCATTGCAGTGCCCTGCCTAAATGTGCTTAAGGTGGCGCAAACTCTAATGTTGATACAGATGAACTTACGGAGTAAGTGCAGTGATACTAGTAAAACTAGTATCAGACTGATCAGCAATGGTCTTAGTTCTTAACCTGCCAGAAATGTTTTTCTTTCTAGAACTGACAGAATAATAATAAATCCCCTCTTATTCCTGTATGCATATTTTCTTTTTTCCACAACAACTAAGATGTGTTTAAAATTCAATTTCCTATTACTCTGATTACTGGCTTTTTCAATCTGTTTCCTAGCATCTGTTTGTCTTGTACCCATATTTAAGCTTCTTGTTTTCTTGTAGCTCCTGCTTACCTTTCATTTCTTTTTTCCTGCCATCTGTAGTCCTTGCACTTTCACTTCATCTGTTTCTTTTCACAACACTGGTGAAATGCTTAGCTTGAAGAAGAAAAAGTCACATCAAAACCAAGTAGTGTTTCTTTATCCCCAATCCTCCAAAGATACATGTGTCCTTCAATTACTGAGCTTCCTTGGAAGAATCTTGTGCAACAATCTATAATTTTGCTATGAAGCATTGCAGTCACTTCTATAACATCTTCATGATATCTATCCAGCTTGGAAAAAAAAACTTACCAGAATTACTTTTTTCTTCATGTGTGGAGTCAGACTGCAAGGGTTTGGGCTTTCCCTTAACACTACAAATAGTTTAAATATTGATATCTACCTACATAAAAGGCCAGCCTTCCTTCCATCTGCCTGTCCTTCCTTCCATCTGCCTGTCCTTCCTTCCTTCCTTCCATCATTCCTTCATTCTTCCATTATAAAATATTAACCTAAGTGAACAAAGATGTTTCCTTTTTTTTTTCCTCAGGGTTTGTGCTTTGAACAATGTGTGTCAGAAATAGTTTGTCTCCAGAGGATGGGTAATATCTAAGATTTGCACAGAGCTATAACATAATCAGTGTTACTTTGCAACTACAGGTATTATAAATATTATGTTATGATCTTTTAACTAGTTAAGGTCTTGAAGAAATAGTTTTGTACCATGAATTTTCAGAAACATCAAAATTTTTATTCCTCTTCTAACCTAATTTAATTTTGGTGTATATGATCAAGTTTATGGCAAAAGATAAATGAATAATAACATATGCAATATATGAGAATTACTTAAAAAGGTAAAATAATTTGTGCCTTAATTTTATGTGTTGGTCATAAGTCAATTGACTTATTACACAACAGGACTAGATATCTATTTTTAGGTGACCAATAAATCGACATGAAGTGGCAGGATTTTATCCACATCATGACTGAGGAGGGAAGAATTTGCAGAACCATGCAGAAGCCATGGTTCATCCTTGTAGTGCACCAAGCACCTTTATTTAATGTATATTAAAATTAATCCCCAAAATAAAGTAGCCATTTTACAATTCACTATTACTGTGATAGCTGAATGTCTGAAATAAAGGTATGCACGCATTTGATAGTGTATTACTGACATGAGACACTACCATAAACCAAAACAGTATAGCAGAATCTTTCACAAGCGTGGCTCAATACAAAAAACCAGCTTGTGGTCCAAAGAATTCGTCTATTTCTATGAATCCCCAAATTGAGAAAAAAAGCAATTGCTTTGGCATTCTTCTAAAGACCTAAGAAAATACTATACTCAACAGCTAAATTATTTATAGTTAAAATTTATATGATTGTGAGGATTTACAAGGCCAGCTAGTCATAGAGTATTGTGCTTCATATTACACAGAATACTGATTTTCATAAGGGCTCTCTGGTCTTAGCAGCTGCACTGTGCATCATTCCAAAAAGTAGCAGTTTCTTCAAAAGTCTACCTTCAGCATAAAAAAATGGTTAAAATTTAGTGTAACAAAACTAGTTTCAGAAATGATGGCATGTCTTGCAGCTATTTTGATCTATTTTATCATTAGGATTGGAGCTGGGGCAATTTAAATGCCTCAGGTTGCACTGCTGGGTCTGACATAGTAATATTGTGCCCTGTAGAATTCTGCAGGTAGACTTCTGTTGGTTTGTTTTTTGGTTGGTTTTTTTAGTAACATTTGTACTGATTGACAGAGCATCCAGCATTGCAGTACCTGTAACATATTTAAGGAAGAAGCTGAAATGATGGTCTTTCTGCTAGGGAAAGATGTAAGACTTGTAAGGCAGTGAGACCTTGGCTGTGACTGACATACTTTGTACAACACATGGGAGAAAGTTCTTCTTATCTGATCTATTATGAGGTCATATTGCTCCTTGATACATGTGATTAATTTCTTATAATCAGCTTCCATAATAAAAAGGAATCAGCTCATTTGGCCCCTGGAAAATTTTCCCCAAAAAAATATTAGGATTTCTCCACAGTGATTAGCATTTATTTGCAATGAAACTAGAGTGTGAAATTGAAGTGAAACACTATTTTTATTTGCCCTAGCTTTGAGCTGAAAGTTGCATCAGTTTCTTTCATTCTGCTGTGATAGGAGAAACAGTTCCAGAATGTTCTCACATATTTTACTGCCTCTGTCTATACTGAAAGACCATTTTAAATCCAAATTAGTATTCAGCCAAGCCTAATCTTGATTTTGCTATCTTCCAAGTTAAAAGATGTTTCACACTATCTCTTTGGAGAAAAATTTTGGAATAAGACACCATCTTCTTTCTAGAATAGTTATTAAGCATCCTTCACCATCTAACTTTTGTAGCTGAAGGGAGAAATTATTTTATGTTTGCAAATGTTTTACTCTGTCTTAGCCACTAGAATGACAAAAATGGCTTTATCCAGGAAAGCTAAAACAACCTGCCCAAATGTGCAAATAAAAAACAAAACCCAAAAAAGCAAAACCAACAAAAAAACCCCACTCACATGAATGTTGAAAAAATCAGCGTACAAAAGTTGCCACTATGTACTGCTGGCTTTCTGGAATGAAAATTAGAACAACAAAAGTCTAACGTGGTGTAGAGCAGTTATCTAATAAAGGATGCTGAAGTAATGATGAGTTAATATGGAGCAGATAATTTGTCTTTGTCCATTTTAAGGCTAATCTCTTTGTACCACATCATCTCTCGGACACTATTACTCACTGCAGGGCAAACCTGTACTGAGTTAGAAAGGACCAGGAAACACAATTGCTCATCACAATATGTTTGACTCTCTGAATACATTCCTCTGTCTGTATGAGTCTGGCACTCCACAATTGTTTTCAATGTCTGTATATGTTGTAGTGTAGATTTTTTTCTGACATAACTCATAGTAGTTGTCTAATGGCATCATTTCCAGTTAGTATCCCTGCTTTTTTATAAGCGAGAACATACTATTATACGAGCTAGGAGTATATAAATTTAATGCACTTTCAGCCCAGTCTTCACTTTTTTGTGGTTGGATTGTTTCTGGGTTTGTTTTTTTTTTTTCATATATTACTTAACATTTGTCTATATTAAGTTTAATCTTATATGTTATTGATCAGTTTTTTTGCCTTGTGACATCTTTCATTTACCCAGTGTTTATATTTGTCCCAAGTATTTAAAAAAATTTCTATAAACCTTTTCTGCTTGATTTTTCACACATTTTTCAGGTCACTGATCAGTTTATGGAGAAGCATAGTGCTTAGCAGAGGTTTCTATGAAACCCTGCCTGTGATCTGCATTTGTTATTCATTCCCCTGTTTATTATTTCCATTATTTGTACATTCAGAGACCTTCTTATGGCTATTTAGACTCATTTAGCCTTTGGCATTGGATCTTGTCAAAAGCATTTTGTTGGAAAACACCAGTAGTATGCTTTTCAGAAGCAGCAAGGGGAAGGGGTGTCTTCCTCTAAAAAAATGGTGTTGCCTCATTCTGCTACAGTTTCTACAAGTTTTCATGACATAAACATTATGTGAAAGGATCTGCAGAACCTTTCCTTACAATCTGATATCATAAATACCAAAGAAGTTCCAAATGGAAGATCATGCACACCACAACCAGCAGGTTGCCTGTTTCACCCGTGGTTTCTTGGAGATTGCTTGGGTATATAATTGCCTGGGTGTATATATATAATAATATATAGACCTTATGGACTGTTGGTTTGTTTCATAGTCTCTCCTGCTACGCCGTCAGTTTCAGATAGATCCTTTGCTAAATCCTCCAACAGAATTTCCACTTTCCCTAATTTGCCACAATAATTTCCAGTTCCTGGCTGAACACTTACCTTTTATGTTACACATTTTCCTTCACCTTGTATTAGAAAAAGAAACTGTAGATAACAAAGATTACCCTGGGTCATTGCAGTGTCTTAAATTCTGATTTATTTGCATAATCAGGAACAGGAACATCCATGGTTGGATTTCTACAGTTAAAAATTGATGGTCTGTTTTTGCTGCCATTGAAGCTTTGGGGGAAGCCTTTTTAATGAACTTTAAATCAGTCACATTAAAAATTGTAATCGTAATTCATGTTAGTGTTCATGTCTAATATTGGAATTTCTGTGCAAGTCTCTTTGGTCTATATCCTGAAGGAATTGAGGCATCATCGTCTTCCCTATCAGATATATTTTCTGAGAGTCTCGCATATAAATTAGGCAGCCATGTAGTCCTAAATGAAAAATTGTCCAATTTTTTCAGAATTTTAAATACAATAATAAGATAATTGCAAAGGAAGTATTGTTGAAACGCATTCACGAGGAATGATAAGAAGAGAAAAACCTAAATTGAGTCCATTTAGAATTAAGTTCTTTCAAAGCTTTTTGAAATAGTTTAAATTCTTAAATCATATAGGAAATCAGCAACAGGATCAGCATAGCATGGATAGGCTTACTGTGACAATAAATTCAATTTGCTCTATATGTAAATGACATGATATATTTCAGTTTTTTTGTGAACTGACACAGTGTACTTTTGTAGTTGAAACAGTTAATTAGGTTTTCAAGGAAAAGTATAATGAGCCTTATAACTTGGCAGAGAATTCCTGAGACTACTGAAATGGAAAAGACATAACTTGTCTGTGTGAGACATTCATTTTCACTGTATCTATTCAAAAAATTCAGCATCAATGAGCTCATTAAATTTGATGTAAAAATTTACATCATTAGATTTCAAAGTCAGCAAGCAGACAAAATTATTTCGTGATGGAGTTTCTCTGGGTTTTTGTGGTATTTTTGAGGTTGAAATAAATAATTTACTTGACAGACAGGTGGCTGTATAGTGATTACAGCTGATTTTAACAATATGTGACAGTAAGGGAAATTAGAGCTCATTAACATTCATTGGACCCAGTGTCTGCACCACTGATCAATGACTGGACTACTCTATGGCTTAAAATGCTTAATGATTCTTTGTTTGACAGGAGCTAACTGCTGTTGGAGGAAAATATGGATCATCTGATAGCTGCCAGAGTGAATGTGGCCTGCACTTTATAAACAAGGGAAATGTGAACAACTGGGGAGCAGAATAGGTGTGAAAAGGCTTTCTAGGCTTGTGGTGATTGATAAACTCTATTATGGTTGACACAGAGGTTCTGTTTGGCATATGAGTGTTAGCATCTGACTGAGCAGGAAAGCAGGGGAAAGTGAGGGTGTCTGTGTGATTAAGGGAAGGTAACCAGCCATCTATTAGGCATAATGCACTTACTAAAGATGAGGATAGAAAGCATATGTGTGCATGTGCTTACACAGGATCTCTCACCTTTTATACAAGTATCCATGACAATATAAGACTGTATATAAAGAATTAACATGAGATAAAAAATATGCTTGATTCATCTATTTTTTTTTTCTCCCACCAGAAGGAATGCAAGCTGGTAGCTGTGTTGTATAGTTCTTGAATGTGTTCTTCAGCCAACTGAAACGGTACCTTTTAAAGTGGCAAAAATAAATAATTGGGGGAGTATTTTTTAGAAATAATGGTATCATAACTCTCAGTCTGACTGTGATGATGAAAATAAGGTTATGCGCTGCAAATGTTGAAAGATGAACTTTTTATTCATCAGGACATTTGACATTGCATTTTCATCTGCTTACCTGAAAATTTAAAATCTGCTGGTTTGTATATCTCTTCTGGGTACAGAAAAGGTTTGGCTTAGAAAAGAGCTGGAATGTGATTTAGTATGGCTTGCCCGCCTAAAGCTGTCATTGATGCTACCAAGATTTTGTGATGCAGAAAATGAGGCTGAGCATAGCATTTAAGTTTTATTTAAAAATTTTGGCAGTGATAAGGGCCTGCTTAGAAGGAAAAAATGTTCTTTACCAGATTTCAAAAATTATTTTTGCAAGGTATAAAGATCACCTCTAAAAAAGTTTATTCAGTTTTGATATGTGTTCCAACATTTATTGTAGTGGTTTACAATTCACTAGTTGTATACCTCACAAAATCTGGAAAAACAAAATCCTCCAGGAATATAATAAAACTTAAGGCCAGAATTTTAACCAGTCACCTAAAATATAAAAATATGGCCCCAAAGTATTGTTTAACTTGATCATCCCTTCTTATCCCTTTTTTTCAGCAGAACCTACTTCTGACCAAGAGTGTTTCAGCAAGTTTTATAAATTGCAAAAAACAGACACGTTTATGAGGTTGGCTGTTGCTGCGGGGCCTCGTTGTTTGCTATTTCGTACTTGAGCATTAGAGTTTTGTAAAATCCCCTCTGCACGGGTTTTTTCCCTCTCTCTGTCCGTAGCCGGGGCGTGCCGGTGCCGCAGGGCAGGCGGGGCGAGGCAGGGCTCTGCTCCCGCCGCCCAGGAGCTTTCGGTTCCTCCGGTGGCTTTGGGAGCTCCAGTGTCAGCGCACTCCTTCGGTGCCAGTGTTCTTGGAGAGCGCAGGAGAACCTTTCCCTTCTTTCTGGCAGCATAGCTGGATGATGACGCCTTTTTATACTGCCAAGATTCAGTTTAAAGAAATCCGTCTCCTAGTGTTTGGATTCAGTAGTTTCTAGCTGCTAGTTTCTCCTTTCAAGCGTTTGTGAGCTTTTTGGAGCTTTCACAGACCTTGTTAATTAGTATCCACAGTGTATTTTATTGCTTTTGAAGAATTTATTTTTCTTTTTAAGAATATGAAAAGAATTATTTATTTAAAATTTTCTCCACATACTCTTAATTGAAGTGTTGCAACATCTTGCGATCTGGCAGAAAGGAAAGAATGCAAAGGATTTGACTGTAGTAGCTGCTAGGATTAAGGAGGCGTTAGCTGTAATGCTGGAGAGCCACTCGTAGGGAGTCAAGCACAGCGTAACAAAAACCAGGTCAGCAGGATCCTAATGGCTGCTAATTGCACACCCAGTGCATGAGGGCTTCGAAGTACGCTCTGCATGCAGCATGGGCCAGCTTTTGTTTGCTTCTGCAGGGGCATGTTTTCATTTCTGTTTGCTAATTGCTTTAATGTCCTTACTAGAGCTGAGTCATACTGAAAAACTCTGTAAGAGTGCCAGGGGTTATTTTTTGTGAAAAAACCCCTACGAAACAAGCACTGCTCTGCCTGTGCTTTGGTATCATTTAGTGCTTCATAACCAACTGTTTCTCTGATAGGCATGTTTTAACAATAAACATGCAGAAATAACGACCATATGTGTTTCACCAAAACGTCACGTTCAGAAGAAAATAATGTAAAGAATGTATTTAAAATATTGAGATAGTTTTGGCTGTTAGAACAGGTGAATTCTATGCTTTAGAACTGGGACTATGATGAGCAATGTCTCAGAAAAAAATGTTGTTACACTGATTTTTCTAACAATTTATGTTAAGTGCTTATGGCAACAGTTTAAGCTGAAAAATAGGCCATGTAAAGAGATAAACTTAAAAAATACTCAGCATTCTGAAATGTTAATTCCATCCAGCTTTGCTGCGCAACTTTTAAACACCATTTAATTCATAAATTTTCAAAATTTGCGCTAAAAGAGTTGGAAATTGTACAGCAGGCACTGAGAATATTTGGATTCTTTTTCCATTTCCTTTGCTCAATTGCACTGATAGAAAATTTTGTTCTGAAGTGCCAAATTTATATTTACTGTTAATATTTAGCATAACTTTAATATATTGTTTTGTAAGTGTGATAGATGTGCAAACACTGATTTACTAAGTACTTGCAGGGTAGGAAATAAAATCAAATTAACATACAAAATAAATTTTTTGTCCTTCCTGGCAATGACAAGTGGAATTGTGACTGGATATTTCTATGATACTCTCACTGCCTGCAGGAATAGTCTTTGGATGTTGAGACTCCACATGAAATATTTAGTAATATAACTCAACTTAGTAGTCACAGATTTAACAGTGAAAATTCAGTATTTCTGCAGTTTTACAGATTTTATTTTAAGTAAGTAAAGTTGTTTGGGATTATTTTTTAGTTTGTTTTTGTGGTTTATTTTTATGCATAGGGTTTATGGCAGCCTTCTTTATGGGTAGTACACAAGTAATTAAAATATACAGGGGAAGAGATACAAAGTAAAATGTTTTACTTATTTACTTTTTCCAGTGGTTCTCATAAGTGTATATTGATGATACAACATTTGGACTTTCATAAGGCCATTTTGTAAAATGATGTTTTAATTTTAGGTACATATTTTGACCTTGGAAATTATTATATCTGCTTTGCTAGAGTTGCTTATTGCAACAGTTTTCAGTCTAACAAAACTACTAGAATCTAAAGTTCAAAATGAAAATCAATGAATCAACCAAGTGTTCTTAATAATTGCTTCAAGTTTGCCTGCAAATTTTTTGTTATACATCATCAATAGTCGAGTGGACAGTTAGGAAATTTAAATAAATCTTGAAGCATTCTGTGTTTAGTTTTTACATTCAGGCCAAGAAATATGTTCCAATATGTGCTAGTTTATGAATACCAGTCTTGTATTAACTTGAAGAGTTCAATAAAGTTGTGCTGACTTAGTCAATGTTCATTTATGTATGTTGCAGTTGTAAAAAATCAGAACATATTTTTCATTAATGAAAACTGTAATTTCCAAGGAGATTGGAAATTAGATGAGAAATTACAATTGGAAATTATGAAAGAAACGCAGTATTTGTTACTTTCCTCATACAAATACCGTGTTCAAGTCAACAAAGTAATTTCAAAAAAATCTATTTAATCTTGAAAATCCAATATAGATTTTTAGGGTGAAGAATTTATTTAGATGTTCAATACATCTCAGACATTATCATTTTCTCCTTGTCTTTGAGCATTTTGTTGCTAGATTTGGTCTTAAAACAGCAGCGTGTTTTCTTTTTATCTTTGCAGCTATTTTTGAAAGAAGTATGGTTTAGACTCTCACACGTGAGCCATGGATGTAGCACTTTCTCCCATGAGAACACAAGAACTGGATCCAATGCCATCTGATGCCTCTCCCATGCTCATAAACATGACTCCTACAGTGGAACAAGAAGGGGATGGGGATGTCATGAAGGACCTTGACTCTGGCCAGCAGTATGAAAAGCCCCCTCCTCTGCACACCGGGGCTGACTGGAAGATTGTTCTCCACTTGCCAGAAATTGAGACCTGGCTTCGGATGACGTCTGAGAGAGTCCGGGATCTGACCTACTCTGTCCAGCAGGACTCTGACAACAAGCACGTGGATGTGCATCTGGTACAGCTGAAGGTATGTTGGCTTTTATATCATAGACTGCTCAGTGAAGGTGTCTCATTCAACTCTGCTACTAGTAAAATAAACAAAAGGGCTTTTCCTAACTGCTGAAGCATGTCCAACAGCCTGTGTTAAAAAGTCAATAAATCCTTTTCAGGGAGATAATAGAAGCCACTTCATTATAAGAATTTTTGCAATGTTATTTGCTCATTGCTTCAACAGTCATGGCCATTTTCATAGTCCAAAAGCAAGTAATAAAATATTATCAGTAACCTGACTGGACATGTCAGAAATATTCCCACCGATTTTAATGGGCTTCTGTACCTATAACTCCCACATAAAATTCCAATAAAATTCCTAACATTCCAGTAAATGGGGCCACTCATTTAAATTCAAGGGAAAATTCAAATAATTAGTGCCTGGGACTGTAAGTGTATGTTCATTTGCATGGCCTGGTTTGCTGCAGCAGACAAACCATGCTTTTGAAGGTGGCAAGCTCCAAAAATAGCACAAATGTTATCTCTTCAGACTGAGCTGTCTTCAGAGCTGCATTCTGAGGACTGTTTATGTGAACATAGTCTTCCTTCATACTCAGTGCAATGGTATTTTATTTGTGTTTATTTTAGGACTGTAGCTGTAAGCAGTCTCAAAATACAGCACTGTATACTAACACTAACCAGAGTGATTGTACTGTAACCAGTCCTAACCAAATAGAGAGCTGACCTTGATATTTGAATGGTCCCACCATTCTAAAAAATTTAGGGGAAACATCGCCAGCTTTTTAAAGCTGCCATGTGCAATAATTTTTTTAGCAGATACTGTGAAAAGGTATTTTTGCAGGAACACATGAGAAATCTTGCTGGGCTTGGTGCTAGTTTTGATCTGGCATTGCTTGTGGCTGTATTAGTGCAGTGCTGAGCTGACACTGGAGGATTGTGGAGCTTGTGAGTGGTTGCACACAGCTTTGGGCTGGTTCAGCACACAAGCAGATCTGATTTGTGCCTGCTTATGAAATGAGAATATTCTGTACATACAGCTCACCCTCATATGTCCACGAATATATTTTATTTATAAATGAAAATCAGTGAATAAATAGCATTCCTCATGTTTTTACTTTTTAGTTTATTAGTGAAGACACAAGAGTCAATGGGAGTTCATGAAATAATTTCCTAAGGGTTTTATCTATGTAAACAAAGTAAGCAAAGTTTTAGCAAACACATTAGGAATACAGAGCTTCTGTAAGCTGTTGACCTTTAAATCTGTATATAGGCAAAAAGAAATATGACCGTAGAAACAAATGATATGAAATTATTTTATATTAAATAATATAAACTTTAGATACGTTTTGAATAGTTTATGTACTGTATAATTAGCAAAAACTAAGCAAAAGAAAAGACAAAACAAAAAAATCCAAACCAAACAAAAAACCCAACTACAACCTCATACAGAATTTTTTTTTGTTAGTCCTATGATAATATTTCTATGGGGCTACTTCCTAATCATGTGTGTCCTTCTGGAACAACAGTTCAAGCTCAGGCTTGACAGTGGGCTCAGTGTGAAGCTTGACCATTGCTGAGTAGACTGGAAAAAGTGTTTCATATGTATCTCAAACAATACATATACATTTAGTATTTTCTTGCTTTCCAAAACAGCAGAAGATGGTAGATTCAAGTTTAGCTTGTAATTCACTATAACTCTGGATCTCCTTTCCCACAATATGTTTTTTTCACCTCTCTTTTACCCGTGAAGTTTTGCATGTGAGATTTTACCTTTGTCCATTATTAAACTTTTTTCTTTTATCTCATTCCACAAGTATCTCCTCCAAACACACTCATTGTTTTCATCTGCAAATTTAAGAAGTCTTTCTGCTCCTTTTTCCAAATCATAATGAGAAAAAATGGATTATACAAACTTTGGAGAAAAGTCTATAACATAATAGTTTCTGAATATAATTTTCAAAATGCGAATATAGCAGTATGACAAACAACTTCTCATTTTCTCATAGTTTGTTTTCCTCGGTCAGGAGATGTCCGATTCCATTTTCATGCAGCTTTCTGTTTGTTTTGGATGCTTAGAGTTGATTCCTTTTCTCTGGCTGTCAGTTGGCTTGTGATGATAAGACTGGTTTGGGGATCCAGGCCATAGCAGATTCTTTATATGATTCCTTGGAAAAATTGCTCAGCACACAGACCATTTCTTTTGTGAAAATGTTCTCAGTTGCAGATTTGTCTGTGCTTCTGCTCTTTCTGTAATCATGAGCATTGCTTCTTTACTGTGGCTTGTTCCCTAGGGATTTTGGTGTTTGCTGCTAGTCTCTTTTCATGCAACATGACTTAGGGCTTTACTAACCACCCCTGATCCTTTCAAAACACTTGTTTGTCTCACTTTTGCAATGCCCTTTCTCAGAACTAGCCACATAGCATGAGTGGGAGGTTTTTCTTATATAGTCCCTTGGGAAATTTCCTGGAAAGCTCAGCTTCACATGAGTGCCTCAGGAAGATA
This sequence comes from Certhia americana, assembly GCA_018697195.1. Lineage (NCBI taxonomy): Eukaryota > Metazoa > Chordata > Aves > Passeriformes > Certhiidae > Certhia > Certhia americana. Next base: position 36,517,105 of record CM031861.1, read on the forward strand.
GTTGGATGAACAGTAACCCTTCAGATTCCAGAATGCCCTATTTCAGTCCTGCATCTGGCATCACTTATCTTAACTCAAGCTGCTCTATGATACTTTTACATCCCTCTAACATATTCAGTGTAGCTATTACCAATGGCAAATATTGTAAAAGAGATTTAAAAAATTATGGTTTTGTTAAAAGCAAATATAGAAGTGCTCTCTGTGTCTTTGTACTTTCTTAAAATGCTGAGATGCTTTAATTTTCCTTTTCATTTATTGTATTTTTAATAAAATATATTTGCTTTTACAGAAAAATTTTTCTTGGAATCCTTCTGAGGTATAACGGATTCTACTCCTGTCCCTCTTTACTTTATGTCCCTTAACTCTCACAAGGAAGGGTCGACTCTTTCAAACTGTTGATAACTGCTTTCTATCTTTTTGGAAAAAAAGAAAAGTAATTTGGGATGATCTTGTGTAATCTTCTGTATCTGAGATGTCTGTTAATTTCTAACTTACTTTGGAGTAAAACACTCCAACCCTGCTTTGTGACTTCAATATCTGTTCCATATATTATATTTTGACACTGAAACAAACACAGTTTATGCTATGATAGTGTCTTTTTTTCAGATACTGATGTTGTCTTTCTTTCCAAGCAGAGAGACTTCAGTCACCTTTTTCCAGGATTGACCCAGGACTGACCTGGGTCAGTCACAAACATCTTTCCTGGACCTCTCATATTTTCTCTTGACTCCTACCACAAAATTTTCATGAGCTTTGGATAGAGATCAAATATCATGTGACCATTATCCTTTCACTATCTTTTTCTACTTTTTTGAGGGACAAAGACTTTTTAGTTGCTCTTTTTCCTTGAATTTAAATCCTGGCTAAGAGAACAGTGTGAGGAATTATCAAAACAAGATATAAAAGATATTAAAGTGTATTATAGTGTAATATATCTTCAGTTAGATACAGGTTATTCCTTTATCCATTACATTATGAGCAATTAGAAAAAAGGTAAAATTCAGAGTACAGTAGATATCTTTCTCATCCCCTCCTCTTTAATTAGCTTTTTAAAATTTTCCAAGTAGTTTAGAAGGCCTACATTTTTTAAATTTTCAGTTTTCCCTTGTGACCTGAGCATACTCCTTGATTTGGTAAAAAAAGGCAAGGAATAGCAGAAATAGATCTGTGTTTCTCAAATGTTGTCTGGTCAAAATCAGTTTGCTTAGAAACCTTCCAACTTGTCTGGCAATTCTACAGTCTTGCTCAAAATGAAATTTTTATGGAAAAAAGTGTGACTTTTTTGCCACATCTTAATGTGCTTTATTATGATAATAGCACACTTGTAAAAGTCGTCTGGGTTTTGTAGCTCTTAGGCTAACTTTTCTTCCACCTAAGAGAAGAAAAAAATCACTTTTCCTACATCCCTCAAAAATTGTTCTAATCCCTTGCTGTGTTTTATCTAATATAAACAGAGGCTAATGCTCCATCTTGTGCAGAGGGCAATCCTGGATGCTGCTCACTTGCCTACCAGGTCAGCTCACTTGTCTCCAAGGATGAAAAGTGATGATCAGGCAAATTTTCTAGGTACTAATTAATTTTAGAAATAAGGTGCCAAGTTACTTGTAATGATTTATGGCAGTCTGAGCTCAGAAATGCAAGATTTTCGGCAGCAGAATTCTTTCACTGAAATGAGCAGCAGAAGTGTTCTTGTGGTATTTAGACATCGACAAGCTAAATGGCAACTGAGCAAGATGGTGCAGGACTGTGCTTTGTATGAACACAGAAAGAGCATATATATTTTACTGGTGATTCAGTTGCCTTCTAAAGAAAGCTGGATCAAATTAAGATAGAAAACTGCTGGTTAGAGTAAAATAAGAGGCTCAAAGAATAGGGAGCTAATGAAAAGTACAAAAACTTGAGAAACAGTAGGAGGTTCCTATCTGTTTTTGAATAGAGAAGTGAGCATTATTTGGTTAGTCTGCTGTTATCTATGTACCAAGGGAATAAAAATAGCTAAAAGCTGGAGAAGCCTTAACTGGTAGCCCCAGTGATAATGGAAGATGTGGCTTGCATAATTTATCAGGATAAATGAATAATTAATAAGTGTTGCAGGCATTCTGGACCCTTTTAAGCTTGGACTTCCTTTCTGAAGAGGCAAGAAAGGTGACCAATGAATATTGTTGGAATTAGTGTTCCTGTGACAAAAGGATTTGAATATTCCTTGGAGTCATAGAACATCAGCACTGGATATTTCATCTGGGCTTGGGCAAAACAGATTTAAGAAAAGAAAAAAGAAAAGGCATATGTTACATGATAGACTGACTGTAGGTCCATATAAATGGCCTTTGGGAAGGAATTTTGAATGGTGTCTGGGGTATCTAAGCCCTCCCCTTAAAGCAAGGGACAATATGAACAGCTCCTTTAATCAGCTTGAGTTTCTATAAAGCAAGCACCTAACGACACACTGAGCAAAAATTCTGCAACCTGTGATATTTCTTCCAAGGATAGAGATGCATTCATTAGTTCTCAGTGACATAGAAGGGTGATGAGTAATTCAGGGAGTTTGTAGATATGAGTACAGTAGCATCTGCAATGCTGCAAAAGTCTAAAGGTTGTCCTAAAATAGACATTTAGATTGTGCAGCAGTCAGGAGACTCAAAAGAAAAAGGTGAATGTTTGCCTGTGATGAGGAAAAAGGTGGGTCTTTTTCTACTCACAATTTCTTCTAGTTCTAAAATAAAAATGCTGAAAAATCTCATTTTCATTTGGATATTTACACTTTTGAAACATATACTTACTCCAAAATTTCTCTTTTAGATGTCACAAAGACATGAATGCATGTAAGTGCACTTTGAACCAATACAATTATTATTTCTTCTTCTCCTCTCTCCATATTGCTCCTACACTAAAATATGTTAATCCAGGCTGTAGAAAATGAGCTAATATGCTCTAGCAATGCTCTCTGGAGAAATATTAGAGTGACTATCAGATTCCAGCACAGATGTTACCTATTACAATCTCCTCTAGCCTATATCTTAGTTTGATTAAAATATAAATGTTTACTGGGTACGATGCTGTAATGATATAAATTTCATTATGGTGAAAAAATTTCCTATGAGAAGTCATTGGGCAAATTCATTAACAAAAACATTTGCTGAGAGAATGTATTGTGTTGTTTACTATTTGTGTATGTGATGATAATAACACATACTGATGTTCAGATTTCCTAGAAACACATAAATTAATACAATTTAAATGGTGTAAGATTTAGTACTGTCAAATTTTAAAATGAGAGGTCATTGACAGTATATAATTGCCTTTATTCAAAAGTAAGTAATAGGCATTTGTTATGACAGCTGTGACTTTGTTGCAAGAGTTTTTTATGGATATCTAGGCAAATATAGATGTGTGCGTAAGCAAAACCAGACACACAAACACAGTGCAACATAAATCCTAGTGGTGATTTTTTTCTTAATGATTTGTGTGAGTTTATATGTTACAAGGTAGAATAATATGATGTATTATAACAGTCACCTATCTGTGATCTGATTTGTAAGCTATGATATTCACAGGTGTTCCCTTGCTTTGTGTATTTCAGTAATCTTTTTGGATGTATTTCTTATTAGCCTTTATAGGGGCTGGGTTTGTTACTTTTTCAATTTTTAATTAAATGCCACTTACAATAGATATCCAAAACCTCTAATATGGCATAAGGCAACAGTCACAGGCACAAAAAATTGCACAAAATGTAAGAATTTTTTGAGTTTCATACATTAGATTTAAAATTTCCTTATGAGCTCATATTATAGGAGAGTTGACAAAAGAAATTTCAGGTTATGGGATGATTACTGTCTGAATGCCAAAAATGCAACACAAATATCTCAAAAAAATAACCAGTTTTAGTAAGAACAGGTTCTGAAATTTGGAGATTTTAAAATATCCTTGGATATTTGCCTCTTGTGTTATGTGAATTACTCCTCAGAAAGAAATCCCTTTCTGTATAGTTAACTGCTAGAAACCCTGCTGTGAATTGATGTGATTCCTTTGTAAATCAGCTAAACAAACAGGTTCTATGTATTTTCTTGTGGAGAAGGCAAAAGGAGAACTAATACCTGCCAGTTTCTCCCTATAAATGATTCCCTGGAGAAAGACAGCAGTTTTCATGTAGACAGTTATGATTCTAACCCTTGCATTTCAAAAGATGGAGCACTTCTTTTTTTGGAAGTGTTTCCATTTCTTTTTGGGAAACACATGTAATTCAAAAGGCATAAACAGCACTGCATTACAGCACTACTACTACTACAGCAATCATAGCACTCCAAAGTTTTGACAGAACATTTATAAGCTTTCACAAAATATAAAATCTGCAAGTAGTACATTGTAATTTCCCTTTCCCAGTGAGCAGTGTACCTCCTTTTCATAATCTGTGTTAGCTGAGAAAAGGTATCACATAAATCTCTGAGCTATATTTATTTGTTCTTCTCAGCTGGCTCTGGAGCCATACAAGTCCTTAACTATGGTTCCATACTTCAAAAGGGGCTTGAAGCAAGCTTCAAGATACAGTCCTCTCTTTTGGTGTGACCTTTCATCTCTTTGTGTTGAGAGGAGTACATCTGCTTCTGATAAAAACCAGTGCAGATATTCCGCAGGAAAGAAAGCAAGTTTCTTCAGAATAGGTTATGTAGATTTAATCATAGTTAATCTGCTAATGTATAGAGAAAAGGTGATTTTATATGTGCATTTCCAGTGTGACTGTGATCTGAAATTATGAAATATATTATTTTTATAACTGACATATATATATGGGCATATATATGTGTAAGAATATTTGTATGTGTATGTTTGTGGAACCATAACAGAAATACAGGGCCAATACTACCTCAGCATTTGCATATGCGCTTATTCCTCATGCATTTCTGGTTTTTCTCTAAAATTCTTCTGAATTACCTGCCCTATAATATTAAAGAAACTATATTACAGTTCACTGTAGTGCACCACTACTGTGTGTAAGATCTCTGTTTGCAGTTCACCTCGTGCTTCATAGATATTGAGTGGTTGCTCTATGTTTACATGTCTGTTTATACACTGACAGAATAAAATCTCCCGATATGACAGAGCACAGTTAGTACCTTGTGGGAAAAGGAAATGATATTCAAGGAAAAATGTTATATTTTATATGATCCCAAGTATCTCTACTTTTGGGTACAATAAAGTATCCAAAACACTGCACAAAATAAAGAAATAGAATTGTATGTTAATACCATTAAGCTGTGTGGGATGAGAAAAGTCATTGATACACCACGTAATCAGCTTGTATGAAAGGTATGGCTGGCTGACATCTCTTTCTATATCTCATCACTGCCAAGCAGATGAATGGAAGTCTGCAAAATCATTAGCCAACTATGCTCTGACATCTTAGATCTGAGATACTAAACTGAACATTCCAACTTGCTCTTCCACAGGTATTTTGAGGAGGAAAGCAAGGCTAAAATCCTTTTAATTAAATCTAGGATTTTTAGGCTTAAATGAATTTCACAATCTGGACATTTAAGAATATTATCAGATACTGTAAGATTCATGATAAAACAAAGGGAAGAGGGACATTTCCAAGAGCAATACAGTAGGATTTGTACAGACATGGTACCCACTGCTTCGAGTCTATGTTTTCTTTGTTAAGGTCATCTGCACTTCTTCCATACAGTATTTATAGGGACTTCCCAAAAGTTCAGATGCCTGGTTTAACTGAAGACAAAACAGTTTACTGCACATTTGTTTATCTGTTATCAGGTACTGGATCCCCTTTACACATGGGACTAGGATCTTAATTTGAAATAGATAATTTTGATACACTGGATTAAAGTACCAAATTTTACACAGTAAAATGGGTAATCTTGTATGTATAATTTCTCTTCAAAGAGTACTTTAAGTATCCACCTTGTTTATGAATCCAGACCAGCAGTTCAGTATAAGGAATTAAAACAAAGGTGAATGGAATACATGGGAAAGGAGCCACTCTCTTTTCTCCAAAGGAACATTGCATTTCTGATTACAAATAGGATTGCTTGCTTTCAAAAACCTTGCAAAATACTGAATGCGGTATTCCTTTCAAACGTCAGGTAGAATAAAGAGTGATGAAAACATTTTTTTTTTACCACATTACAGTTTAAGTTATATGCTTTTGATTTTCAGCTGAGATCTGCAAGAATAACTTCCCTGTCTCAAATATGTTCAAGATTCAATTTTGATCCTAATTATGAATTAAATATTTATATTATCTCTCAATGTTGGTTTTATCTTCTTTTTTTTTAAGCTAATGAATATCTAAATCATCAAACTAAGCATTTGAGCAGCAAAAACTTCATGGTGATCTCCACTGCAATTTAAGTTACTGTGCTTAAGTTTGTAGTTACAGTATCTGGGTGTGATTTGTGAATTTTGAGCAATTCTCAGTTATTAGATGGATTTTCTTTATTACTGTGTAATATTTATTATCTGGTATAGGAGGCAGCAAATCAGATCTACACTTGTAATTTATTAAAGATGTTGCTTGAAAATTACAAAGGAAAAACCCGTGTTACATGGGTATCTTGCAAACTTCTGAAAAAGACATTTTCCTTTATTCATGAGAATACATGTTGGTGCAGGTTGGCTTGGGACTTTTATTTGTTAGGTTGCAAACCATGTTCCAGCTGCTGGTTGCTAGATTTATTTTCCATCCTCTCTCCCCTGTTTTATTTTCCTTTCAGCTATTTTGAGGTTCTCTCTCTCAAAGTTTTGTCTTCCAAAACTCCCATCTGACTCCTGTCTTTTTAATTTTCTTCTTCATGTTTGTCCTTTGCTGAAGCAGAATGCCAAGTCATCTGCTGCCATGCTGAATTGCTGCTTCAAACAGCCCCTGCTTCCTTTCTTAACCTGGACCAACGCCACGTTCTTTAGAGAGAGGAGGAGGAGTCTGACAGAGCACAAATTTAAGAATACTCACTGCATTACAAATCAAGGAGAGAAGTAGATGACAGTACCACACATGGGCCTTACTTCTGTGTTGAGCATTCTTTCTTGAAATCTGGTCTTGTGTAATGTCTAGATCCATAAAGGAGTAAAAAAAAAAAAATCAGTTTAAAGTGTTTAATATATTTTCTAGTATGCTCATATCAATGAATGCATTGGTTATTGGGCTGCTGGACTTGCTTTTAACTTCAAACAGTTTTGAGTGTGGTTGTGGTGTGTTCCTGCAGCAATCCAGGTAGTCAGCACCTGGCTTTGTCTTGACAGAGCCCTGCATTACTAGAATCTGCTCTTGCTGATTTTATTGGAAGTTTTTTGCTTAGTTTTGTTTGTTCCTCTATGAAAGATGAAGATTCAGTTGTTATAATTGAATGACTAATGATTTTGTTGCCTTGATGATTGAATAATTTGTCTTTGAATAAGAAATACAGCTTTTAGCATTTATGGAAAGGAGGTGATTTAATTTTGGTAGTGAAATACTGCAAATGAGGAGGAACTACAAATTAGCTACAAGAATTTCTAAGAATTCTCCATTAAACAGCAATTATTAAATGCTTCAAGTCTTCTTTGAAGGCCTCAATTCATTGAACTGCTCCTGGCAAGTGGGCTTTGTTCTCTTGCAGAGCCAGTTGCAATTGAAAAATTATCCAGAGCATGGAAGTTTACTTATCAGGGCCAACCAAACAGAAATAATAACAATAATAAACCCCAGCAACAATAATAGTAATACATTAAAAAGAAATGCCCAAAGTCAGAATCTTTGCATTTAGTAATATAAAGAAGCCAGGAAACTAATGGACATTTAAGATATAGTTTTGCAAATGCACACATAGGCAACTTTATACTCCTGGGAAGATGTTGAGCTGTGTGGAAGTACAGAAATAGGGAGTTTAATAACACATTTCAATAACTTTTTAATGTGTAATAACGTATTTAAAATATGTTTTGTTTAGTTATGTCTGTAACTAATTTATTTCACTGCGTTTCTATTAGAAAAAATTACTTTCACAAGATACAAGTTTTGTGTCATAGTGTTGTAGGAAGATCTTTGCTATTTGTCTTCTTGGTTCACTGTATAAGATAAAGTAGGTAAACTATAAGCCTAAAGAATTACTTTGTGTGTAATTAATTGCATTTATTATGTATGTCAATTTTCTTCTTGTTCCTTATTTCTATTCTTACAGCATGGACAAGAAAACCACACAAAGCAGTATCTTGAGATCTAGACCTTATGTTAAAACAAAGGAAAAAAAAACCCAACGAAACTACATGAAAACCCAGAGGCCCTGGGCAATAGTCTTTAGTAACATGTTTAGTAACTTCAATATTAAAAAGAACAGTGAGACATTTCAGGTCCAGCAGACATCAGAGGCAGCGCGTTCTGCTGCGGCTGTGCTGCAGCTCCATCTAGTGCTGCAGGAGCTGCCCAGCTGCTGCCCGTGCTGCTGAGGAGGGAAAAAAGAAATGGGGAGGGATGGGAAAAGGGAAAAGTTTGCTATCACGTGAACAGAACGTTGGAGCATTACCAATAGTAATTTGCAGGTTTTTAAATATTTATCTGAAAAAAATTGTCTTTACTCATGTGTCAAGTTTAGCACACTTGCAAAATAAAATGCTTGATCTTGTAGTGGGTAAAGCTGACATAGAACCCACAGAGAAGTATGTGTGCATTTATGTACATATATTTATGTATTGGTACCTTGAAACATTCAATATCTACAGTGAATTTCTGCTATTTATCTATGTCAGTAAAATACCAGTTTGGTAATGCTGCTACCAGGAGGCTGTTTAAATTAAGGGTGTCCCTGAAGATGGAGATACCTGTAACCCCAGACCTTCCTGCCTGGATACAAAATTAAAGCTTCTTCAGGTTTGCATGGGTCACTCGGTAATTCAATATTTTGCTCACTGTTTTGTTTACAGGCACACCCACTGTATACCTGACATAGTGCAGACCATACAGACACAATGTGGCTTGTACAATGTTCAAATTAAAATCAGCAGTAAGAGCAAGTTATTTCAGTTCAACCCATCTATGAGACCACTGCTGTTATCACTCCCTCATCCTCCCAGGCAGCCCCTAAGGTGAGCCCTCTCTCTGTCACAGCGTAGGTCCCTTACTCTTTTGCTTACAGTTTCCAATTTATTTAAATTAAAATGAGCACTTATATTTTATGATAAGTGTTATTACAAAATCAGTTTTCTGGAAAGTGATCAATTTAACAGCATCCTGGAAACAAAATGTACCCAGCATGATAAAATTTTAGCATGAGAAATGTCCTTATGCATTAAGCGGACTCATGGATTTTGTTTAACCTCTTTTGATAAGTTTAGGACCATCTAAATATCTAATATCTAAATATGTTTCTAAATAGCAGCATGATAAACTCTTTTAATCCAAATATACTTATCCTTCATTAAAAAACCCAAAACAATTCAAAACAAAACCAGTAAAAAAGATGTAAGGCTGAATTTGAGGTAGCTAATAATGACAGCTGGCATGGATCTTCAAAATATGGTCTTAAAAATCTCTGTTTGTGCCTTCCTTTCCTTTCTTTCTGTCTATGAGGTTCTATAAGAATTATTCACACATAGCACATACAGCTGTGCACATCAAATGCTAATAAGAAGCAATGTGAAATATGCAACAAAATACTGTACTGATTTTGTGTGGGGGATGAATAAGGGACTTCCAGTCCACTGAGCAGTGATAAGACCAAGATTTTTGTAGGTTTTGTTTTCTTTCTGTTTCTTTGGAACAATATGTGCATTCATTTAAATATGGAATAAAACTATTTGGTCTTTTGCAGAGTTTCATTTCACTGCAACTCACATGGACTGAAAGAACAGCTGAATAACTTGATATGGAAAACTTATAGGTTATGAATATTAGATGTAACAGCTGTTTTATTTAAAAAAAATTTGAATGATGTAATCCCATTGCTTAGAAATGTCTAGAATGTGACAATCAGTTACTTGGAATAGGAGAAGGAAAACTGGTTTTAGCCAGCCTTTCATTTCCTAGGAAAGACCATGTTTAGACTTTTTTATTATTAAATCCTTCAGAGCAAAATCTAAAAAAAAATTTGTATTATGAACTCAACATTTTTTATAGAAAAGATGAAAAATCCTTGTTCAAGCTATTTATTCTATTTGTTCTCTGTGAAATTTTAGAAATGAAATTTAGAGAAAATATTCCTCTGTGGTAACCTTACTTATCTTTTCGATTGTCAGCATGATGAAATGTTGTAACAGAGAAGTCTGACTCCACTTAGAGTCTTTGAATTGCAGTAAATGTCTTTAAATATGTCAACACATACTTTGTAACGATAATCCATTGAGGATTTTTTAATAGGATACTGAGCTTGAATGGTGTGAGTGAAATCTGCAGCTCCAACTGTTTACAGTTTACTTGTTTGCTAGAATAACAAGGGATTCAACATATGTGCACTCCAAGCAGGTCCATTTAATTCCTTGTTTCCTGAAAGAAAGAATTTGAAAATGTAGGGAGGAGCAGATTAAGCCTTCAGTCTCTGCTGGGTGCTAATGGAAGATAGGCAGCAGAAAAAGGGTACCTAATAGGTATGCAGTGAAAAAAGTGGTTCTCAATGATATTCAGTTTAAATTACAGTAATAAAAATGCCAAAGGGGGTATTCACAGATGTTTCCTTTATTGAAAGGAAGGTTAATATCTGCTCTCTTTGCCTCACATAGGTGCATTTCTTCATGCAGTTATTCTGAAGATATTAAATAAATGTAAATACAGGCAAATGGACAAGCACTTGGGAGAGATTGGAAGTAGACTGCAAAAACTGTATTTTAAAAATTCATCTGCTTTGCTTTAAATCTATTTGGTTTTTTGTAACTGAAATGTTTTCCATTGCTGCTTCTAATGATTTGGTGGGGTGCTTAAGGAAAACTTTAGGGGAAATAATAAAACTATCCATTAATTGAATCTTCATTAAGTTTGAACATTCTCACTTTTATATTTATACTTGGTTATGTTACCTGCAAGAGAATAAAACCAACCTATTCTGATATTTTCAAATCTACAAATTGAATTTTATTGTAAAAATTTTAGAAGAAAAGATCATGATTCCAATGCTTTTCCTGATGCCCACCTTGAATTATTGTGTGTAGGTTTCTGATCTACTCCAAGCATAGCTACACTTGTGTGAATCAGTAAATACCAAATAGAAAAGAGATCTGATTTTTGGTCTCTTTATTGCCATTGAGAATCACAAGCATGTAATAGGCTGTAAAAAAATTTGTTTTAGTCATACACATTTGAATCACCTATAAAAAGTGGATATTATGGAGGAAAAGCCTATTGTGCTTTTGAGAAACTTTTCCAGTCAAAATTTCTTTGCAAAATTTTGATTTAGATTAATAGATTTTTTTTTCCCCAGTGAAGATTTCTTTAAATGGAAAATTTGAAACTAGCTTAACTCTTCTTATCCAGGTCAGTTTGCTATACTCATAAAAGATAAGTTGGTAGCAAACAAGGACTGCATTTTGAGTCTCTTATATACAAAATGTTGAGTTCATGATACAAGTTATGTAAGCTGTCTGGTTGGTAAAGGTTAGCTCAAGGGGAAAAGCATAGGAATTAAATCTCAAACAAAAGAGTATCATTGAAAAAAGTTACACTGATGTTACAAGTTTGAAATTAGAAGTCTTTTGTATAATTTCTGAATTTTTTAAACCCTAAAATAGCTGCCAAGCCCCTCATTATTAAAAGTAAATAATAATAATAATACACACAGCCTGTATATTTAGACTGTATACTTCAACACAAGTGATGAAATTTATTGTGAGTGTCACTTCATTTAGCGTTTTACCTAACCGTTCCAAAAGTATTTGTATTTCAGGGAAAACATATGACTCATTCATTAATTCTAACCTCAGATGTTTTCCTTCTGGCCTTTTCTCTTTTACGTCTTTAGAATAACTTGCTGAAAATATGTCCCATTTTGCAGAGTTAGCAATAAAGATATTTCAAAACACTTATGATGAAACTTTTCGGCTCTGCTGAATTGTCCTCCTATTAGGCAGTGTTTCATTATTAAAGTCAGCTCATGTATATTATTCTGCTTATATTTCTTTCACCCTGGTTTGATTTTATGGATTTTATGGTTTTCCTAATTAAGATAGTAGTCCATTTCCAGCTCATCAGTAGACTATGTGATTTTTTCACCCAACTTGACTCATCTACTGCTCCCTGCTGGAACAGGGAATGCAATCAACAAGTAAAAACTACCTAGTATTACAAACAACATTCTGAGATGTGTTTCTTGGAGTTACTTGACACTCAAAGAAAATGGGTTTCCTGCTTTAGGGAGGTATGAATCAAGTTTCAAAGAGAGAACCGAGCCACTCACCCTCCAAAATTCTTTCTCAATATTTTACAATTTAAGCCCCAAACCAGAGGATTGTAGAATCATAGCGTCTCAATGTGTCATGCTATTGTTGCCTATAAATAAAATTACAATTTTAATTAACTTAGAAAATCTATTTCTTATTGCAAAAAGGATACAATCTACTGTAGCCTATGTAGTTACCTGTATAAATACTAGCAGCTGATGAAAATTGTCATTTTTCCTAGGAAAGAAACAGTATTTTCAAAGCTAGAATTATTTGAAGCTGAAACTGAAGAAAAATTTAACTGATATGATTTGAAATAATTTTGAGAAATTATTAAAAAAAAAAAAAAAATTAGCCAGAAATCTTCACGTGATACTGTTCAAAAATCTTGAGTAAAACAGGTAGTGCAGTGTAGGATATAATCTTTGAGCACAGATCAAGCAACTGTGGCCAAAGCTGGTAACACTGTTATGGTCAAAGTTTTCTTCCCTCTACTCTGATGTAAAAAAATAAGAAAGAAGGGGGGGGGGGGGGGGGGGGGGGGGGGGGGGGGTGAAGAATGAGAATGGGCAGCAAATGAGGGTGTGGAGTTATGACTGAGACTCTAAACATGACTTAGAAATAGTTAGACAGCCAGAGAATTCCAAAAGAATCCAGGGCAAACCAAAATCCAGGGTTACCAAAGGCCTGTACAGAAGAGGGAGCCCTTTTCAAAATAACTAAGGGGAAGCTAAAAGGTACTGTTATAGAGTCCAGCTGTAATAAATTCAACAAGTCTAAATTATTTTCTTCTCCCATTTAGAATGTAATAGTTAATTATTATAAATGTGAACATTGCAGAAGTAACCATCTCTGTTTTGTAAGCAATGAATCTCTCCTTTAGGGAAGTAATAACTTCCTATTAATACATTTGTTCCAAGCATATGATCTACCAGGTCCTAAAATAAGTTCTAAGCTTCCTAATATTAACCAAGTAGACATTTCCTCTCTTCAAAGCTTAAAAGCTGAAGTAAATTCAGAGTCAGATATTCATTTTTATGCTGTGAATTAGAGGGTCTTGTCTCCAAGATCAGCTTTATAGGGTTACCTAGTGACTGATATGATACTGGATTCCTTCCTGTCATAACACCATAAACATTCTGCTGGAACTTAGGTCAGTGCTTAAAATAACCTTGCTAATTGCAAGTCTCCAAGTGTCGGCTGAAATTTCAGTGAGCTGCCACACAGCAGATCTGGATGTTGAGAAATCACTACTGTAGCTTAGAACATGCAGGGGAAGAGCAGACGGGCCTAAACTTGATCTGCACAATAACACAGGTAGAGGCAGCAGACAATTCTCTGTATTTAATGTAAAACAAAAGCTGTTGACTCTGCACTGAAGATGGATTGGGTTACAGATCATCTATGGCTTACTTGTCTGTCTTTTAAACAGACATATACTTTTTGAACTGCTGATTGCATTTAACTCCCTTAGCTGAGGAAAGGAAATGGAACAGTGGGTTTTTTTGCAAAGCTGATAACTGAAAACTCTTCTTCCAGTATAAATGAGGTAAGACACTGTTAAGCTGAAATATTTTACAAAATGATAAAAAAATGTAAAGCAATAAATTTTCAGTTTGATTTTTTTTTCAAATAAAAGCATTTTTAATGTATCAGTTACTTTCTGAGTTCTTTAGAAGTATTGCATGACCTAAATGTGTTTGGTTTGAAAGAATACATTGTGTTTCCTGTGCACTGTGAATCTAACTTGCAAAATTGACAGACTTTTTTGTCTGTAGATGTAGATTGCTGAATTCTTCAGTTTCTTTCACTCCCTCTTCTCACAGGGAGTGAAAGAAACTAAATGTAAAGTTTCTGCAATCACAATCTTAGGCTTAAACAATAAAAATCTTCCATTTCTGAAGGCAAAAAGCATGTTTATCATGTAAAGTTCTTGGTCTTCTATTTCCATGTGGAGATCTTAGCTTTTTAGTGGGTGTTGAGGTGAAACCTAATGCTCAATCTTCTCTATTCTCTTAGACATTACTCAGCTAACTTTTTATAGGTCACAGTATAATTAGAAATAGACACTTTAAGATTCTAATTGCATTAGTTTGGCTACAATTTTGACCTATATTGTGAAAAGAAGTATTTAGTAAAGGCTTAGGAAACCATCAGACTGAAAATAATGTAAGTAATAGAAAACAAGGAACTTCATCATTATATGCAGATTTTACTAATTCTATTAGCACCTTAATAAATTCTGTAGCTTTTCATAAGGAGACCAGACTGAATGTCCTGAACAATCTGTTGCTTATCACAGTTGCACCACTTTAGCAGACCATTTAAAAAGTATTCTGAGAGTTGTATGCTTTCCAAAGGCCCTTTGTTTTAGTTTTGTTCTCAGCTCACAAAAATTCTCTGTATGCCATATCCTAAGGAATATGCTCAGACTGCTCAAAAGCATCTGTTCTCTCTGCAAAATTATTCATTCTTTTGAAATCGTATCTACAGGAAAAGTTCAGGAATTTTTTGGTTAGCCAAGGCTGTTTTCTTCAAAGATTTGCATTGGATTAAGAGATAAAGCTTTTTGACTTCTCTGAAGCAAAAGTTGGCACTGGATAAAGAATTGTTGACGTGTAGATTCTGCAATGTGCCAGACGAATGGGAAATCAGCCCATAGATTATGGCAGCAGTTGCATCTGTTATTTGGATAGGAATTTTTTCATTGACTTTTAAAAGGTTTTTATTTTTGCTCCTCAGCTGCCCATGCATCAGTGGCCAATTGCTCTTGTTTAGACTTTGCTGGCTAAACAAGTTAGTACTTTCATCTCTGTAATGACAGTTGCCATGTTCTTCTCCAAAGTGCTATTTGTGAAAGTTTCATTTAAAACTCAGAAAGAAGGAGTGGAAAAATCTGCTACAGATTTATGTGGTTAACACTAGACTAAGTGTAGTAAATGCCTAATATTGCTCCATTTCATATCCTTTTCTGATAGCTGCTTCATATACTGAGATATATCAGTAAAGTAGGAGTCTAAATTCATTCCATTCCATGTAAGAAAAACTAGTGAGGTATTTTTCCTCTTCTGTGGGTATGTCTATATTACCATTTTATGTTGGATTGGGAGTGTGATTTTGGAGTGGATCTGCTGTTTATCCCTATTCAGGGGAAGGACTCTTGGGCTCATGCTGGAGAGCAGGCCCTCCATGTGCAAACTGCTTGCTATTGCTCACAGTCTTTGCCACGTAGAGGTCTCTCTTAAAAATTTGCTTACTCGATTCTCTTGTCTCTACTTATGTTTCATTTATTGTCACATTTGTAGTGATTTTTTTTTCCTTTCTTCTGGCTTGATAGCTTTTTTTGTGCAGACAGATTTTGCATTTAATGTTGATGTGATTGCCTTGAATGAGATACATAGTTGGTATGGTAATTACTTTTTCCTTATCTATTGTCTATACTGATAAGTGAAGAAACTTTCTCAGGAATGAATCCTTCTGGTTAACTTTGTTGTTGCAGTGTGCTTACCTCAGACACAAAATCAGAAAGTGTAAAGCAAAATCCTCTTCTGATTATTCCCCAAATTTAATTTTAATCTGCAAAATGTTTTTTGTAAATGATAAACATCTTCAGATGAAATTTATTAATTATTTTGAGGATCCTTATCCCATCTGAAATTGTAAAAGACATGATGAAATATAAAAAGTAATATTAAATTTTAGTTCGTCACACTTTGAAATTCAAATGAAGGTATGATTAATGTTTTGGGAAAGGGTTATTGCAATGAGCAATTGTAATGTTCTGCCATCCTTCATGCTTCAGTCGGGAGTGTGATACACCTCTGTTAAGAGTTATGGCCTCCCTCAACCCCATATTAAGAGTTAAACAGTTGGTATGGGTTTTAGTATGTCTTCTTTAGTATAACTTCTGGAAGTTAATTTATAGTAATGGCTGAGAGGAATCACAATGTTCTACATAACATATCAATATTTGATTAACATAGTACATGTTTGATTAATGTTGGGCAGGATATTGAATTATAGTCACTGGCAGAATTTTAAGAGAATGGATGTAGAGGGGATACATAGACATATTAGGTTTGACAGACTTGCTGTTATCAATGCTATTTCAAGAATTTCTCAGCTGATCAAGCTTCCCATTGGCTCAGAGTGACTCACTGTCTCACAAAATTCTTGATGAAGTGGTGGAAATGTGTCTGTGAATAGGCCACAATACTTAGGAGCTGTAAGAGAAGTAAAAAAGTTTTAAAATACCAGTGCTCCTTCCATTTTACTTAAACTTGCCAAGATTGGCTGATCTGATGTGGCTTGTCAAGAAAAGGAAAATATTTTTTGTTTTTCTGCAGCCTTATGGATTTCATGTTTTGATAGAAGCTTGCCTGCACAGAAATATGTTGTATTTTTGAAATTTATTGAAAATACAAAATGTTACAAGACTGTTATACAGTCTTGTATACGTAAAACTGTAAAGATTGCTGTACAGTAAGACTTACCAGAGATAGTCCCTCAGGCATTTTCGATTAGCTGTGCAGGAGGGGGAGCAGTGCAGCTGCCCTGCTGGGCAGGGTGAGCCAGGCTCTGGCAGGGCTGTTAGCTGGGGCAGGGATTGCTGTATTTCCAGGCTCACATCCAGCCCAGTCCAGCGCTGCCACTTAGGCTCAGAGGAAAGCTTGTGACCTGGCTAGGGCTCTGCAGAGCCAGCTCAGATGCTCCAAGAAGAATATGGAAATGTGAACACTTGCAATTTATGCTCCACTTACCTTTCCTGTTCCCTGTCTGTACTTCAGAGTACCACAATTCAGGGATCCAATGCCATTTATTCCTCTTATTAGAGGAAGATAAAAGATTTGACTTTGTCTAAATTTAGGATTCAATTCAAGGCTAAATCGATGATGACTGTTTTTTCAGGAAATACAAATTTTTACGCATGACTTAAATGCACAAACACATATTAGAAGCTTGAAACCATTTAGGTTCATTAACTTCTGCACGGACAAGTTTGGCTATTGAATTTCAAAGGGTTGCTTTGCAAGCCCAGGCATGGAAACAACCTTTCTCTTTCTCATTGAGGCTGCACAGTGGCAAGAGTTACACTCATCACTGAAAGCTACAGTCTAGACAAAGATAATTTATAACTTATCTCTTTGGCTTGAAAATAGAATGGCATATAAAGAAGCCTTTTCAGAGATAAAAATGTTTACTGTCAGTGTAAGATACAGTCTATCTCACAGGCCATGCTGTCTTGATTTCCAAAAGATGGAAATGACACTGACTTTATAAAGCACTTAATAAATCAAGGATCTTTTTCTGGTTAGCAACTTGTAATAAATATATTTTCCTATATATACATCTAAGTATGCATAAAAATGAATAAATATTTAGATAAACACTGCTCATTTCCTCTTTTCAAAGCACTTCAGTCCTACTGTGTAGTACACAAGTACTTTTTCAAGCAGCAACATCTTAACAGCCATTAAGTATGTCAGTGCTTTACACCAGAAAATTCTCCTGTAAAGCCAAAAGTCAACACCATTAGAAATTATCCTAACAGATCACAAGCTGTCTTCTCAGAGCTGTCATATTGGAACCTTCCTTGTAGAAACATATTGTTGGAGTGTGCTCTGTGGTGTTGTAACATGTTTCTAAATTACAAGTACAGTTTATTTGAATAGTTCTAACTAAAATATATTATGTCTAATTTAAATATTTAGGCCCAATTCTAGTATTAAAATGCTAATGTCTGTCATGGTTATGTTTATAAGTGACAATTATTAACAGAGAATTTTAATTTCCTTAGAAGTGATTGTAAAAAATTGTATTGTTTTGTCTTTACAACGTAAAGGAGTGCTTTATGTTGTAGATACAGCAATTTTTGCTAGCTTATCTTAGAAGTATTTCTGACTAATTTTCTTCAAATATGGAGTGGAATCTGAGTTTTTGATCACTTGCTACTTTTGCAGCACACTTTCTGTATCTAAATCAAAAATTCAGGGATACTATATGGACATGATTTCTTGAAAAGAAGATACTTTGCACAAACTTCTAAATATACATCTGTATTAATGTTATAGACATGCAGGATGACAGTGTGATTTGTAAATAATCAGATAGCATGAAATAGTAGTTATATATGTTAATTGCTTTTGTATATGAAGTCCCATGTAAGCATGTGGTTTGAATGGTTCACATAGCTTTGAATGTCATGTCAGTCTCATAAGTACAGGTTTCCAATTTAATCTCCATTATATTCTTTCTATAAAAACCTGCAGAACCCCCTACCTTATTCTTCCTTTTGTGGGGATGTAAATTTGGGAGGGGGGTTGTTTAATGCATTTCAGGTAAAAAACCACAGGAACATTCTCTGTGACATATGTTGGACATACCAGAAACTAATGAGGAGCAATTTTTAATGCATCATCTAATCAAGAATCATAAAAATCATAATTATCAGGAACTGTAGTGACAGGACAAGGGGAAACAGCTTCACATTGAATGAGATTAGGTTTAGGTTAGATAATAGGAAGAAATTCTTTAATGGGGAGGTAGTGAGGCTCTGGAACAGGTTGTTCAGAGAATGTGAATTGTTCAGAGATGTGGTTGACCCATCCCTGGAAGCATTAAAGGACAGGTTGGATGGGGCTCTGAGCAACCTGGGACAGTGGGAGGTGTCCCTGCCCATTGAAGCAAGGTTGGAACGAGATGATCTTTAAGGTCCCTTTCAACCCAAACCATTCTCTGATTCTGTGATAAGGGACTTGATTAGCCTGCTCAAAGAGTTCCTTCCATAATTAAATAAATAAATTAGAATAAAAATCTTGTACATTTTAGATTTCTCTAAGACATATAGATATTTTTTCCTAAAATTTGTTTCTTTATTTCTTCATTCTCTTAAGACATTAAGTATGTAAAATAGCTTTCTTTCAAATAATTCTTCTCAATAGAGCAAATTTAGGTAGTGGTTTTTTTGGTCTTTTTTTGGGGATGTGTGTGTGTGTTTGTTTTTATGTGGTGCGTGATCTATTTATTTATTTATTTATTTATTTAGTATGTTTTTGTAGTACAGCTTTATACATTCTAATCCTAACTTATAGTACAGTAAGTGATCTCCAGAATGGAGGAAGCCTTCTGGTACGCTGGGTAGGTGGTAGCTGTTTCAGACTACAGGAAGTGCCTCCAGATGCTCTAAGCACTTTGTAATTGTTACTAACTCATTGGGAGATCTACAAGGGCTTTCCAGATGACTTGAATATTTGTTGTTCAGGAGAGAGGGCAGGAAGGTCACAAACATCAAGCAGCGTGCAAGATAGACTCTAAGGCTTCTTTTCCATGTTTCTAAACCAAGCAAAAAAATCTCAGTAATTCCTAAAGGATTTAGTTGATTAAATGTTAGCTTTTAGTCTTTTCCAACCAAAATGATTCTATGATTCATTAAATGACATGAAAGGGAACCACAGTGCAAATAAAGTGAAGTCTGATAATACACATCAAGAGAGATTCTGTCCCTTTTGCTGTCCTAAATAATGACAGCAAATGATGGAAAATAACTTCAGAAACATGTCACAGAATCTCTTGGAGGCTTAGCTGCAGTGATATAAACAGCCACTTATCTTGAAAACTTCCTATCACGCTATCAATTTTCATTATAGGAGGCCTGGCACAGATGGTAGTTCTTCACTTCTGACTCTTCATATCTCATTTGAGATGAGAGTAGAGTCTCACCATCCTTTATTAAATTCTGTTATAGTCACTAAGCTTCAGTCAAAGAGTGAGTGGGGTTAGTATTCTTTGGCTTAAGTAAGTCAAAATATTTTGATTAAAATTTTTCTTTTGCGTTCTTCATGCCTATGCAGAAGGCTTGACTTTTTCTCCTGTGCGAACTTGAAATTCCTTTCATTCAGTAGTTCAATGCTGCCCAAAATACTTTGTGCTATTTATGTAGGGATACATTTTTTTTGTAATTTAAAACATCATTATTTCAAGAACAAAACATTTTTCCAAGAATTTGTTTCTCTTTTACCTGAACTCTTCTCTTGAAAGCAGCTGTTCTTAAATTAATTAAATCTAATTGAATTTAATAAAACCCAGTGTCTTTCTTAAGATATCTATAAGCTGAAAAAGTAAGATAGATGCAAAACACAGCAAAACTAGATTGTCTCACCAGAAAATAGAGCTCACACAGTGAAGATCCTATGGCCCTTCAGAAAGCTTAAACAATTATTGAAATTTTCTTATTCTATGCCAAGTGTAATTCCAAATCTTCTTCAAACTAAAAATTAGAAGACAACAAGAGTGGGACATGTTCAAATCTGAACTGTCAGGGTTACCACTTTGCCAGCAAAAATGTCTGGAACTCAGTTTTCAAAAGGATGACCAGTTTTGCTGGAAAATTATTGAATGATTCATGCAATAGCATTGACTTATGCTAGCTACTCCATATTGTAGATAAAGTTTTAGAACCTATGATAAAATAATAGAAGTGGTCTTCTTTCTGAATCTTCATTTATCTGACATTAAGTTTTTGTATGTCTTGCATCAAATGGTAGTAGGGGTTTCCTCAGAGCCGGTGAACTACTCCCTACACTGAAGTCAAAATCTTCCTAGTCCTGGCCAGGCTACCAAGAACTGATTGGCTTAGCTACTGCAGAGCATAAATGTTCATTGTGAGTAAAATATACTTGCATTTGCATCCTCAGTTTTTATTTATGTTTGGTAATTTAAAATAGTTAGAAATGCTTTTAAATTACACTTAGTATATATGATATACAGAAAGCAAGAAAGTGCTGAGTAAGGAGTGTAAAAAAAAGTAAGAATCAAAGGTAGTTATCAAAAGAGTCAGAAAACATATCCTACATTCTTCTATTATGGTAGAAAAAATAGAGTTGTTTGAAGAGGACTACAAGGTGTTAGAAGGATGTAATAGGTCTTCTCTCTTCCATTTCATAAATATGAATATACATTCCATTTAGAGATATGAATATATAACACATGATGAGTGTGCTAAGTACATAGCTAACTCATATTTTTTTCTTCTTTGTGATCTTACATAATCAGTATACATTATGTATAAATATAATTACCATTATCCAGTGAACAGGCATTTGAAGGCAAACTTACCTCTACTACCACTTGGTTGATTAGGTTTTCATATGAGTTTGGTATTTTTCCTTTTTTTGTCAGAAGCAGCAAGAAAAAAAACCTGCTACTCTATTGTACAGTTCAGTTTATCTGTATTTATATTTATATCAGTATTTATCTTCTTATGTGAAGAGCTGTTCTAGAGTTCTTCACAGAACTCTAACTCTTTACCTCTAACCTCTGCAATGATGTCTTCCAGAGTGTAGTACAAAACCAGACTTCAGTCAGCACAAATATGACATTTTATATCAGGTTTTAATTATTTGAAAATTTTCAACGTTAGGCCTTGATAAAAATCAGTTTGCTTTAACATGACTAAAGTAAGGTAAATGAAAATTTGTAGTTATGCATAGAAGGAATGTTGTTCAGTGACAACTTTAACAGGAAAATTGTCTAAATGCTATGGGCTTGGGGATGCAAGAACATATCTTCTATTTTGAAGGTTTCAAAGGGTTTTTAGGTAGTAGCTGTAGGAACATTGCACAGTAGAACCAGTGGAATTTCAGGAATGTGAAAACAATATTTAGTTGCAGAGGTTGCATCACCTCCCACAGCAACTTACTTGCTACGTTCACCTTGGATTTGCAGTTTCTTACACAAATGTAATTCACTCATCAATGTTACTGCTGTCAGGAATATCTCAGAAGTGGCTACTCCAGACTTGTCTACACAATCTCTTTCAATACAGTTCTGATGTGCCTCGTTCTACTGCTGTAAATTCTGTCACTCTCCAGTTCCACTACAGGCCTTAGAGTGACTTTGTGCATCATCTATTTGAAGATTCCTGGGTGAACCAAATGCTTCCTTGTAATAAAGAATCTGGCCTGTGGTGAATGCTGGGTTCAGAAAGTCTTTTTCCATTAAATTACTGAGTAAATTAAGTAGGGAAAATAAACATTTGATTGCAGCCTCTCTTCCCTGCAGCCATTCCCTCCTGCAGAAAAAGTACAGGCTGACCTAGGGTTGTAAGGCACTGCAGCTGGTCCTGGCAAGTGAGCTGGAATAACTTCCAGCAGCAACTGCCCTGTTTCTGGACAAAAGGATCCTTTTGCATGTTCCCAGTATGTTTGATCCTTTGGCCCCAGCAATGGTCCATATGGCAAAACAAATGTAAATTGCTAGAATCCCAAGACAGGAGTTTCACCATTAACATTACAGGCATTTTTCCTCAGCCTGAAGCACTTGGTGTGTGATACCATATCTTACTTCTTCCTTTCTTCGTGCTCATTTTCCTTGCAGATAAATAGTCAACCAATATACTTACACAACAAACAAATTAATAAAACGCATAAACAACTAATAAATTACCACAGACCAACTCTGTTTGTTATAATTACATAGACACTATAACTATTTTAGCAGCTCTGTCAAAGAACTGATGATTTGACATCTCTTTCACATATCTTTCTAAGTACAGAGATATAAGAATGTAACTAACCAATTCCTGAGGTAACAAAACACAGCAGAAACATGCCTATTTAAGAGTTCACCAACCCAAACTTTTATTTTCAGAACTTTTTTGAGGATTTTTCAATTGCAATATTTGTACAATAGAAAGAGGATCATCTTAGATACACTTCACAGGAATTTTCCAATAATTAAAATGTTCCTCACAAATAATGAGAGTAAATTAATAAAAATAAAAGCCAAGCTAGAAAAGAGAATAATGTGCAGAAAATGATGGTGGGCCAGGAAAGAAAACTATCAGCAATATGCGTAGTGTCAAGAGGGAAGAGCAGAGAAGCTTTGAGGACCAAGGAATTTCCAAGCTGTCAGTGTCAGCAGAAGGCCAGGGTCAATCATTTCAGAACCGTCCTTGTAGCTGCTTTCTTTTGCATTCTTCACCCAGCATAATGCATTCATTTCCCTTAGTCACTGAATGTCACAGCCATACAAGGTACACTAAAGTACATCAGTCACTTTTTGACAGGCTGGTAACTTGAAGTTAGTCCAGGCCTTTCCCTGGCAGTTGATTTTGCTTAGTCAAAGTCTGGATTTTTCATGTATGGTTATTTCGTTTAACTTAACTGTTTACTTAAAAATGGCTGCAAAAAATTACATGTAGCATTTGCTCTTAAGCTTTCACCAATAATAGAAGAGAACAGTATTATCTTTATTGTAACACTGAATGTACAACAGGTAGGGATTATGAAGAATAAGAAACTGTTTCTTTGAGAATTCAGAGTGCATTTTAAAGGAAAAATACCATTCTAAAAGATGTTCAGAAATAAAAATATCTTTCTTTTCCTTTTTATATATGCATAAGCATAAAATGGTAGTGCATTGAGTTAGTTAATTTATAATTTTCAAGTTCAATTAAAGTAACAATCTAAAAATTCTGTGGCATATATTCTAAATTTTTTTTTCTGAAGAGAAGAATTTGTACATTCTGATTGGAATATTTGTTGTCTGAGGAATTAAAAAGCACTTAAAAGGAAAGACCAAATAGACATTTTCTTAAATCATAGATTATATTTACATGTACAGCAGTTGTAAGATGCAGTAGCAATCTGTTTTTCCTGCTGAGGTTTTACTGCAAGATCAAAGAACAAAATCTCCAGTATAGCTTCTCTGTCACTGATACTAACTCTAAATCAGCATATTCCAATCTTTCATGTTTCAGTAGTTTCATGCACACCTTAACACAATTTCTAAGGGACCAGAGAAAAAATACTTTTAAAAGTCAATGTCCAAGCTGTTTTCATTGACTCTTGGCTCTTGTTTATGCACTTTTTCTTCATCTACTGCAGTGTTTGCAGTTCAGGCTATTTTAGTTGACATGGAGGGCTATGAGCAGGCTGATGGATTCAGCAGCTGCAAATTACAGGATCAGCTGTCTGGAAGACTGAGTGAAGTGGGCAGTTGGCAGCCAAATGGGGTACAAACCCTGTAGGCTGAGAAATTCCACAGTCAGTGCTACAGGAAAGCTCATGAGAGGATGACAAAATCTTTACCTTATTATCACTGATATTAAGTGAAAATAAAAATGCCTAGGTGACATATAAGATTAATGATTATAAATATTGTTTTGACTATAGTGCTTTCTAAAAATCGGGTTATAATATCTTCTATGAGTATATGTGATATGAAACTATGTACTATTAAAATGGGGAAGATTTTCTCCACATGTACTTATAGATTTTATATTGTTATCATTGACCTGGAACTATGCTTATTTGCAATCTATTTGCCAATAGATTATTACATAGAAGTGCATGATTTATTTTATCTACCTGCCACTTCTGGTAAGAGCAACTGGCACTCATGACAGCATTTAGGTACTATCTCGTGACACTGTTGTTTTTATAAATACAAAGTGTAAAAAGGCACAAAACACTGTTCTGCTGATTTTTGTCTATTTAATGCTGCCACCTACAAGGAGTTAGGAAAAACAAGGAGAATGATACCATGTTGTACCAGGTCTTGATACTGAGCCTCAGTAAAACTATGAACTTACATTACATGACTTTTTTTTGCAGTATTTGAACTGTGTTAATTATTACAGAAAATTATTACATTCCAAGCTGTGCTAGGTCTAATTATTTAATTTTACTGAATTATATTAAATCTAGACATCAGGTACAGTAAAAAGAAGAAGTTTTACTAGAAAATGTCAACTGGATTTGACATTGTTGTTTCCTCTCAATATGCTTGGTTTGTGACAGGTAAGTTTAAGGAAAAAAATGCAGGTAAATAGGATGAAGCTTTATTAATGCTGCTCTGCTGAACACTAATCAGCATTAATAATTGGTTTGTGCCAGGTAAGTGTAGGGAAAAAATGCAGGTAAATAGGATGCAGTTTTATTAATGCTGTTCTGCTGAACACTAATCAGCATTAACTTACATGGCACTTTGTTTTCTCTTGAAGGCTAGCATTAAATTAACCTTTACACAGTTATTCTGTCATTGGTACAGCCTTCACCTTCACACCATCATATGACAGTTTAAATCAAAGAAAGGGGGTATCCATAAATTCTTTTTTTTTTACAAGCTTTATGTAAGCCACCCATTCTGTCTATAACCTAAATCCTTTAAGAGCCGGTACTTTGTCTTTTACTGACATGGTAATCTTATATGATAAGATCAGAGAAAGTGATTTTGGATCAAGTTTGGGCTTAGGTTCCCTGCACGTTACTGAAGCTGTGAGGAGCTGTTAATTACCTTGTTAGTACATAAAGCACTAAAGCACTTGGCTGTTGCTGTGTGCCACAGTTGAGTTGTCTGGAAGTAAGTAGACTGACTTTGCTTTTTGAGGAAAACCAAACAATTTCTAGCAAGCCATACAAAAATTAGCAGCAATGTTCTTGAATATCTGCTTCTTTCAAACCCCTAGTGGTGCTGGGATTTGCATTTCAGTACAAAGTTGGTTTGTTGTGTTTGTCTGCTTCAGAAATTTGAGGTACTTCTGTAGCTAGCATACTGGGACATCAAGAGAAAACTTGTTTGAAGTGTGGGTCTGAATTCTTGATTTAGAGTATTATCTAGATTAATTAGCAAATATTTTCAGTACATTATCAAACAATTGTCAGAAGACACTTGTTCATTGTTAGTTCTTTCTTCAAATGGCTTTCTGTTTTCAACTGCTTTGAGAAATTCATATGGTAGTTGAATTCAGTATGTCACTGTATGTGTGAAGCTTGAAAATACTGAAAGCTTGTTTTGGAGTCTGGCACATCCCTAAGCTCATTTACATAAATAGTCTAAATGGAGATATATTAAGTACTTTTCTGTAGACTGTGTCTAATTTACAAAATTACAGTTACTGGACTCAATCTATTTTTAAATCACTGAAAAGAAAATTATACTGCATTATGGCCAAAACATTAACAATCTTGGAGAAGTAAATGCAAATTCAGTTAAACTAATTAATTAGAAATATTCTTTAAAAAATTAGAAACAACACAGAATTACAGCTGTGCTTTTCAGTCATGTAGTACTAGTTGTAGTTGGCTAAACGGATAATATTGATCTTTTTCCAAAGCTCAGAGAATTTTAGCTCTGTGTGTCTGTAGTATTAGAGCCCATTAATCTGGTAACTAGAGTGTCCAGTTGCTCACCTGGAAGCGTGTGGATATTGGAAGCCCTGAGCACTTGCAGCGCTGCATGTTGGCACAGGAGGCTGTGTGTTGTACTTGCAAATACAGATGCTGCTTGTTACAGCAAGGGAACTGAGGGTACAGGGGAAGAGATGCTGCCTTTCTCTCAATGTATCTGCAATTATCTGCTTATTGAAACTCCTAAGTTTTGTGCTTATCTGGCATTTTTGAGAACTACTCCTGCAGAAGAGTTGATGTAGCTGTTAGTGTTTTATTAAAATGAGTGGCACCTGATAACAGTTAATATTGTACTATCTGTTGTACAAAATCATTTAATATTATCTAGATATTTGATTTTGGTTTAATTTGTTACATACGTGCAATTACATATTAAATACTTTGCCTTTAGTTTCATACTGAAGATGCCAAATCTGAACTTAAAGAAATTGCTGTATTGTATTATTAATTTAGAAATAATCAGGTTTACTGATTTTCCTGTTACGCTACTGCTGTACAAAACTCCAGGTGTATCATCAGAGACATAAGATTTCATTGCAATTGTCTGATAGAATTGTTTCAATAGCAAATTTGAAATGCAAAATTATGATTATTCTTGCTTTTATTTACATATATATAAAGGATATTTCTGAAGGTTAGAATTAAATTAATATATTTTAAATAAATAGGTCAAATAACTGGATTTAAATATTCTATTAAGTCACCTTAATCTTAGTCACCTTAAGTCACTGCCAGAGATTTAGGAGAAAAACTTCTAGGGTCCAGTGTCATTTTTTTTTCAGTGTTTTAGTCACATCTTTTTACTTGTATATAACATGTTTTTCACACATAGTTTTCAAATAAAATTGTTATAGAGTGTTGCTCAATAACATATATTAAATGTTCAACATATATATTAAATGTTCTTTAGTATTGTGATTTGTCCATTCACAAAGCAAATGAGGAATAGATTGAAATTATTTTACTCTGTATGCAGCACTACCTTTGTAATCCATAACATTAATTTTAAATTTGGAAGATACCATCCCATCAAAAGTTTAGCTTTATAACCTGGTAACTCATATTTTATTTCTCCTTTTTCAACACAGTTATTTTCAGCTTCTCTGTTTTCCCTCTCTCTCCTTTTCCACCAATCTTCTGTTCAGTTTTGTGCCCAGAGCAAGACAATGCAAAAATCAGTGCCCTGTCACCACCACAGACAGCAATGGGTAGCAGAAATAGCTTATTCCCATTGAATCTATCGCAGTTTTGTCCTGCTTGGTTACAGAGGTTAGATTTAAACTCTGTTCCAAATGAATTTTTTTTAATGATGGCACAGACCAGATTCTTTGCATTTTAAGTGGGGTGTGTGAGTGTGTGTGTGTGTGTAGAAGAGAGGGAGACAGCTTCTGGCAGTCATATCCCTTTCATTCTTATTGCTGTCTTCTAGGACGTCACTTTATGGTGTTAGTTTTCTGCTTGTGATTCATGTGATCTTGTGCCATCCTTTACTGTATGCTGTCTCTGCACTTACCGAGCAGTATTGCCAAACAGGACAGCTGCTGGTTCAGTTGCTGTAGCACTGCCATGAATAAAAAAAAGAAAAAAAGGCTGGATGTATTAATTATAGTATATTTCCTCTAAGAAAACAATCTATTCTGCATTTAATTAAAAGTACGTGAAAAATAGATCTGATCCATGAAAGGACCATGGTCTTAGCTAAATATCTACTTTATTTTTCCATTGCAGGATATTTGTGAAGATATATCTGATCATGTTGAACAAATTCATGCTCTACTAGAGACTGAGTTTTCCCTGAAGCTTCTGTCTTACTCTGTCAATGTGATAGTCGATATCCATACAGTGCAACTACTCTGGCACCAGCTACGTGTTTCTGTCCTGGTTCTGAGAGAACGTATTCTTCAGGGACTACAAGACGCCAATGGAAACTACACCAGGCAGACTGATATTCTGCAAGCATTTTCTGAAGAGACTAAGGAGGTACAGTAACTAAATCCAAATTAAAGAATTTCATCTGTGTTCAAAGCAGCTCAGCCCTCCTGCACATTTAAAACTGCTAAGATGACAGTTTTTAAGGATGACTTACCTCAAGATACTTTGCTAAATTGGTTTTAATTTTTTTTCAGCTGATACCTGTTCTGTTGAACCAAATTAGTGCAAATCAAGATTAGCTTTCAGAAATGTCATACTAGTGGCTAGCTATGTTTTCCAGAAAGGATCTGAAGGACTTACAGACTTACAGAGGTGCATCTGTTTCAAAGTTTTTCATCTGGTAACTCAGGTATTTAAGGTTTACAGCCAATTCAAAAGTTAATTTCATTGTCTAGTGATTTCTTCAGTGAAAGTTAAGACATTTCCTTCCTGCATACACAGATGTGAAGTTTACAAAATGTTTCCAAAACTTTCCAGCCTAGGTCAACTTTCCTTTATAGCAAGGGATGGTTTTTAATTTGAGTGGCAATTCTGCATTATGCCTTTAAACAGTCATACATTTTTTTCTGAGAACTGATAATGCAAGAATGGTGCGCTGCGTACTCTGACTGAATGTAAAATTCACACACATGTAAATGTTTGTAAACCTGGGTTCATTTAACTAAAATGCCTTTTCCTTTGAATTTATTATTACTAAATAAACTTAGTTAGGAGTTAACTACTGGCCTACTTTTTAAACTTAAAGAAGATGGACATTTTTGATAGGGTAATTAATGCTTAATAGATAGCATGTCAAAGATTTTTCATTTGATGGTCCTAAGATTAAGATAAAATGCTTTTGTAATGATTAGGTGCATTTACAGAAAGAGACGTAAAAGATCAGTAAAGTGAATTCTGTGACCTGTGTTACAGAGGAAGTCAGAAGTCCCCTAGACATGCCCTGAATTTCATATCACTAAAGTTTTAAAAGAATATGAATATTTTTCTGCTCCATGTTGGGCTTTATATTTTTCTTTGGCACAATAAAGGGGGTGGTGCAGAAATCAATGCTCAGAGATGCCCAAGCCCACCTTCCACACCCCCTCTTCCTGATGTGTACATACCTGTCTCTCAGATTCAGTTTCTGCTTTCCTCTTGCTGGTAAACTGCTGGCAGATCTGAATGAAATCCACTCTTGTCTTAAACCCCAGGTTTGTGAATTAGTGGGAAGTCATTATGTTATGACAAGGAAATGGTAATTTCAAGACATAAAGAAGGTGCATATTCAGATACTAAGAAACAGGAAATGTTCCATCTGGATCTGATTACAATTGCTATAAAAAACATCCCTGCTATAGAGAGAAGGACTGACTGGGGAAGGAAAGACTATTTTTCAGTAGGGAAAACACATGTCGCTAGATAGGCTTACATAGTAATATAAATGACAAAATGTACTGACATCATTCTTATTATCCATCCCAATTAAAGCATAAATAATATTTGATAAATTTAATGGTTAGCAATAGCAGGGACACAAAGTTGATATCAAGTTTCTGCCCTATTTCTTGAATAGGTCCACAGAAATTGCTCTGCAGTTTCTAATGTTCAGGTATTCAAGCTTTTTATGAGATATAAAGGTACTGGCTTTAGTTGATGAACATAAAAAATTAATAAAGTATAATGTAGGGACAGTTGTATCTACTCTTACCCATCTTTTTTTTAGTGTTTGGATCTTTAAAGGAAGCATTACTACATGAAAAGGGAAAACAAATTTAACTAGGGTTAGCTCTTGGTAGCAGTAGAAATAATTAAATTTAATACTTTTCTGAGATAAAAACAATAAAAAATGTGGTAATACTGGCCTAAAACTTATCTGAAGAACACATTTTAGAGGCTGCTTGGAAAATGATCAAATAAGATGGTTTAATGCCTATGATTATAAATTTTATTAATGTCAATAAACACATTTTCAAGAGACAAAGGATTGGAGCTCATTATTCAGAAAAAATAAAGGCCTTTAGGGCCTTGCAAAGGTTTTGATTTATACATGGCTTTACAGTTTCTAATAATTTCCTGAGATTAGAAGGACAATGCAGCTTTTTTAGTCGCTATATTTCTTAAAAAATACAGTTCCAATATATAAATTTGACAGATTATACAAAATTCCCCTTTTAATTCTGAGCCGTTGTCAATGTGAAATTTGTGGAATGGGATCTGCATCTGGATAAAATTTGCTCAAGAAGAGGTACATTCAGTATCCAAGACTATGGCTGATAAATACCCTTCTAGTAAATTTTTTCTATAAATATTTTTAGCTGGAGGATTTTATTCTATTTTTACTTTAAGTGAAGAGGGGAGATGGATGGAGAAGAGGGCTCAGATATTGTGTTTTTATCTTTATGGGAGTTGGCAAACAATAGCCTTCTTTATCGAGATAATTCCTTTTCAGAGCAAATCCATGTAGTTTTTTGTGAGATGGAGAGATTATGTGGTTACTGCACCTACTTCAAGCATGATACTATGGGTCTTTAAGCTATGGATTTGGGAAGTGTAGTGAGACAAGTTGTTCCAGAGAATAATTCAGACATAAACCTACTGTGGATACTCAGGAGTCTGCTTCAAGAAAGTATTATGAGAAAAAAACCTGGAAAGAAAGACCAGTATACTGATTTAGACTTGTAAAATTAGAATCCTAGAACATGAATTTCTCCTCTTCATGATATTTTTTAAGTAGTCTCTATAAGCAAAAGTCCTGTATATATATTAGAAGATCTACTGAAAATATACTTAAACTATATACTAAATATAGTTTTCCTATGAATGTTATTTATCATGCAGTTTTGGGTCTTAATCTCATCAGATTTTTTTACTGTCCTTCAAACAAGACCAAAATATTTATAAGCGTTAATTTGACTTTGATCTTAAAATCTCATTTGCCATCTGAGACGGTCTCCTCTGGCTATGTCCATATTCCTGAGATTGAAGGACTTCCATTGAGAAAATATTGACAAGGGAGCACATCAGGCTGGAGGCTTAACATAATTTTTTTTCCTTGTGCCATTCTTCATTTGTGCTCTAAATATCTGGCAAATAAATTTTCAGGTGATAATGCTACAAAAAAGTGAAATATAATTAGCAATCTCTATCTTATAATTATGGGAACAAATGTCCAGCATTGCTACATGATGCTTGGAAAAAACATTCTGCCAATCAACTGAAAGACCATAGCACAGCATAGATTTTTAAGAAAACAAGATTAACAAGGAGACTGGTACACTCAACAGCCCCCAAGGTACCCTCCCTCCTGTTTGATGTAGTTAACACAGGAAATACTTCAAGTCCGTGGTATAAAATTTCTGAGTCCCCACCTACGTTGTAAGTAAAAATGAAATCAGAATTAAATGAGGAAAATACCAATACAATGTGAGTTGCTGTTTTTAGCTAACTTGCTGTACCAGACTGAAATGAGGCATTTTTCAGCTTACTGCCATTTTTAATTCCTGAATACATCAGAATGGTTAGCTTATCTACAGGGTACTGCAAAAAGAGACAGGCCAGTGATGAAACCTTCTCCAGATGTTAGGCAGGGAAACACAGGAATTGTTTTTTGTTTCATTACTTCATGTGTTCTGTATATGAAAATTAATATTAAAAAAAAGTGCCATTTCTTTGTGTATTTCAGGATCGTCTTGACTCTTTAACTGAAGTTGATGATTCTGGGCAGTTAACCATCAAATGTTCTCAGAATTACTTGTCCCTGGATTGTGGTATTACTGCATTTGAACTATCTGACTATAGTCCTAGTGAGGATTTGCTTGGTGCTCTGGATGATATGACCTCCAGTCAAGGGAAAGCAAAATCCTTTGAATCCTGGAACTACAGTGAGATGGATAAGGAATTTCCAGGACTTATTAGAAGTGTGGGTTTACTTGCAGTAGCAACAGATTCCATTGCTTCCCAGTGTAATGAAGCATTGAAGGAGAAAGAAAATCATTTGCCTCTTTCAGCAGAAGATGGAGAAGAAAGCAAGGACAAGAAAGCATCACATGATCTCTCACTAGCATCTCCTTCTGGAAATTCCTCTCCTTCTAAAGAACCTTTCTCTGAAAATGGTGTTTTACCTACTGACAGCAAAGCAGTTTCCATATCAAAGAATCCAGAGTGCAATCTTCCACAGCACACTGGTGAAAACATCAAACACTCCCACTGTGAAAATTCAACACCTAAGAGGTCCATAAGAGACTGCTTTAACTATAATGAAGACTCTCCTACACAGCCTACATTGCCAAAAAGAGGTTTATTTCTAAAAGATGATGTGTTTAAAGATTATATGGAAGCCAACAATTTAAAAAGGCAAATTTCTCAAATAGTTAAAAATGAAATGAGTAGAAGTACACCCTCACTGTTAGATCCACCAGACAGATCCAAGCTTTGCCTAGCTTTACAGCTGCCCTATACTAACAGTCCATCTGCAGTTAGTCAGTCATATGATTGCTTAAATACAATAAGTGATAAAAATCTTGAGTATACAATAAATAATCACTTTAAAGACAGTCCTGTAATTCTAGGAAAGTCTACATCCTATACCTGTAAAGAGAAATCAAAGCACAAGAAGTCTCATGATTCTCTAGAGAAAGTGAAAACTGACAGAACACCTGGAAGTATGTGTAAAACAGCAACATCAACCCAAGTCAAAAAAAGAGGGTGTTCTTCTCTACAGAATGGAATTACTTCTCAAACCTCTAAGTCTTTGGAGGAGACAGAAACAGATTCTTCTGCATCATCAGATCTTTGTAACCAGAGAGATCCAAATGGGCAACCCCAAGGTAAAACTGAGCCCTTCAGTTCACCAACATGTAGCCAAAAGAGTGCTTCTTCAGCTGGTTCTGAGCTTTCCAACTCATCCCCTCTTCTACTGAGAAGAAAGAAAAATAAAAGCTTATCCTCAACAACACACTATACTCAAAAAACCAGTAAGGACAATGAGGTGTGGTACGGATCTGATGAATACTTAGCACTTCCTTCACATCTCAAACAGACTGAAATATTAGCTTTAAAACTAGAAAATTTGACAAAGTTGCTGCCCCAGAAGCCCAGAAGAGAAACCGTTCAAAACATTGATGACTGGGAGCTGTCAGAAATGAACTCAGATTCAGAAATGTATCCAACATACCAAACAAAAAAACACAAAAAGAGAGGTAGAATTTCACCAAGTTCTTCAAGTGATATAGTGTCCTCCTTAGGTGACAGTATTGAATCTGGGCCTCTCAGTGATATTCTCTCTGATGAAGATCTTTGTATGCCTGTTTCTTGCATTAAAAAATATGTTGAAGAAAAGTCAGAAAGAACTGCTGCCACTCAGCCCACTGGGAATGAGACTTCTTCAAATAAATCAGCTTTAATTCATCAGCTGATGCAAGATATACAACATCAGGAGAATTATGAAACCATATGGGAAAAAATGGAGGTAAGGCAATAATCCTACATTCTTTTGCTGTGTCGTGAGAGGCCTGTATGTGGAGATGGAGCTGCTGGCAGGGTTGGGGGAGCTTTTTTGTTCTCTTCTAATGCTGAAAATCATCTCGTCTAGTGACTGCTAGAAGTAGAGAAGAGCAGCAATTATTATAATTATAATGGACTGAAGTTAAATTTAACTATATAGAATTTGCCTATATTGTTATATTCACATCAATGCCTTTAAACTTGGTAAAGCATTATTTTACCAACAGCATTTCTCTTTTCTAGGATTGGGTACGTGAAAAGTTAATTTTTGCAGGAAGGGTAAAATAAATGCTAGCAAATCAGGGATCTTTGCTGTATTTGAATGAACTGATACTTAATGTCGTCTGCCTCTTTTGTTCAGTAAAAAGATTTGCTTTAGTCCAAGAATAGGAATCTTGATTCCTGTCAAATTAAGTGCGATAGCAACTATCTGTTGCTATCTAGGAACTATCTAGGAACTTTTTAATTAGTTGTTTTTCCTTTTAGTGATTATTTTCCATCCTGTGTTGGTAGAACTAAGCATCACTTCTTTTTATTAATTTAAATAATCCTTCTTAAGTAGTATAAATGTATTAGTGCAATATGCTAGAGCAATACTTATATACTCTTCCATTAAACTTCAGATGATATGAGACTTCATTGAGAAGTCTTCTTGAGAAAAAAGATAAACTTTGGAAAGGGAGGTGAATTTGAATGAATAATCAAATAAAGACCTATCTATCTCACTATTATAATTCTTAGATTACATTCATAGTAAATGTTTGTTTCAATTTTCTAATGCATTTGTCTTCCTGGCCATTGCAGAGAATTCTTCACCTCAGAACATATCATGTCTATCCTCAATGGCATTTAATTTTCAGAAAAGAAAGCTCCATCTCTACTAGATTTCAAAATGCTTTAAAATTCATTAAAGGGTGATGGCATCTAAATGCTAAATCTGATATCTGCAATATCTTCTGTGTTATTGGGTTGTGTATGAGCTGAGAAAAAAAGGACTAGTTTTATATGGCCAGAAAGTCCTTCTTACCAAGCACAATTTCTGTAACTTTTGAAGGCATGGGAAGTATTATAACTAGTAGGGAGATAGTTGAGATAGAGATATGTGAATATAAAGTCCAGGTAGAAAATACAAAAAGAAAAATCTCTTCTTAAACAAATGAGGGTTCAGCAGCTGTCAACTCTAAAGGGCAATGCTTAATGATGCAAGCATTTATGCTCCCTCTGTCTTCATGGGTGGGGCTCATCTTGCAGACTTTGACGAAAGAACTGTCTTAGTAAGAGCAAATTGTTTCTGTCCTTGAGTCTGTGTAGTATTGAAAATTAGTCCACCAATGCTGACAGGTACAGCTCTTCATTCTGTGGAAGCAACAAAGCCCATCAAAGCTGCTTTGAATACATAAGTTGCTGTCTTTCAAATGACACTGCAAGTGCCTGTTTAAGAATGGAATTATTGAGTTTCATGGGACCAGTGCCTTCTGCTAGATGCTGACTTCCTTTTGGCAAGAAACTTGTGGCAGAGAAATGTCTTGTATCATACTCTCAAATCATATTTATTTTTATCAAACTTTTTGAAAAGGTAATTCTCTTTTGAGGAGCCATCTGTCCTTGTGTGACTCCTTGCAGCTGCAGTTCAATACTACCAGAATGGCGGAGTAAGACTCAACTGTAACAACTGGCTGCAGCTGTAAACACCCTCTCCATCCTTTCCTCCAATCCACCTCTTCTGGAGAGTGGATTGATCTTGTGACAGCAATTAAAAGTAGTTAGCTGCTCTGTGGCCAGAGTAAACCCTTCTAGCTAGTGACTCCAGCTGCTGCTCTTGTCCTTGAAGCACTTGACTGCTGCTGACTGTGCACTTTCTACAATTTCTCAGTGTTTCTGGTTGTGATAAATGTTTGGAAAATGGTAATGTGGAGTTTGAAAATAATCTTATGAAGTATGTTTGGCTCATAGTAAAAGGCTTTAAACAGAAGGAAGAGCAGATGCAAAGAGGACTGCTAGGAATAGAAAGTTCAGTATTCCATCAACTTAAAAGCAGCACATAAGTAAGTTTCATACTTCATTAAATGTGCTTCCTGAATAGTGAATAAGAATAATCAGGTGAAAATTCTTGAAATATTTAAGAAAAATTACATTATTTTAAAGAAATATAAGTTTTCTCCAAGCTGCTAATTTACCCAAGTTTTTCTATTGTTGTTAGTTATTAAACCTTCTGCTTATAAGACTAGTTAAATCTACTTTTTCAGAAGCTCTAACCAAGGTAAATCCTGCCTCAGTGACAATATGATGCCTTGCTGAGATACTTTTATTTGACAGAAGTATTAAGAAAATCGAAAATTCCTCCCATATGTGATGCTATGAAATATTGTGAAAAAAAGGAATCTAAGTAAAATTACCATACCTGTATCACAATTAAGTTCTTTACTAGATCTCCTGCTTCATGATTGCCTAAGACAAGAATCAAAAATGTGGCGTTGCTTTTATCAATTATTGTAAATTGGCTCTTGCATTGACTCTGTTATCTAAGAAGACGTATCCCACTCAAAAAGGAGTTTCCTAATTTCACAAATACATGTCTTAGCAATAACTCAATACTGCTTTTGTTAGCAGCAGTTTTGTG
The DNA here is from genome assembly GCA_018697195.1 of Certhia americana. NCBI lineage: Eukaryota > Metazoa > Chordata > Aves > Passeriformes > Certhiidae > Certhia > Certhia americana. The sequence goes on from CM031861.1 coordinate 36,553,678, forward strand.
CTGAAGAAGTCAGATCTGAAAGGTAAATTTCATTTTAAGGACAGAAGAACCATGCTTATTCCCAACAGTAATTCAGCTGCACTGCTGCAAATGTCTAAGATGATGTATCTTATTTATTAAGATTGTAAACAAAACTAAAATTTGGGATTATGACAACTTCGAAACAACTAAGCCTCAAAATCATTGGAAATAATATTTTAGTTAGGTAATAGAAAAAACAAGGAAATTTTAGTATTTTATTACAATTATTACAGGAATAATTTTTAGTTAGTATAAATATGGTAATATCTTCATGGAAATAAATTTGTTGAAAATATGCTAAAGCATTTATTGGAAATTAATGTTTTAATAATTCTTGGTTATATTTTAATAATTTCTTAGTTATCAAAATGATAGTCATGGGCAGAAACTGATAAATTGTTATTTTTCATACTTGCAAATTGTGTTGACGTCTTTTCATGGGCATTATCATGCTGTTAATATTCCTATCTACAGATAGAACTGTGCTCCACTGCCCCATTTGCTGTCACCTAGGGCCACTTTCTTGCTTTGCAATAGATATTGCATAATCTTGTGATATTTTGTCTTGCACTGCAGGTAACCCTTTGGCACATGTTCCTTGTACCCTTAGTTATGGGCACCTTCATTCTGGGGTGCAAAACAATTTATGTGGCTGTTTCTTTTATGTTTCAGAAATTACTTTTTGGAGTTAAATGCAAAAATGAGTGATAGAAAATTCTGAAAGTTCCTCTCATTGTTTTAGTTCAGCTTTTAGGAGCTGCCCAAAATGAATTTTTAGAATGCAGATTAGCGCTATAGTTTCTGTTACACTAGCTAAAAGGGGAACAGAAATAACAGCAGCATTCTCACAGATAATGTCAGTAGAGTTCTTTGCTATAAGAATTTGGCTGATTGCCACTTCTCGTATGTAACACTAGGACTTCAGAGTACCAGTTTCAGAATACTTCAAGGTTTGTTTTCTGTAAGAAAGCTATATTTTCCTTAAAATCATATTAATAATTGGGCTTTCCCCCTATTTTTATATGCAAACTGAAAAATTGGGTGCAAAAATTTTTTTTTGACTCATCTAATGGCCATATATTTTCAGTAATATTGTGTTAATAAAATATTATAACAATAAAGTAACTTTGTTCAGGCAGTTTCTCTTCAGAAATTGATACTAGATTGACTATACTAATATCCTTGTGCTGTAATATGTGGTCATTGATAATTTCATCTACTTGTTTTGTGAGGGCACTATTAAAAATGTTAGAAAAGTAACCATTTGCAAGATGCTTCTTAAGTGAAAATATGTTTGCTTTGTAGGCTTCAGGGTTAATTGTATGGAGCAAATTGCTGATTTTTTTTTTATAGATTTGTAGCTTGTTTTATCACAGGCTTCATTTCTGCAAGAGGTGAATTTCCTCTGCAAGAAGCAATTTGATATCTATTGATCTCATATTTTCAGTTCATCACATTTCATAAACTTGTCCTGAACTCCATTGGCTCTATATTTTGTAGCCCAGTCAGTCTTGGCTACCAACCTTCTTGATGTGATGAGGAGATAAAATAATGCTGCTCGATGAGTTTTTCAGCTGTCAGTTACAGCATGCTCCAGGGATCCTACAACAAAGAGATGGATAAAAATTTTACTGCCTTCCAGGACCCAAGCAAGGAACTCCTCCCCCTTCTGCAACCATTTATCCCAGCTGAACCCAGGATGCCCCAGGACAGCTGAGATCTAAGACCCCTGCTTTAAACTGGAGTAATGGGAATACCTTTCCTGTTAAGGAGGAGCTAAGGATCAGTGCAGCCTGCGGAGGAGATTGCAAATATCATACCTAAACTTATTACTGTGACAAATAGCTGGTCTGTTGGGGTGGGAAAGATTTGCATTTTTAGAGAATAGTCACAAAAAGTAACTAACTGCAAGTGCTTAATGTACTTGATAGAGCAAGTTTGTGTTGGATGTGGCTGGAAATCCATTTGAGCAGTGGAGAGCCAGTTTTTTAAAAAGTGGTTGGAGAATGAAAAAAAAGGGGAAATAATTTGTTTAGACTGAAAGAGGACAGAGTTGTTTCTGGTCAGAGAGTGGAATGAAAACACACCAGTATAGCTAAGGTAGATTCTGGATTGCTTTAGAGGATGTTTACCTAGTTTGGAGGTGATTTTCATCATTAGATGGAAAAGCTTGCACAGAGATCAAAAGCAGTTTGAGCTGCGGGGCTAAGGTAGTGAAAAACTAATAGGATCTGGTAACTGTGATGAAGCTTGGTAACAAAGGAAAACATGGACCTGAATTCAGTAATGTCAGAACAGGAGGAAAAAAGCAAACATAATCAACATGGCACAGACATGGCTTTTTTGAATTACTAAATTAGGATTTTCAAAGTGTCGTAGTACTCCCCTTATATCTCTTGCTTTCAACAACTTAGTGTATCTAATATTTGCTCTTTTAAAATAAATGGATTTCATAGTTTTCCTAACAGATAGTGTGCTTGCCAAAATCTGTTAATTTCTAAGTTTTACTTACACTCCTTCATAAAATTTGGATTGAAATACAGCTTTTGGTTGATGACTGGTTTATAAAAAAACAGTAAGTGAAAGAGGCATCAGATCCAGAAATTCCTTGGCAGCTCTGCAGTTTTCTCAGCAGTCTTGCTCCTTGGTGCAGCATAATTGAAAATGTCACTTCACATTTTGTACTGAGAGACAAGTTTGTGCTTTGCTGTTTTGAGTCTGATGATGCTCCCCTGCTTCAAAAGCCCTTCCCTCAGTTTCAAGCTGGTTAAACCATTATTAAGCAATAATGTAGTATACATATGGAACTCTCACTTTTAGGTGGACAAATAGAGCTTTACTAGAAGATATTGAAATACAGTGAGCCCTCTGTTTCTCCAAAACACTTAGTTCCTAACAGTTTGCTTGAATTTTAAACAGCTCTTCCAAGTACATTCATTTTTCTTTGGCATTTGCTTTACCAGAAATAGTTTGAGAAGTTTGAAACCAGCAATTTTCCCAAAAAATGGCAGCTTCTATCTAAGCTGTGCAAATTCTGTATTTTAAATCTACAACTGACTGCAGGAATTATGCTTCCTTAATGAAGCACATCTATTGTGAAGCATGTGTGTGTTCAGAATGGTTTGAGTTTCCAATGTAAAGATCTCAGAATGATTTGGCAGTGAGTAGTTTTAGATCAGGGATTTTTTTACATTCAGGATTTGGCAAGTCATTCCAAATAATTTGTGTTGGAGGAAGGGAAGGGAGGGGACAGAGAGAGAGAGAGAAAGAAATAGAAAGAAATCTGCTCTCAAATAATTTTAGTGGCATTGTTTTGAGGGTATGTCTTCACTAGCATTTAGAACTGGTAGTAGTGGATATGCCTACATCCAATGTTTGGCTCATATTTGACATGAGACCTTTGGCTGCAAAAAGCCTTATAATTCTGTCCTTTCATTTACATGGTTAGATATCACAGGGAAGGCTGTGAACAGCTTAGATCAACCAAGGAGCAGCTGCTTTTCCATGGATGTTTGTGAGCCCTCCATTTCCATTTACGCAGTCACTCAGATCAGCTTTATGCAACCATTTACTTTATGACCTAGAGTCAAATATCTGTATATCATAGCATAGCCTCAAGATAGAATCAAAGCCACCCACATCATTTATTTGTGTACTGGATACTTTCTTGAAATTGGTTGAGGATCTCTGGATCTCAGCTATTAGGCTAAAGAGTGTAAAACTGTTGAGGGTAGAGAGATGGAAGAGTAAGACCGCAAGAGGTGGACTTCTTGCTCTCACTGCAGTCAAAGATAGGCAGGAAGGTGAGCAGTAGGTGCCAGGTGACTTACCTGGGTAGCCAACAGAGGCTCCAGACTCAAGAGGGACACAGGGACACAGCTGTAATTTGGACAATGAATCACTGGTGACTTCAAGGTGATCTTATGATATCATTGTTTCTATCAGTGCAGAGATGCTCTGTTGTCTGTGATTGTTTGGTTCATTCAGCTTTCTCATGAAGGCAGAGAAAGACCCTCAGAAACCACTGAAGTAGATTTGGAAGCTTTCAAAATACAGATAAAGTCAAATTGCTATTGGGAATTTGCTTCAGTGTGTGTGTGGTGGTTTAAGTAGGATCTTCATTTATTTAGGTTTGAATCATCTGTAGCTGCTATCTTATAGGAGCTGGGGAGAAGGTTGGTTCATTGCGAAGAGTTTGAGAGCAGATCTGTTCTGTTATTTACTTACTGTATTGATTTTATGGCTCCTTGAAGTGCCTCCATTATTAAATAGAAAGCTATTACATTTGAAAATATGGTTACTAATATTCCCTTAAAATAGTAAATGCAAAGGGGTGAGAGAGAAAGCTCACTGCCGTTTACATTCATAGGGATATGCCTTTCACAATATTTTAAGGTCTGGCTGTTCTGTTACATAATATACTTAGTCTCTGGGCTATTCATGTTTTATGTATCTTCTGTGAGGAAGTACAGGATATTCCAGAAAGATACAGTAAAACAAAATCACCGTGCTCTATTCTAAATATTTTATTTTTTAAATAATACATTGCAACTAATTTTCACCGAAATCAAATTTCAGTCTATCTACTGTTAACATATCATTGCCTTACAATGTGTACATGCTAGAGATGAGTCAAAGCAAGACAAATGAGCAAGGGTCTTGAGAGGATTAACCTGAAAGGAAAGATCAAATCCACTTACATAAGATTATTGCATAACATCTCAAAATCTCTTTATATCTTTTTCTTCTTGTGTGCCTTTACATATTTTGACAGCAACTACTTTTCTTTCCTTCATCCTTTCTAGTATCTTATGATCAGGAATGATCCATTAAATTATGCTGACTCTCAAATCATAGTTGTCATCGTTAGGCATCAGAGTGAATATAATTTGTGGTAAACGTGGTCAGGAAACTGTCTCTCAGAGGCTTGTTTCAGACTGTCTGTCTGCTTAGGCAGTTTTTCTGTATTTATTTTGAAAGTAACCAATTGTTTCCTTGACTTTGCTTCAGATTTTGGAGCAGAGATGATAAACCTCAAGCAGTTGAGGTATTCTCCATGTATCAAACTGGAGTTGTATCTGAATTTTCCTGAATTATTAAGAAAGACTTTGATCCCTGACTTACATTCAGGTCAAGTAAGGTTTCCCAAGCAAGAGCTAGATTTGCTTTCTGGTTTCCTTTGGCCGGTGTTTGGAGTCTCTCCAGGCTGACACTGGGAGAATTACCAAGCAGACAGATTTCTGGTAGTAGACAGTGTAGATGTTCAATTCACAGTAACTTAATATTAGTAAGTGCTTTTTCTCTGCTAGTGCCAGCATGAGACTACATGAATGCTTCCCCACTGAGCTACATATGACTAAAGACACCCAGGGTAATTTAAAATCATCTGTTGCACCATTAGGTACAAGGGAACTATAGCAGCTAACTCAAACATGTCTCAGTTAAGTCCAAACTAATGTCATGTATTGCAGTGCAAATCTTTGCAGCTTTGCTGAGGTAGAGAAAACCAGGGGGAAAAAAGTAACTGTGTTAAAACCAGAAAATCTTCAGCAATTAAAAATAAAGAAGACAAAAGGAAACAAGTCCTGAGATTTAAAAAAAAATATTGTTTTGTAAATATATCCAAATCTGGGATAAAAAAGGGTCAGAATTAGGGTCAAAAAAGGGTGTAGAAGGCAGCCCCCTAGAGACCTCTAAAAAAGGAAGCTATCTAAAATGGAAAGTTGATGAATTAGGAAGCAAATGAAAAGAAGTTAATGGAGGAACTAATAGTGACAGGATTTCTTTGGAGACTGCAGGTGAACAGGAACCGAGTGCATAACAGGAGGCTAAATGAGGAAACTAGAGGAATAATAATGGAGTAAAGAGAAGAGGTGGTGAATCTTAATCTCACCTTACTGTTGCCATATTTAGCAAAGAGTGGCAATCACCATTTCCCTTTTTTTAAATTCAGAAATATTAACTGCAAAACAAGTTCATGGGTCAAAGAATTACAATATCTCTTGTGAGGTGACAGACTTAACCTCTTCTAACCAATTAGCCTTGAAAAATAGGAAATGCTGAATTAAGCATTCTGATTTTGAGAAGGAATGGTGGTCACTATATCTTATGTCATGTCAGTGATACAGAGGAGGTCAATATATTTAGCACTTGCCCACAAGCAAGCAGCATCTGTTCTATTTTAGTAAAAAGTGATTTTTTCCTTTTTCGAAAACTTTTCAGACATGGTGATATATTGCCCTCTTGAGGCCACAACTGATTACTGCACTTATTTTGCAGCTATTTTAGTTCTTTCTCAAATGAATGAGCCCCGCACAACTTTCCAAACATGGTTGTTAGAAATTCGGAGAATAAATAAATCATAAGCTAGAACATTTCCTCCTACTGTAATCTCCAAGAAATGTTTTGCTATGTATTTTGTCTCAACAAATTTAGTGTTGAAATAGACAACTAGAGTAATATTATCTAAATAAACAGCTTTTATGTTTGGCATTGCCACCATCAGGTCAAGAATATAAGGCTTTTCTTTCTTTATCTGTCGCTTACCGGCTAACTTACTAAAAAAATTATGTAAAAATAATGAACGTAACTTTCATTCAAAAGGCACTGAAAAATCCCTTGGAATTAATTTTGTGCCGTGGTGTCAGGGTATAGATTCTGGCTAATTTCATTCTTTTAATGTGATTTATTCTTTGTTTGGGGGAACATAGCAATTTTTTTTGAACTTCACAAAGCATTGTTTAATTGACATCATTCCACTCAGACTTCAGGCTACAGGTGCAACATGGTGTGTATATACCATGTGTACCTTCCAAGGAATTAAATGCTTGGGGAACAAGGTTAATTTCTAGCACCTACGAGATCAAAGAGGAAAAAAATGTTGGGACCAGTTAGGGGAAGTGCCAGCATGGTGCAAATTGAGTGTCCTCGAGTGTCCAATGCATGTGCAAGGTAGCAGCTGACCATCAGCTGGAAATAGCAGCTGCACAAGGGCGTTCCACCCCCAGTCCACTCTATGAAGCCCAAACACTCAGGGTATGCAAACCAAGGAATGATGGTCATCCATAACTGCCTATTTTTTGGAGCAGCATAAAGCTTTATAAAAAATCTATTACATAAAAGACATAATATGGAAGAAGTTGTAAACGGAGATTAGTTTGTCTTTTGCATGAAGTTCATCTCATAATCAATACATACATTAGCTGTAAAAAATATGAAAATAAATTATGTTGTCAACACACCATTTAAATAATTACCTGAAGAGGAAATGCAGTATTTCCAAGTACCCTTACATCGCTGTAAGTTGCTTCAACATCCATAGTTATATTGGCAGCACTTTTAGACAAAGCACATCAGACTAAGTCCTAAATTTGCTGAAAATTGAGATCTTAATTAGGTATTTCCATTATCTTTAGATTTTGTATCAAGGTTGTTGAATAACAAACATTTCAAATTGAAAGAAAGGGAACAGTGCTTACCAAGAGCAGATTGGTAGATTTGGTTTAGATCTGCCTGAAGAATAAATAATGAATTTGTAATTTTGAACAAGAGGTCCCAAACTAGCTTCTACATTTTCTATTTTAGTTTAAAGGTCACAAAAAAAAAAAAAAAAAGGAATTTGGGACTGTGAAGTAGATGTGAATTTACTACTGCTTTGTGCTACTATCCTTTATACAGTACATAACAGCTCATTTTGTCTGGGCATTGTTACCAAAGATAGGCCCTTCTCCTGTGCTGTGTTCATGGTCCCTTCAGAATCCAGACACTCCTTCCAGCTGCTGCTATTGCAGAGCTGAAGTCCCCCTTTCTGGGAATTACTGGCATCATCTTTCGTGGCTCAGACAGATTTATTTGCTGTTCTTGTCCTTTTCTTGGTATATTCTTGGCTACAAATTTCTGGAGACATTCTTGCTCCCTGGTTTACTGAGTGAAACAAGAATATGTGACCTAAAAACATTCACATGTCTTAGCTGATCTCTAGATATAGTAAGTCTTTGACTTAGACAGAGTCACGTAAAAAGTATTAGCTAAAAAGCATTTAATTTAATATATTTGATGCTGTGATGCATAAGACAAAACTTTTCCTGTATTAAATGCTTTGGACATCTTTCTTTGTTGTCCTAGTTGCTGCTTAGACCTCCAGAATTTTATGTAGAAAAGAAATGACTCAGAAAAAGTTACTTGAAGAGCAGGGAGAGTTTCTGTGAGACCTGACCAATAAAAGCCCTTTGTAAATAAATTTCTTTGTAAATATGCTCTTTGCAAATAAATATATTTTCAGAAACTATGTGTCAGTCCTAGTAGTATGATGAACTTCGAAGACCAGACTTGTATGATCCTTCAGAAGCTTGCACGTTACTCAGATCACTCAGTATTATGACTTCTGACTGTTCCACTTTCAACTCTCAGAGCTTTTGCCTGCCTATTTTATTGCAAAAGGCCCCAAAAAACCCCATGCTTTTTTTAAAACTAACTATAAATAGCTATCTTTTCTTTTCCTTATATTTCCTCCTGCTAGATTTTCCCCTCTGTATATCGCCCATTTCCTTATAGTCTGCTCATTTTATTTCTGTCTCATTTTCAGGGCACTTGGTATCCTTCAACTCATGAGTTTCTCTTTTCTGCTGCTTATACTATTCACTACATAGTTTCAATATTGTTTCCTCAGGAACCTTTTTCCAGTCAACCCTAACAATTTCACCCGGACTCAGAATACTGAAGGAGTTGAATGCTAGAAACATTTTAATAGAGATCCACACTGTAGAGGTTTTGTGATAAAAGCCTGTGCTAATTAGAACAGTGGAAAGTGTTTGCTTCCTTAGCTGATACCTGTGTGACTGCACAAGCCAGTGGTGGTCTGTGTACAGGGATGTGTTTCAGTCAGTGTCCTTCCCACTGGATCAGCAGCGCTGGCAGGTGGAATGCGCTGCCTCCACCAGAGGGCTCATGCCCATTGCCCCACTTTGAAAATAACTGGAATTCAAAGTAGCGGGTATGATAATTTGGGAGGCAGATAAGCAAAATTACTGTTTGTCATTCAGAACGTAAATGCATATGTAAGATTTTTCCATACCAAGAAGGATGTGCTCATTTTTTAACTCAGTCCCTGGCAGTACTTTGAACCTCACATTGCTTTTGAGGTACAGCACCCATATTTTCTCAGCGTGACCTCAATCTTCACCTGAATGAATGCAGGAAGCCTAAAATTTTGTCTGGCCCTGTTCCTGTTGACATTACATCTCAGGTGGGACGCATGGCCATATCAGCATGAGGGGAGACTAGCAGCGATTGCCATCAGAGCAGATGGCAACTCTGGAGGTTTACAACCCACCCATACTGCTCTTCAGTTCATACCAGAGGATTCCTTGCATGATGGAAGAATCAGATGTTCTTCTCTTTATGCTTCCTTTTCTCTGCCAGTCACCCCGGTCTTCAACCCATGCAAAATCAGAATGACACTGGCTTTTCCTCTGCTGCTGTATTGCATTCCTATGCATGACTCTCTTGGCCACATGGCTACATGCTTCTCTCCAGCACTGTCCTTCTAGCTCATGGACTTTGTTTCTGTGGTTCTGGGTGTTCAGTGATCCTTCAAAAGGCTGGGGGAAATGTTACCAGCGGTGTTGGAAACTTATCTGCTAATCTAAGAACAGGGTTCTCAGGAAGCATTGTCTCAGTTTTCCCTTATCTATCTTTGCTGCACAGTGAATTTGCTGGTACTGAGAATATCCCTTTTTTAGACCTTGCAAGTTTCAAATAGCAGTGAAGGCCTTGTGATTGTACTCTTAAAGAGAAAATGTAGATCTTCACCTTGAGCCAAAGGTATGACAAGGCATAGGTTAAAGAAAGAATTATGTTTGTAGGATCATGGAAAAGTTTAAGTATCTACAGAGGTACATTACAGAGAGATTTTTAATACTCAGATTACCATAAACTGCTTTTTGTCTAAAAGCAGAACAAAGCCAACAGTTCCATTGGAGCAATGAACCTTCTATTGCACAACTGGATGCACTGTCATCAAATATAGCTGTTTATAACCGATTAAAAGTAACACTTCACATGTTTCTCTTCACTTTTCATGCTTTTAAGGCAAATTCTACATTTATGGTTCGGGCTCTTTTACCTAGAAGGATTTAGGAAACTGAGAAATTAAAAATCTTTTTTGCTATTCCTGCTCTAGTCAGAAAACAGTATGGAAAAATAGCTCGGACTGTAAACCCAGGCAAAGTAATGAACCAATGATCCAGTGGTTATGGAACAGAAAGTTCCATAACCATATAATTCATGGCCTATTCAATAGATGCCCATTGGGGAAAATGCATTTAATAATAATTTCTGTGTGTGGTAGCTGGGCACAAAGCCTAGATAGGGAACTTATGAAAGACTTTTATAATTTAACAGTCTTTGAAATGCTTAACTAGACAGTACATAGTAAAAGTTGTGTCTTTACAGGGTTGTCTACTAAGTATTTGATCTTTATCTATACCCAGTTTGGAGGGAGCATTTAAGGCACACATTACCATAAACAGAGATTATGGAGTAAATGTAACTCTTCTTTAGGAGAAAGCCTCCAAGTTCTATTTCTGAATTATTTGTGAATATATCCTGAACCACATGTTAAGTATTTCCATCCTACTGATGTATTTGGTCAGTTTTAAGTTTCTGAGGTCACTGCCTGTCACAGAATCCTGACAATATCACACAAAGAATATTTTCCATTGTGGCATCTTGGTTCCTTGGGGATCCCTAACATCTGTATTGCTAATGGTTTTATTGTTGCCTCTGGCTCTACCTCCAATTAAATTGACCGTTGCAGTTTGTTGCAGCCTCATCCTCTTGAGTACCTGAATTTCTTTGACTTACCTTTGCCTATGAAGAAAGCGCACTTTTATCCTTTTGAAAATAAAGTCCATGGGCAGGAATGTGTTCCTCCTGAGACTAATATGCAAGTCCTTTTGTGGCTAGACAAAGGGTTTTCTTAATGTATTCTGTGATAGAAGTGCCCTAAGAGCCTGCCCATCCTTGTACAGACACCTCTGTGAGCTCAGTCTTTTTGTAAATTGGGAACAAACTTAACAACACTGTCTGCTTGCAACAAAATTGGGCATTCATTTTTAAGCACACAGCCTCATAACCAATTCTTTCAAGAAGAGAACTTCCTTTGTGTAATAAAAGGGAAGATAGAAAGGAAAAGGTCTGGGGTAGTGATTTAACAAGCACTGTTGTCTGTTGTTTCCACACTGAGGCTTGTGAAACAGAGTAGACCTTCCACCATCAGACTTAGCTATCATGGCAGATAATTTTAGTATATTTGCATTTAATAGTTTGGAGTGTTGCTTTTATTCTGATTTTAATCTTGTTGTAGATCATTAGAAGGGCTTTGTACTTTTAGAAATGCAGTGACCAAAAGCTTCTTAAGCATAAGCCAGCATACATATAAAAAGAAAATGTAAGACTAATAAATTGAGCAGTGTTAAATTGCATAGCTTGAAATTACAAGCCAAAAAGTGTTGAAATAAAGTTGCTACCCATGCCATATAGGCACAATAAATCTGGGACTTTTTTCCTTAAAATTGAAACCCTAAATCTGATCTAGAATCAGTTCCGTAAAACTTTTCATAGTGATGCTAGTTGGATGCAGTTGTTTTCTTTGTTTTATGGCATAGTTTTAGCAATATTAATTTTGGTATATGCACTTCCTTAAGTCTGTATATCCAAATTCCCCATCTAAAGGAATCCCATTTAAAAAACCTACCAAAGCCATCTAAAATGACTGCTGCTTTTAGTGTAACAATAAAAAAAAAAAAAGTTACATGTTTCTGCATTCTATTTTTTAGTAACCCTAAATGTGCTTTTGGTCTAAAAGCTCAAAACTACAGAACTGGGCTTTGGTTTACTTCCATTCTAAATGTGGTCTAATAAAAGCTGGACTTGTAAAGTGATAGGTGCAGCTGAGATAGAAACTTCCTCTTTTCCCATTCCATTCAATTAATGAAAGCTGAACTTCAAAGTCTAAATGAGATCATTTGAAGTGCTAAAATTATTGAACACCAGAACTGTTTACTTTCCTATTTGACAAAAAAAAAAAAACACTTTACAAAAAAGAGAGAGAGAGCTTGTAATGTAGAAGTAAAATTAAACCACTGAAATGGTGTTAGGAAACTTTAAAAGTTCTAGTGCAAGAAGTGGCATTAACCTAGCTGAGAGGCATTTGTACATAGTTTTAAGTGACTCACTTAATAGCTAACTCATTTTTTTTTCCACGACTGTGATACTAAAGCTTTTCTGGGAAATCATAGTTGTGTGCTGCTCAGATAATTGCAACCCAATGAGAAGATGTCTGAGCAACACCCTGACAAGCATACGCATAGATATTGTCAGGGGCTGGAGCCTTTCTATAGTCTCATAAGCATTTATGTAGTTATCGCTAGCTTTCTAGTTGTTACCAGAAGTTTCTTAGTTAGGTCAACTCCTCTTTAATTTGCTGGCAGCTTGTAATATTTCTCCTGGGCTCTACTTTGTCCTTTTAAACCATGAGAATTGGCTATGCCACCAACTCCAGGAGCAAAACTATGTCCAGCAGACACCAAAACTTACTTGACTGACTCATTTGATGGCATTAACATCATTGCCAGGTCTGCAAACTAGGAAGTGGAAATATGGAGAAATATTTCTAAAATAGGAGCGATGGTCTTTGGCCAGAGATGTGGTGAGCTTCTGAAATTCAATGGGAAAGCATAGGAAGGGACTGTGGAAGTTGGAGAAATACAGGGAGTGAGTAAATCCTGGCCCTTGTAGTGGGGTGCAGATAGTGAGCAGTGAGGTGTGCTGAACAGTCATCCCGAGTAGGGAGGAATGTCTAAACAGCATCCACCAAACAGGAGGAGGGGATGGAATCAGGGCACAAACTGCTCGGTTGCCAAAGACTGCCTGTTTCTGTGTTCATTGAAAGTATTCAATTTTTATGATGTACATTTGGGATAGAACACACACAGAGTCCTAGCAAATGCAACAAATTGCATGTGAGGCTTGTCCACTTCTGTAGGCCTCGCCCCCATGCTCCAGGGTTTCTTGCACTGGCACACAGCACCACAGCTGCTCTCCTATCCCACATGCCAGATGAAACCAGGCTGCCTAAACCAAGACCCTTTGTGCAGCTCTACTGGGTGTGGAGAGCCCTGTGCAGCAGGTGTGGGACACCTGCATCTTCCATATGCCCTTATGTTTACCAGAACAAGGATAGGAGGCACATTTCCAGGCACATCCTTCCTCAGCCCAATATCCATGCGTGGTCATGCCTTTGCATGACTCAGCAAGTGAATTCTCATTCTTGTGATTCAGAAAATTTGAGTGTTCTGGTCATTAATAAGGAAGTCTCAAGATATTTTGTCAAATCCCATCAAATTTATGTTTAATACTTCAGTTAATTAATTAATTCCTTAATTGTGCAGAACAATTGAATTAAGTATATTTTGATTCTGTAAGATAATTAAGCAGACACACTGAGTTAAGCTCCCCCTCCCCCAACTTAGAATTGTCTATCTTTTTCATTCTTGTCCATCCAGAGAAAAAAGAATTAGACCACAAAAAAACTCAACTTTGTGCCAAAATTTCAAATGAAGCCATTTTTGCTATAGCTTTTTTTCAGGGGAGTGTGATCAGGACTTCCTCCTTACCCCTCAGAGAATCTGTAAAATTGTCATGAAACAAAATGGAAAGCTGAAGGTTTTAAAGGTCAACGTTTGAAAATTCCCATGTGGGGTATGGCTTTATCATTACCTGAAAACTTTACTACAGAAGCAGCTACAAATCATCCAAAAACAGCCAGAAACATTTGTTTCTCTACTAAGCAACATAGACTAAGAATAACTTTTATGCTGTAGGAGCTCAAGGTTTTATAGCTCAATAGTTTTGCACTAGCTTGTGCTAGTGCAAAACTATTATATTTCACAGTACAAAACTATTATATTTGCAAAACTGAACCAGCTGGTCTAAAGGCAGAGGCTGGATTATATTGGTGCATCTTTTTTTCTGTTCTCTTCCCTTCTATTCTCTCTGAGGAATTATACAGTAATTTTTTGATTCAATGTAGCCAGTGATGAGTTTTCAACTTCCAATAAGTTTGGATGGAAAATACAATATTTTAATTTCCTGTTGATTTCTACCAAAGTACAACTGAGTAGATTTGACAGTATTTTCATTGTAATGTGATGCTGTGTAGGTCAGACCCTTAAAAAGGAAAAATCAGCATTCCTTCACTGAAGTTTTTTACCTGTTGAAACTTTTTCTTTTTTTCCCATCTTAAAACTGAGGAAGAGAAATATCTAGAGAAAGAAAAGCATAATCTCAATTAAAAAGGGCAGAAAGGTAAGAAGTGCCTAGAAAGGGATGGAAAGTGTTTTCATGCATATCTTATTAAATGAAGAATTAAAATATCTCCTCTATTGGTTAAAGTTTGTCATTCTGTCAATTTATTTCTTTCACTGAATATTCCTGGACTGGGATTTAGGATTTCCTAGTTAGGTTTGCCTGTCCTTTGTTTTAATATAATTTATCTTGTAATCTGTTTTTTAAAAACAAATAGTGTGACACTCTTTGAGAGTGTCACAATAGATTTTCTGTATTGTAAGACACTGTTTTCCATATTATTTTAGAACTGGCGTTGTCTTTACTTTTTATTTAAAATGTATGTCCTGTGAAACATTTGAGATAGTAAGAAGAGGAACTATTCTAATGCTGTTTGTGTTAATTAATTGTAGTCTAGTTAACTAGGCCATCTTGATTCACAGAAACGGCTCCGTGGTGGTCAGTATGCGGAGGGGCAGTGGTCCTTCAGTCAGGGATAAGTCATGTTTTGGGCTTCCACTCTGTTCTGAGCCTTAAAGGGATTAAAGATCCGGATCTATAGCTGTGACAGGGTTACATGGACCACCGGTGCCGCTCCTTCTCAAAGGGTGGGAGAGCAGGCAGCGTTTGTTCGTGCCTCTGGCTGCCCAGCCCAGCCGGGCCCGCCGGGCAGGGTGGTTCGTGCCAGGGCTCGGCTACAGCCGGCGGCGAGCTCCAGCCTCAGAGCCTGTAGGTAACCGTGCCTTGGCAACCGGGCAGAGGCGAGCGAGGGCCGCCCAGCGCCCGGCCGGGTCCTGACTCCCGAGCGCTCGGGGATCCGTGCACGGAGCTCCATTTCCCAGCCGGAGCCGCTCTCTCCCGGGCAGCGGGGAGCCGCGGAGCTGGCGGCGGGCTGACAAAGGCGGCTCCTTCCTTTCCCACTGGCTATTCAAATAAATAGGATGGAATCCTGGGCACCGCTGTGAAAAAGGAAACCCGGGGGCATTGTTTTGATCACTAATTCAGGGCGAATGAAGTGGGACCTGCATTGCTGAGATTTAATCTCACGTACAATTTGCGATACAAATAATTCTCTATTTCGCACGCTAGGAGCTGAAATCGGACCGTCTGTAATTTGTGACCCGGTGTGCGCAGAGGGGGGTGTCCCTTCGGTGGTATCGCGACGCTGGTGTCGCGGCGGTGCCGTCCCCGCGGTGCTGAGCCGTTCCCGCGGTGCTGTCCCCGCGGTGAAGTGCTGTCCCCGCGGTGCTGTTCCCTCAGTGCTGTCCCCCCGGTATTGTCCCCCGGTGCTGTCCCCGCGGTGCAGTGCTGTCCCCCCGGTGCTGTGCTGTCCCCCCGGTGCTGTCCCCCCCCCCCGGTGTGTTCCCCCGGTGCTGTCCCCCCGGTGCTGTACTGTCCCCCCGGTGTGTCCCCCCCGGTGCTGTCCCCCCCGGTGCTGTCCCCCCGGTGTAGCTCCCCCGCGCTGATGTACTGGTAACC
>CM031861.1:36569623-36584402 GCA_018697195.1 Certhia americana
CAATTACAGTTGAGGAATTTATTTTTTTAGTAAACATAAATGTGATTTTGGTATAAGATCAAAATAAAGACTGGGAGGTTGGGTTCAGTTCATCTAAATGTGGTTCTATGAAGATGCAATTGGAAGTGATAGGTGAAGCGCGATGAGAAACTTGCATCTTTTCGCGATTCCATTCAATAATGAGCGGAACTCAAGTCTAGTGAATCAGTTAAAGTCTAGAATTAGTTGACCCAGAAATGTTTACTTTCCTATTTGACAAAAAAAAAAAAAAAAAAAAAAAAAAAAAAAAAAAAAAAAAAGGAGAGAGGCTTGTAATGTAGAGTAGACATTAAACCACTGAAATGGGGTTATGGGAACTTTAAAGTTCTGTGCAAAAGTGCATGAACCTAGCTGAGAGCATTTAGTCACTAGTGTTATAGTGAAGTCACCGTATACTAACTCCGTTTTTCACGCTTTGATACAAGCGTTTCTGGGAATCATAGTTTGTGGGTGCTCTCAGAATGATATTGCAACGACCCAATGGAGTGTCTGAAGCAAACCCGACAATCATACCTAGAATTGTTTCCAGGGGGCCCCACCCCGCCCCCTGGGAAAGCCGTTCTATAGTCGCCTAAGGTTAACTCATGTAGTTATCGCTAGCTTTCTAGTTTTAACCTAGAAGCGGTTTTCTAGTTAGGTCACGTACCTCTTTATTTGCGGGCAGCTTGTAAGTATTTCTCCTGGGCTCTACTTTGTCCCTTTTAAGAACCATAGAATTGGCTATTCCCACATCCCCTGAGGCAAAACGATGTCCAGCAAGACACCAAAAACTTACTTGACTGACGCTTTGATGGCATACATCATTGCCAGGATCCTGCACTAGGAAGTTGGAATACGAGAATATTTCTAGAATAGTAGCTAATGGTGTTCCGCTTTTGGCCAGAGATGTGGTGAGCTTCGAATTCAATGGGAGCATAGGAAGGGACTGTGCGAATTGGAGATACAGGGAGTATTAAGTACCCTGCCCTTGTAGGTGGGGTACAGAGTATGACAGTGGGTGTGCTTACGGTCCATCCCGAGTAGAGGAATTTTACCAGCATCCACCAAACAGGAGTAGGGGTTGAAAACTCGAGGCACAAACTGTCCGGTATCGCCAAAGACTCCGCTTCTTTCTGTGTGTCTATATGAAAAGATTACATTTATTTTTATTCATATGGGATAGAACACACACAGAGTCGCTAGACAAATGCAACAAATTGCATGGGTAGGGCTTGTCGCAACATTCTATTCTGGCGCTGCGTCCCCCATGCCGTCCAGGGTTTTTATTGCACTGGCACACAGCACGCACAGCTGCCTCCTTATCCCACATGCCAGATGAACCAGGCCTCCTAAACGCAAGAACCCTTTGCTGCAGCCTCTACTGGGTGGTGGAGGCCTCTGTGCAGCCGGTGTGGGACCCCTTCAGTCTTCCATAGGCCCCTTCATGTTTCCAGAACAAGGATAGGTCCAGCACATTTCGTCCACGGCACATCCTGCCCAGCCAATTCCATTCGGGCGTGGCTCAGCCTTTGCATGAGCCAAGGATTCCCACTTCTTGTCGAGGTTCTAATTTTTTAGTGTATTCTGGTCTTAATGGAATGGAGGTTCTCACGATCATTTGTCACATCCCCTCAATTTATGTTTATACTTCATTAAATACTGGTTCGGTTAATTAATTCCTTAATTGTGCACTGAATTGATTAGTATTACCTTTTTGATTCGTACGATAATAGCAGCCCAGCTGCAGTTGCAGCTCCCCCTCCCAACCACTTAGAATTGTCTCATCTTTTTCATTCTTGTTCCAACCAGAGACCAAAAGAAATAGACCCCAAAGAACTCAACTTGTGCCAAACTTTTCAATGAGCCTTTTTGCTATACGCTTTGTTTCAGGGGGTGTGATCAGTGACTTCCTCCTTCCCCCTGCAGAGGATCTGTAAAACGTGTCATGAAACACATGGGAAAGGCTGAGGTTATTAAGGAGGGACCGTTTGAAAATTCCATGTGGGGCTGGGGCCTTTAGACAATAACCTAAACTTTACTACAGAGCAAATCTACAGACAGGTCCAAAACGCCGGAAATTTGGTTTCTCTACTAAGGCCCATATACCTAACGATAAACTTATTATGCTGTACAGGGTCTCAAGTTTATACCAATCTTTTTTTGCACTAGCTTGTGGCCAGTGCAAACGGTTATCGTTCCAGTACCCCATACTATTGATATGTGCAAAACTGAACCATCTAACGAGTCTAAGGCAGAGGCACTGGAATTATATTTGTGCCGCTCTTTTTTTCTGTTTCGTGCTTCCCTTCTATTCTCCCTCCGAGGATGTAGTAGCAGTAGATGTTTTTGATCATGTAGCCAGTGCGAGTTTTCAACTTCCATAAGTATTGGATGGAAAATACCTATTTAATTTCCCTGTTGATTTCCTAACTCAAAGTACAACTGAGTAAATTTGACAGTATTTTTCTTGTAATTGATGCTGGGTCAGTCAGAAGAGAAACCCGTAAGAAAATGAAAATCAGCAGTCCGTCACTGAAGTTTTTACCTGTGAACTGTTTCTTTTTTTTTTCCCCATCTTAAACTGAGGAAGAGAAATATCTAGAAAAGAAAAGCATAATCCTCATTAAAAGGGCCAGAAAGGTACGAAGTGTGCCTAGGGAGGTATGGAAATGTTTTCATGCATATCTTATTAAATGAGAAATTCAAAGATCGTCCCTCATAATTGTTAAAGTTTGTCATATCTGGTCACTTTCTTTCTTTCACTGAATTTCCTGGACTGGATTGGTTGATTCATCCCGTAGTTATGTTGGCTGGCCTTTGTTTTAGATAATCATTTAGCTTGTAATCTGTTTTATGTTACAACAAATAGTGTCACTCTTTGGAGATGTCACCATAGATTTTCTGTTATTTGTGACACGTTTTCCTTTATTTCAGAACTGGCGTTTCCTTTACTTTTTAGTTAATGTAATGTCTTTGAAACATTTGAGATAGTAATAAGGGAAACTATTCTATGGGGGGGGGGCTGGTTGGTCCGTCGTCACTGGTAGTCATAGTTTAAACTAGGGCGCCATCTGAGATCCAGAAACGATCCGTGTGTCAGTATGCGAGGTGGCAGTGGTCCTTTCATTCAGGAACGTACTGTTCTTGGGCTTCACTCGTTCAGGGCCTTAAAGGGATTAAGGATCCGACACCACTAACTGTGACAGTTTTACATGGACCAACGGTGCCGGGGGCGTCTCTTTACTCAAGGGTGGGATAGCAGGCCGCGTTTGTTCCTACTCTGACCGGCCCGCCCACCGCACCAAACCGGCAGGTGTTCGTTGCCAGGGCCGGCTACAACGACCTGCGGCCGCGCTCCCACCACTCATAGCGCTGTATTGTAGACCGTTCCTTGGCCCGGCCGAGGGCGAGGGCGATGCCGCACCGCGCCCGGCCGGTTCCTGACTCCCGAGCGCCTCGCGGTGATCCTAGCGCGAGCTCCATTTCCCATCCAGGAGCCGCTCCCGATCCCGGGCCGCGGGGAGCCCGCGGATGCTGTCGGCGGCCACAAAGGCGCTCCTTCCCTTTCCCACTGGGCTATTCAAATAAATAGATGTAAGTCGCTGTCCACCGGATTTGAAAGTGAAACCCTGGGGCATTGTTTTGAGCACTGAATCGGGTCAGGGCAATGAAGTGGGACCTTGCATTACCTGCGATTTAACTCTCCGTACAAGTTTTCGATACAAAGTGAACTTCTCCTGATTTCGCACGCTAGGATGCTGAAATCTGGACCGTCGGTAATGGTTGGTGACCCGTTGCGCAGAGGGTGTGTCCCTCGGTGTATCGCGACCGCTGTGTCGCTGTGCGGTGCCCGGGGGGCAGGCCCCGCGTGCTGATCCGTCCCGCGGGCTGTGCTCCCCTCGTTGCTGTCCCCGCGGTGAAGTTCTGTCCGCCCGCTGTGCTGTTCCCATTAAGTGCTGTCCCACCCGTATGTCCCCCATCGTGGCCTTTGGCGCCGCGGTGCAGTGCTGTCGCCCCCGGTGCTGTCTGTCCCCCCCGTGCTGTCCCCCGCGGGCTGTGCTGTCCCGACCCCCGTTGTGTTCCCCCGGTTGCTGTCCCCCCTCGTGCTGTGCGGTCCCCCCCGGTGTGTCCCCCTGTGCTGTACTGTCCGCCCCGTGCTGGTACCTGTCCCCCCCCGGTGTGTCCCCCCCATTTGCTGTCCCCCGCCCCGGTGCGTAGCTGCCCCCCGGGGCTGTCTCCCACGGTGCGTCCCCCCTGTTGCTTGCTGTCCCCCCGGTGTTTTCCCCCCTGTGAGGTCCCCCGCGGCTGTGCTGTCCCCCCCCACCCCCGTTGTGTCCCCCCCGGTGCTGTACTGTCCCCCCGTCTGTCCCCCCGGTGGTCCCCCCCCCCGTTGCTGTACTGTCCCCCCCTGTTGCCCCCCCGGTGCTGTCCCCCCGTGGCTGTCCCCCCCGGTGCTCGTGCTGTTCCCCCTCGGTGTGCTTCCCACCGGTGCTGTCCCGCAACCAGTTGTGTTTCCCCCGGTGCTGTCCACCCCGGTGCTGTTCTGTCCCACCCGGTGTTGAGTTCCCCCGTGCTGTCCCCCCGGTGTGTTCCCCCCGTGCTGCCCCCCCGTTGGCCCGGTGCTGTGCTGTCCCCCGATGCTGTCCCCCCGTTGCCTGTCCCCCCTGATGCTGGTCCCCCCCGGTGCTGCCCCCCCTTAGCTGTCCCCCCGTGTGTTCCCCCGTGCTGCCACCCCCCCGTGGCTGTGCTTCCCACCCCCGGTGCTGTGCTGTCCCCCCCCGTTGCTGTACTGTCCCCCCGGTGCCCTGGGGTAGGCGGGTTTCCCCCACGTTGCAGTACTGATCCCCCCCCGGTGCTGTCACCCCCCGGTGCTGTGCTGTCCCCCCGTGTGTTCCCCCGGTGCTTGTCGCCCCCCCGTTCGTCCCCCCGGTGGCTGGTGCGTTTTCCGCGCCGGTGCTGTCTCCCCCCCCGGTGCGTGCTGTCCCCCGGTGTGTTCCCCCGGTGCTGTCCCCCCGGTGTGTCCCCCCGGTGCTGTGCTGTCCCCCCGGTGCTGTGCTGTCCCCCCGGTGTGTTCCCCCGGTGCTGTCCCCGCCGTGCCGCCCCGCCGCCGGGAGGTGGCGCTGTGGGCCCAGGCACGGCGCGCGGGCGGGCGCGCGGCGCTCCCTCAGCCGGCGGCCTGCGCGCCCCGTCCCGCCCTGCCCTTCCCGCGGCCCGCGCTCCGCCGCGCTCGGCTGCTGCAGATGTGCGCTTGTGAACGGTTTCAATAAAATTTTATAGCCGTCATTTGAAAAATGGTAGGATTATTGTGATTTGTGCAGCCTGACAGAAGAGAACCCGCCGGGGCTGGCCGCGGCCGCTGCTCCCCCTGCCGCGGGCTCCCCTCGGGCACCGTGTCCCCCGTCGCGGTCCCAACGTGCTAGGTGGCACTGGCTCTTCCAGCCTTTTTCTTTTTCTCTTTTTTTCTTTTTTTTTTTCTCTTTTTCTTTTTCTTTTTCTTTTTCTTTTTCTTTTTCTTTTTCTTTTTCTTTTTCTTTTTCTTTTTCTTTTTCTTTTTCTTTTTCTTTTTCTTTCTTTTCCCTTGCTCAGATAACGTGTCTCATCGTGATTCTGCAGGAGACTGTCTCTACGTTCTTTTGTCCAGGCCTCCAGACGAGCCCCAGGCATTCCCCGCACTGGGGCCCGCAGCCCACCTGGCCTGGGCGGTGAGGGGACACACGAGGCTGCTGGAGCGGGATGCTTGCGAGTGTCTGAGCACCAGCGCGATGTAGCAGACATTACAAGACAGGCAGGTTTTGTGAGAGGCCAGAAGAAACTCAGTGGCTAATAGTTGCTTTTTATACAGCTGCAAACCTTCAGTGTTTCCAAGAACCCTTTTGAAGGCATAGAGACGATGAGTACTGCAGGCAGATGTTATAGTCTCTGTCTCTGTAAAATACATGACGCATGTACATGAGAGAGCCTTTTCTTTTTTTTTTTTTTTTTTTTTGCTTACCATATCACCTTGTCTCTCAAGGACAGCACATTGCTAAAATGCAGGCAGAGATTTATTGGAGGGACAAGAAGGACTTTACTCCTCCTGCTCTTCGCCTCAGCTCATGTCTCCCACTCTCCCACTCCTCTGCCAGTCTGGCATCTCTTATGTCCCACTGTGAGCTGAAAGAAAGTAAGCAATGGAGCAGGGAGAACATCTTGCCCCTGCTCCTGCCCTTAGATTGACACAGGGGAACATAGCCCCTGCTGTATTATAGCCGCAGTTGGGAGACAGCAGATGTAGTTGTCTTCATTACTTGCCCCAGGATAAAGGCACATTCTCAGTCACTGTAGCCACTAGGTTGCTTTCTCTGTCTTTCTTCCCCCTTTCTGAAACATCCTACAAAATAGCCTATAATGAAACCTGTGCATTACCAGTTTTCTTCCTTATAATGGTTTGATATACAGTGGGTTCCATGAATAGAGATAGCAACAGTCTCCTTGTCCTGAGGTCTTGTGGGGACTCATAGAGTGCTGAAGTGGGTGCTGTCATGCCTGCAGTAGGCACTGCAGCTTCCTGCCAGACTCTCTTTGGTTTAGAAGCACTGCTGCTTCACCTGTGAGCCAAGAGTTGGTTGCTGGTCTCTGATTCTTTGCTGTGCTGGACCAAACTAACTCTTAAACCTCGAATTTTGGAGTAAGTGTGGTTCTGCTTTGTCTGGGTTATTGCCATTGCACTTTAAATAGTACAGCTGTGAACCTACTACTCAGACTCCTTTTTCTGTCTTGTTTAGAATTCCAGTTTCATGTGCAACTTTGAAGAAGAGGATTTGGGCTCCTGAGACACTCAGGAATGTTTGAAAGTTCTATGCTTAGTTTGCTTTTAGCTATCTGAATGGACTAATAATTAGCAGAAATCATTTAATAAAGAGAGTGGTGAGACTGAGGCACAGAGAGTATATACTGAGTTGTTACCCAACTGGAAATTGAAATTCTCACTATACTGGGAATAAATAGCTAACAACTAATAATATAACCGGTATTAGACCTAACTTAATCCAGTCTTACAACAATTCCTCTTCAGAGTTAATAATTTTCAGGGTGCTTATAGACATCATGGTCAGTTTATTCCATTTACTCTCTTGCTTTGTGGTGGATAAGACTTCGGTAAAATTATCTGTACTCAGTATGTGTCTATAGAATCATCCAATCATGTAAATTCAGGGGCACTATTTTTAATCAGACAATATAATTGGTACTAATCTTGAAATAAATGGTGCTCCTGAGAAGCAGGAGCTCCTGTCTTCTCCGGAGCACCATCTGTGGGGCTTATATGCAATCAGCAATATTTATATTAAATGCTATATATTCTGCCTCATCTACTGTTTGATTTCCTCTCTCTGAGTCTTATGCTATGAACCAAAACAGAACCCAAGTTCTGACAAGTAATTTCTTCCCTCAGTCTGCTATGTATACCTTGTTAATGCAGCTTATTCAGTCCTTTTGTCAACATTCAGTGCTCATAGTACACCCAGTCTGCCCAGTGCAAGGTCTTAAGCTCTGTTTTCATTATAATTTCTATGAAGCTTTTTATATATCTCCCTCATATGCTCTAAAACTTTGCTGTTTTCTCTGTTTAGTCATATGGATCCCACATTGTCTTGTCCCAAAATATCACACTGGATTATTCCCAGAAACACTGTTCTGCTACTCAGTTACCAGAAGACCACTCTCTAATTGTTTTGTTTGTTAGGTTTGTTTGGGTTTTTTTGTTTATTTTAGGTTGTAAGAGGTAAAATTTTACTCTTTTGGTATTAAAAAAAATATAATAAAATTGAGCACACATTTTTCACATTGCCATTTTGCTAACAAATCTGCTTTACTTGTTCTTTCTTTTTTCTTACATGGTAAGGGGTTTGTGAGCAAGCTGGATGAATTCATTCACTGGTTAAATGAAGCCATGGAAACAACAGAGAACTGGACTCCTCCTAAAGCAGAGACAGACAGCCTTAAACTGTACCTGGAGACACACTTGGTAGGACAAGATTATACTATGATTACTATCAGTAATTGAAGTGTTCTGCTGTGCTTTTTATTTGATTATTATTTTTTAATTATTAGTATGTGCCAATATTCTAGATTGTAAGATTTGCAACATCACAGTATGTTTTTAAGAAAGTACCAACAAATTATTTTCTGTACTTGAAATATGTACTGATGACTTTATAAAAATTAAATTTAAAGGCAGAATTGCATTGCAATTCAGAATTTATGTCCAAACTGAAAGAAAAGACAATAACAAGATGAGAAAATATATTTTTCTGCTGATCGTTCTAGGATTTTTACTGCATTATAACATTACTGAAAGTGTTATTGGTGAGGATTACTCTCTCTCCCACAGTTATAGCATTGCACAGTGTCATTTTAATAGAGTATTTGAAGCAGTTACTTCAATTATTTTACTTGATGTTAATTTCTATCATTTAGTTAATACAGTAGGTAGAAGATAGACCTCAATGTCTGCTGTTCAATGGGTAGGTATCTTAACAGATAAACTACTCTAGCTGGTAAAAAGAAAATTAAAAAGTACAGAAAATTAAGCTAAGAATTTCCTCTCTTTCTGCCCAAATCTTTGGCTCTTACCAGTATGAAATGGAAGAAAACATGATGATAGCACTACTCTGAGCCAATGACATAGACACCCCAGCTATGTGAAACAGTGCATTAGCCAAGCTCACATCTGATCATCAAGCCCCAAAAGCTCAGCCTCATTTCCAGTCTCTGATAATCTTACGGTAAAAAATTATTTGACAGTCCCAGGAAGTCACGTGATGCATTACAGGAAAAAAATGTTATCTTAATCCCCACTGTAGTACTGGAGTGACCATTATTAAATTAATTAAATATACATCAACAGCATATGCAGTTAAAACCAAAGTGAAAACTGTCTTTAGGGCTTCTGCTATACAGAAAGCTTGTGTCTTTTGCTCTTAAACATTTCTGTGTAGTAGTGCCTATGGGCAGTCAATGGATTAAGTGCCCATTGTGGTAGTCTATCAAATGCAATATGAAGACACTTCATTTTTCCTTATGTTGCAGATCTTGTGTTTTGTGGCAGAGTTCAGATTTTTGCCTTGCCTTCTGCACACTCAGTCCCATGATTCCCACTGTGTTTACAGGTGCTCTGAAGGCACAGAGCACATTGTGAAATCAGACTTCAGAAAAAGCATTGGTCACTTCAATTTGTTTTCTTTGTACTCTGTAACATGAAACTTTTGATGAGAAGCTTTTATGAGTAGAATCACAATTTTCACTCTTGACTGGATAAAAAGAAACATATTCCAGGTAACAGGGCAATCACCAAGCTGAGTAACTCTTACAATTGGGTTTTTTCCCTATTTTTTCCATGGGGAGGAGCACAGTAGCTCATTTGTAGACAAATTACTTCCATCTTTGCCATGTGGTTCTTGGGGAGGTACAGCCAAAGCCATCTATATCAGACTGGAATGTGGAAGAGTAGCTCAGAGGCAGCTCCATCATTGCTAGAGGTAGTCCAAATAAATGAGTATGTGGGCACCTGTACAACCTCACTTTCCCCTGTCACTAGTTTGGCTCCCAGCTGCTCTCTTTGTGTCTGGGGTAAGAAAATCCTCATATGCTTCAAGATCATTATGTTATGAAACAAGTTGGGATTTATTTACTTCACTGCGAAGGTATAATATCTAAAAAAAAAATTCAGTTTCTATTTGATAGTATTTTATGACATCTATATCCAAAGAAATTACCACTGAATAATCTGAAAAAACATAACTGAGTTTTGTTTCTTGGATTTCAGAAAATGTATGTTATCATACTAGTTTCCACACAGGAGAAAATACAGAGCTTTTTGTAGCATGGAAGATAGTTATTTGTATTAACTAGATTGTCAGCTTTTCAGTGGCTTTTATCTGTCAGACATTCTAATCTGTGTTTAAACAGAAGTATATGAACTTCAAATCATGTTAAGCTCACTGTTGAAATTTCCCTTAGCTGAGGGAAAGGCTATGGTGATCATGGTTTGTGTGAGGGACTTACACTTCTCATTTTCTTCCTTTGCCCATCAGGTTATACATGTCAGACTCACCTAAGATATGCTGAAGTAAAGGACTTAGAACTTTACAAGATTAGATTCCAGATTTATGGATTTATAATACATACACTGGTAGTAAACTAGCTGGAAAAGAAAAGAAAATCTCTTGGTTCTTTCCTATGTAGTGCATCTATACCAGCGTTTCTCATAACTTTTCTTACTGGTGCAGGTTTTCTCATCATAGAATGAGTGAAAACTCTGTGTAGATAAGAATTTTTATTAGTAGAGACATATCTTTAGCCTTTGGCACAAGTTATCAATTCCGTGAACTGTGATACTGTTTTCTTTGAAATACATTTGTTGTGATGACAAAATTAGTGCCATAAAGGGAGAACATTTTGCATTTATGAATGCAATCTCTTCTGTCAAAATTTTGAAAATAAAATAACAGGAGCAAGAAAACATAAAAAATGCACTTGTTCTCTTTGTTATTGGTTGGGAAAGTTCTGCAGAGGTGTCAAGAAGAAGGTTGTGAACATTTTCCAGATTTTTCAGGATGTAAAATTGTAGGCTGTCACTTTCAGATTCCAATGTAAACTGTTGATAAAGGTTTGCATTTTAAAATCTCTCCTCACTCAGCCTTGCTTTTCTTCATCTTTGAGATTTCAAGAAATGATGTGACACAGACAGATAAATAGAATGTGCTTAAAAATAAAAGGCGTCACAATAAACCTACAGCATCCACTGATGAAAATCTTTCCATAAAGTAATGCTCACATGAAGAGTCAAACCTCTTGAATAGAATGACAATGCAAGTCTCTATTACAAGTATCATAGCATGACATCAGCTTAAATTGGTACAATTTCCCAAACGATTGTTCTTGTTAATTCTTATACCTGGCCTGGCAATACTGTCCACAAGGATGTTAATCAACACTTTGAAGCACACAAAACAGTGTTTATCTATTGCTCTTAGCTCAGCAAGAGCTGCCAGCAGAGGCATCTCTGTAAGTGTCTGAAGGCCCTGCCTGGATACCTCCTGAAACAGGGAAGCACACTGTGGTGAAGGTGGAAGGCAGCCTCCCCTTAATTTGGTCTTTTTCCCAATTACCTCACTGGCACAGAGACTAGCTGGAGAGTTCCTGGGTCACCAAGAGAATTCACAGCTAAATGCAGTGTATGTGCACAGGCATGGGCCTGATACCCAAATACACCACAATTGTAATTATTAACTGTAAGAGCTATTGGAATTTCATTCTGAAATTACAGTTACAACTTAAACTCCATAGATTTTGCCATGATGAGAAATCATATATTTTGCTAAAGAGTATGAATTTTTTCTACAAATTGAAAGGTAGTCTACATCTTCAATGCGTTCCATAATAGACGATCTTCAGCTTAGAGAACAGTTTTCTTTTTGCAGTTTGCAAATTCTCAAACCCAAATCCCTGATGTTCTGCAGAACAAAAGTTGCTATATGCTTCATTTTAGATAACACCAAAGCACAAATCTATAAATGAAAATACTGTCACAGGTCCAGGGAATAGTGACTGAAATTATTCTTTCAATTTTACAGGTCTTCACAACTCAGTAATGTTGGTTAAACTGATTTGGGAGCTGTGTGTTTCCCATTCATATGGAAGAGCTGGCATGGAGCAGCCACCCCTTGAACATCTGGCACTCTGCAGGCAGCCACCCAAGCCAGCAGATGTCGAAAACACTAATATGTTTTTATAAAACAGGCATGTTTTTCAGCAGAAATCTACTTTTCCACAAACGTCTCAGTCAGTCCTACTAGAGAAAAAAATGAAGCAGATTTCAATTTTTTTTTAAGAACTAGGTTAAAATCAGTTTCTAATGAAAAGATAGCTTCATTTACCTTATCAAAAAGGAACTTCTGAAAATGGTTTCTGCTTTGCTTTATCTTTTGTATCTCTTTTTTTCTCTTATACTGATTCTTGCCCATTGGCACCCTGATCAAAATCAGCTACTAGCAGACTCTAAGCATAGACTTCGTGGTATGCAAATCAGTTTTCATCAAAAACAATATCCTGAAGGCAACTTACGAGCTAAAAGCGTCTTTCTAGGTGGTACTGCTGTGCTTGTGAAACCAAGCAGACTTTCTAACCAGCTTGACAAATAAGAATTCACCATGTGTCTCTTGACCATTTTAGTTTGCTAAAAAAGACATTTAACTTTAGCCATGGCCTTATGAGACTCATTGTTTCAGCACAGTAAAGAAGTAAGCTGGCTGCTGAGGAAAAGATTTAGACAAAAGGTACTATATGTATTTGCTGAGGCCTGGAAGTTTTAATTCTGTAGTCTTAGCTTTTTCCTTTGTTAACACAGTGCTTTGTTTTCTTGTTGCTGCACAACTCCTACTTGTGCACTGTAGTGTTGTGTGCTCTTAGGTAATTGTACTAAGCCATTTCTGTATCTGGAGTCATACTTGGGGCTCAGGAACACAAGACTTTTAAATGGGATCCTGCAAATGAAAAAGATAATATTTTACACTTAAGTGCAACTTTAGAAATACTTCTTGCATTATTAGTACATATTGTCAAACAATATTTTTTCAGTAGAGGTAAAGCTAATTAAGGTAAAGTCTTCTTAGAAATTTGGAATTAGTAGTGAAGCATTTTTGTCAAGTAAGACTGTCCCTGCTTCTTGTTTTTTTAGGCAAAAATGTACGTTCTATTTAGGTGAAAGTAGAATAGCAAAAATTGTTCTGTAAAAACCACAAATGGTGAAGAATGCATGTAGTTACTGGAGTAAAAAATGTGGTTTGGGTATGCTAACTGATAATTTCCTTGAATAGTAATTTCTTAGTTTTCTTTTCAGTTCCCTGTCAGTAATATATACTCCAATTTAGTCATAAGTTTTGTACCACATTAAAATTCTTTTTAGCCCAGAATCAGTTCATTATATTAACCTTCTCAGTCACCGTATTTACTTTACTTGTTAGAGTCTTAAAAATATCATAGAGCAAGCATCATTAGTACTTCAAAACAAATTAGACAAGTTGATTAACACTAGTATTTCCTTTCTTTCTGTAGATAAAGTTTAGATGTCATCTCCCTTCAGAACCAAATTCTTCTTAAGATACAGAGGGCTTGAGTTTTATTAATGAAATGAAATAGAATTTTTCTGTCTCTGTTATAAATGTTTCTGGTCACATCATGGCTCAGCACTTTCTGATCTGTGAACAGCAAATGCCTTCACACAGAAAATAGATTGTATTTTCACATTTAAGAAATTGTGTTGGTGAAGTAATGATGCCTCAGTGATATTTCATGATACCTGATTGTCTGTTTGTAACAAGACTGCTATATCTGAAAAAAAGATCGTTCTCATCTCACTGGAAAATCTCATTTTCTGAAAAATGTCAGTTTAGAGAAGTATTAAATATCTATTCTTATTTAAAATGAGGTTAAATACTCATGCCTTGGGCTAATCTACCGACTGTCTTTGTAGTAGCAGTGGTAATGGTAATTTTATTAAAAGTATTAAAGCCTCTGAAATGGCTAAGTTATGTATTGTACTTCTGCTATATGGAAATTTCCAATGCGGATGGCCACTAGTTTAGATAATTTCCTCAAAATATAGAATCACTTCTGCAGGATGATGATGCTGAAAGAGTGAGCACCATGAGTGGCCTAATATTTTGTTTCTCTAAGGATTTTGATTTGAATTTGTTTAGCCTATTGTTAGATTGAATTTTTAAATTTTATGGTGGCTTTTTATCTTGAAAAGCATTTTGGGTATGTGTGGGTTCCTGAATGTATGTCCTTTGCCATAGGAAGCAGTCTGCCGAACATACTAATCAGAGATGTGGACTAAACTCAGCAGATTTCACAGGCAAATAAAAAGATTTTATAGAAAGTAAGACAGCAAACTTAAACAAAAAGAATACATGCATATTGTCAGTTTAGACTATTTTTTTATTATTCAACTTTTAAAATCTGGAAACTAAATAAACTCTATGTAAACTTTTCTGTTTCTTGAGTTAAAGCATGAGAAATGTTGCTGTCATTTTAATATTTTGGGTCTGCCTGTATTATAATCTGAATCCAGAGAATGTAAGTTACTTGCTTTGGGAAAAATAGAGGTTTCTAAACAGTGTGGACTGTTCTTCAAATTTAAAGACATTTTTGGTGACTAAGAAAGAGTAAAAACAGTTATATAAGAAAGAAATTCCAGGTATATTACCCTTCTAATAACAGCACTGCTGTCCTGACCAATACAAAAATACTGCACTTGATCTAAAGATGTTTCCCATAAGGTCATGAAATGAAGGAAAGCTGACACAAATCTTTTCTCCATAAAGAGAAAGAGTGGGCCATGGTCATGGTTCTTATAGCACAGAAGTAGATCTGTTATGATTTGGAGCTGTTATTACTATATGTGTTTTTAATGAAGGAAGAGAATGTCAATTTACTGTCTTCCTATACACATAGTCCCACTACAGAGGTTTATTTTCTGCAAGCTTGTAGTATAAGAAATAATTTCTTTGTAATTTTCTCAGAGACTTAGTACTCTTAAGAGTACTAACTTTTTTCGATCCTGTCTTTCTGTCTTTCAAATTTGTAGATACCTACCCCTGTGTGGGTTATTGTACAGCTGCAAATTTTTTAAAAAGCCCTCAAAACATTTACTTTATGGTTTTTTTTCTTTTTTTCTTTTTTTTTTTTTTTTTTTTTTTTTTTTTTTTTTTTTTTTTTT
>CM031861.1:36584502-36649502 GCA_018697195.1 Certhia americana
TTTTTTTTTTTTTTTTTTTTTTTTTTTTTTTTTTTTTTTTCCACCTTCACAGGACAGTTTTTGCTACCCCCCCCCCCCCCCCCCCCTTAGATTTACACAGTTTTGCATAGGAAGGGGATAGGGCCCCATAATAAAATGTAACTCTGCTCGGCTTGCCTGTTAATTAGCTTCACAGAGAACTGTCCCAGCTTTTCTAGTTCTGAGAGCCACAGTCGTCTCTGGACAGAGGAGGCATTAAACCAGAGGCAGAGCATATCAGAATGTCATCCTAAAATAACTTTGCCTCTATTGAAGGAAAAGGGAACCTGTAATGTTCAAAATCTGAACTGTCTCACTTGTGAGGGTTTTGAAGTCTTGTATTCTACATATATGAAAATATAGTGTATGATCTGTGCCTCAAGAGCAAATGTATTGCCCTGTTGCTTTGTTTTATTTAATGCATGGTGTTTGAGGTTTAAAAAGTTAAAATTCAGACTTTTGGAAATTTTTAAATTCATTTGCACTTGTTGGGTAAAGTTGAACAAGACAGGGTAATTTGATTTAGCAGTGTTGCAAATATTCACTTCCTCTAAATTCTCACTACCCAAAACTGTAAAACTTTTAGGTCCTGAGGTATCCCAAAATGGAGATACTGTAATTCTAAGTAGTGAAAGGGATTCCACTGGGTCTGTTGTGTATTTGACAAGGATAAGACATTTGCATACAAGGGATTCAGTGACTATAATAATATAATGAAATCAAATCACCATTTTAAAATACTAGGCACTAACCTAATAAGAAAATTTCAGAGAAAAATATTTCCCATAAATTATGACTTCAAAGCTTTGTAGCTTTATATATATATAACAGCCTGGTCATGCTCTTTACATAAATTTCATTGTAACAACTTTTGAAACACCTTTAGAAATAATTTGGAATTAATGCTTATTTTATGAATAAACTGCATCACTCTTATGTAGGAACTCTGTTAATTGTAATTTTTTTGTCCATTAAAATGCATCCTATTACCTGAAATTTTAGTATTGTTATGCTGGTATTATCAATATAGATGTAGTCAGTAATTTCTTTTTGGAAATGAAATGAAATTTATTTTTATAAAATTTGGAGATTTGAAATAATGAAAAAGTATAATTCCAGCATCTCAAAGGACAAACAAGAACACTTTCATCAACATTTAAATTTTCTTTTACTTAGCTGCCAAGAGCTATTGACCCCTCCCGTGGTTCTGTGCTGTGTCACTCAGAGGCATAATATCATTCACATTTTAAGTACTCAAAGTAACACAATTGCTGTCTCTGTTTTGGTATTTGCAATGCCAAAGCATTTAGGAGAAATATAGAAAATCCTGGAAATGAATGGTGGTTTTGCTTGGTAAATATTTTTATTTTCATCTTCTGTGATACTTTTTCCCCTTAATTCTACAAATGAATTGGATTAATAGTCTGGAATCTTAATTTACTACCTATATTTTGCTAAGAGGGAATCTTAGTTCACCTTTGAATTGCACGAAACCTTTTGTCTGTACATATAAAAAACAAATCACATCTTCATACTCCCCAGAAACTAAAATCTTTCAAAAATTGTTTTAAAACTGCATAGCGTTATTTAATACCAGAGAGTTCATTTTGGTCTGATAGTAGGTAAATTTAAATAAAATTTAAATAATATACATGTGTAAGCTATTTTCCTCTTGGTAACTCCATCTTTGCCAAGGCTGCTATGCTCCATGAATTCATCCTTGGTTTGGAAAGCTGTTATCTCTTGGTTGGCTTTTTTTTCCGTGTGTGGTAGGACAATACAATTTGGATATATTGTGATGAAATAATTTTTGAACATAGTGTGTCTCCAGGTGGAAGAGATGGACTTAGAAATGTGTAAGATAAGACACCAAAAAACTGTGGTTTCTCCAGATTGTTTTCTGAGTATCTCAAGAAGGCAAGAAATGATTAAGGGCAATTGTATACAGTGGGCTGCGTGTGCAATTCACCTTGATTATGGCAACTTAGCAATTGTTTCACTGTATAGCAATTTTACCTGTGCCATTTCTTGCCTGTGTTCTTTCCTTGTTGTCTCTGGATAATACACAAATGAAGATTCAATTTAGGAAGCTTCATGTGAACTTTTGTTTTGACAATGAAAAATGTTTGGACAGGCACAATCAAAGAGAAATTTACATAGCGAAACACAGAAAATAAATTAGAGCTGGCAGCAGAAGAATTTATGGGAGTTTAAATAAAAATATCTGCTAGAATATATCTTCTATGTCTTCTAAATCTGCAAAATAGGCATCCTGGAGAGTAGGGCTAACTATCCTTTTTCTCCACATCTAAAATTATGCATTCAAAATTTGGCTAAATTACCTAAAAGATAACAAATACAATGAGGAGTGAGAAACAGAAACTGAGGGACCTAAAGCATTTAATGTGAGGAAGATTGGGTTATTCGTGTTTAAGATGTAAAAATACATGGATTGTTTAATACTGGGATGGCAGAACATGCGACAGAGTAAAAAGGGGTGAGGCGATTTTACAGAAGTGTGAATTACTATGGGACTGCTGGAGTAGAGCCTGCATCTTTGTATTTAGTTTTGCCCGCCCAACACAAATTCTATGGCCATGCAACAGAGCTAGATTACTGCTCTGTCAGTGCATTTGCAGCCCACGTTTACTCCCACATTTTTATCCAGTCTAGATTTAATGGTCTCAAGGGATCTGGGTTTTCACTGTTTCCCTTAGGAGGTTATTATACAGTCTAATAGATCTGACTTTCATGGGAAATTTCATATTTATCTTAATTTTTCTCCTTCTTAATTTAACTCTATTAGTCCCATCTAGTATACCCTCTGATACTTACTAAGTCTTCTTTCTGATCGGTGTTCAGATTCAGGAAATATAAAACAGACAAAACAAGATAGGACCTTTCTCTCAATCAACGCTTAGTCAGACTTGTTTATTTCTTATTTGTTTTACCATTTCCACTTTTAAAAAAATTTTGCTTGCTCTTCACTAAACTCCCAACGGCTTCTCTCCTCATAAATATAGTTGATTCCTCCCAGACAAAATGTTCATTCAGATAAGTGAAAGGCGGAGAGTGCATATGAGTCATCAGAAGGTAAAATCATTCCCAGGGTGGCTGCAGTTAGCTCATTACTAAGCGTTTTGATCCCAGAATGTTCAGCTACTATTATGTTTAGATGAATGATAAACTTCCAGAGACAAATCATCTGAGCAGTCAAACCATCTTACAGCTGATCTACATCTGCAAGCCCTTATGACATGATGGTTATGGGATTTCAGTAGTGAGGTTCCCAGTTATATGTCAATTTTAAAGGTGTTTTAGATTATAATCTGGTATAGTGAACCATCATAAAAAGTGATACAGTTTTTTTGCCCATTTTTATTAGCCTGCAGAGGCTAGTGGAAGGAATTGCTTTTCTGCTTTTCACTAGCTATTCACTCTTAAAAAATATCTAACAATTACCACTGGTTACAGAAGAAAGTGTGTAGTTCATCTAAGGCAAATGATGGTCATGCTGTGTTAGGCATTAAAGGTCTGCTTAGCATTTAGTGATTATTGGCCCCTCGGTCATCATTGCTATAGGGAGGGCATGCTCTTAGTTCAGAAAGAGAAGAAAAAACACATAGTGGGTGCTGCTGCTTCAGAGGAGGATTCATTATGCTCTTCTTAAAAATCAAAGATAGAATCCCTGCTATTGTAAGACTCAGCCTTGTCTATGGAGCCGCATAAAGCATTTCCATAGTGCTTGTATTCTGTTTAGCAGGTGGAGTTCCAGTCAGATGAAAATACAGCTTAAAAGAAAAGAAGGAAAAAAAATATTTGCAGACACCTAGATTTTATGGAAAACACAAACAAAGGAGACATTGACTGACACCATTTCACATGTAATATTTAATTCTCAGGAAAACATCCTAGTGGTGCTTATTTGATACTAAGTAAGCTTAATTTTAAAAAGTGAGGCTTTACTTGAAGCTAAATGTATAACCATTTCCAGGTTAATATAAGGGCATAGTAGTTCTTTTTTTGATTTACTGAATGTCATTGATAGGTAGTATTCAGGAGTATGGTAATTCCACTAGGTTATTACATGGCTTATTAGGTTATTAACTCAAATTATTAACTTAAATTATTAACTCAAATTCTTAACTTAAATAGTAGACACTGTCGAAACAGAAACTTTCTGTGTCATCAAAAATGCTCAAGTAAAAAAAGAAGAAGAAAATAGACAGCTGCCATTCCATAACCAAAAATCGAGTTCAGGACTTGATATTTGTCATAGCAAATAATTGGAAGGTAACTGTGCCAGGACCAATAGACTTGCGAAAGTAGCTGTATATTAAGCATATAAAAATAACTTTTCAGAAATTGTTTCAAGTCATTCCCTTTAAGACAAGTGGGTAACCCATATCTTTTCTACCAACAACTGTTCCCATTGCTCTGATTTTCACAACTGAATTATATCTGTCACAGTGGATGTTATAATTAAAAGTGGTACATTCTTAGCCAAAATATACATGCAACTATACCTAAATATAGAAGACTATATTCCAGAAATGCAGATTTCTCAAAAATCTATTAGTAAATTTTAAATTAGTCTTCCTTTTTCAAATTCTGAAACCATAGAAACCAAGACAGATAATTTTTAATTGTCTGTACAGTTGATCTAAAAATTAAACACTCTAGAAACAGTAATATTATTCTTAAAGGAATTTAAAAATATAAAAAAAAAACCTTAAGAAAATTCTCTTTCAGGGGTATCCCACTGCACCACACATTCAATAGTATGCTGAACTGAGAAAATTAAGATATCTCTTTTAATACATTGTCTTCATGTGACAATAGGTGTACATTGCTGTGTCATCCACACTAACCTATATTTATGTATACATTGTAGGTTCATATGATACCTAGCTGCTGATTTGTGTTTCAGGGACAGTGCACTAGAAACTGAGACATTATGACTTGAAAAAAATCATGCTATAAGTAAGTCTCTGTGCCTCTGGAAAAAAAACCCTAAAATTCTGGTTGTCTGTCCTTACTGCAGATATGAATAGGTGAAGATCCAGGTGTTTTAAAAAATTATAGGAATTTTCTAAGAACAAAAGGTGAAATGTTGCATATCAGAGCTCAATGTGTGTACACAGTGTAGGATACACAACAGAAGCTCCCTAAATTTAAGTAGTTACTACCATGAAATAAATCCTATGGGGAACTTAAAATATTTTTTTTCACACAATTTTTTCTTATCCCCACTTGTACAGAAAAGTGATATAGGAGGGAGAGATTATTATATTCTGGGAAAGTGCTCTTTTATTTTAAGTGTGTTCAGAGTCCAGCATAGATCAGGAGGTGCTGCTTTTTTAACCCATGGATGCTCTGCACTATTATAATATTCTGGATCAATAAGTTTCCTGAAAGTCAGGGGTCACCTTCATTTTGTGAAGGCTGAGTTCCTTTGCCCCATGCCATCAGCAGAAGATAGCACTTCTGATGCCTTGTATTTACACCATTGGAGTTTTAATTCTGTTTATTATAGTTATGTAACTTTTCCAAACTGCATGATTCCTACCTCACTTTTCCTTTCTTGCTAAATAAGAGCAGTTGATAGTTATACATAGGTATGTGGTGATCACAAAAAGTGCAAAGAACTTTGTAAGGAGATTTACTTGTTGCAGCTTGTAAACTACATTTTATACACTGTAGTTCTAGGGATGACATTAATGTGTTGATTAAAAAGCTGCTGTCAGGCCAACGCACATGAATTTTCCATAACGTATACGTGCTCATGTGTGATATTTAGACTGCTCTATAGCTGCAAATGCTTGGAAAAATGGCTTTGATTAATTGACTTCCCTCCTCTTCTTTCCTCTCTTCCCATGCAAAGGCTTCGTTCATTATCAGGAATGATCAGAGGAGGAGGGGAGCAGAGTACCTGGGTCACACGCTGTTAGAGTTACAATTTTCCAAATGCCATAAGTAAACAGTAGGGAACAGGAAATATCCAGGATGGGAGAGAACCTCTGTGTTTGAAGGTCTTCCTTCATTCCAAATATTTGGTCTGATTTTATCTTTAGCTGTGCAAATTTGCATTTCTCCATTGTATATACATGTAATACTTGTTACATCTTCAACTCTTGTATTTTTCATGTGTCACATTTTCAGCCCCTCAGGTATAAGAAACCTTGAGCATTGATTGAGGCCTATTTCTTCCAGTGTTCCTTGTCCAGTTCTTTTTCCATAGGAAATTACTAGAAATTATAAGTATATACACTCATATAATTGTATATATAAGTATATATACTACACTTCATCAACAACATTTGCTTCTGTTTATTAATATTTATATGAATGGTTCTCTCCTTTTAATGTGTGCTGATTTTGGCTGGAAGAGATTTTATTTTCTCCACAGTAGGTAGATATAAATCTATCATGCTATAGATTTGTGTTGATAACACAGGGATGTATCAGTTACTGCTCAATAGTGCTTGCACAGAGCCAAGGCTTTTTCTGCTCCTTGTACCATGTCACCAGCAAGTAGTCTGGGGATGCACAAGGAAACAAACACAGCTGTGACAGCTGACCCTGAGTGACCAAAGGGGTATTCCATACCGTATGACATTATGCTCAGTACCTAAATTTAAGGGAAGAAGGAGGGAAGGGGGGATGTTTGGAGCTACAGCATTTGTCTTCCCATGTCACCATTACATGTGATGAATCCTTGCTTTCCTGGGTATGGAGGAACACCTGCCTGCTGATGGGAAGTGGCAAATTAATTTCTCATTTTGCTTTGCGTGTGTGCACAGCTTTTGCTTTTCCTATAAAAATGTCTTTATCTTTACCCAGAAATTTTCTTACTTTTACTCTTCTGATTCTTTTCCCCATCCCACTGGGGAATAAGGGAGAGTCTGTGTGTGGTGCTTAATTTCTGGCTGGGGTTAAAGCATGACATGCTGCCTCTCTGCTGGGAAAAGTTTATTTCTGCTAAATTTCATGTATGTTCATGGCATTTGTGCCACTCATAATTTTTCCATAAAATAAGAATTTTGCAGAAGGAGAATATTGCTAGTCATAAACCAAAAGTTTGGCTCTATCTTTATTCATCTTATTTTGCTTCTTCAGTTTAACATTATTACTGGTTAATAGGTGCACCTGAAAATCAAGCTGTATTGTAGTATCTGGTGCGTTATGTTAAATGAATCTTTTCTAGGACAGCAAGTCTCTTTTTTTTTCCTAATGAAACAGAATACCTCATCTTTTCCAATTTTCCTATCAAACACATCCACATCATCTTGAGAAGCTGCCACATCCAGCTGCATCTATACTCAACTTCAATTATATGAAATTACACAACCTACTCTCAGGTCCTTTAGGTTCTCTTTGCTGTGTGAGGCACACGCGTAGTGCAGTTCCTGTGAAGTGCATGATTACAAACTATTCAGTACAAGCCTGTTTTAAGTAAACAGTAAATTAAATATTGTCAGTGCTTGTTCAGACATGCTCTTAAGAAAGAAAAAGAACTTTAGATTTGGGTTCATAAAACTGTAGATTTAAGAAAGGGACAGACATAAACTAAGAATCTTTTTTTCTTTATAACTTCTCTTAACTGTCCCAGTTGCTCAAGAGCTGGTACAAAACAGTGTATTCAGATGCCCCTATAAGGAGGATTGGGCTAGTCAAAATGCTAAAGGTAGCAAAATTTCTGTTTATTTTTTTTATTTGAATGGAAAATTCTCAAAACATTCTGTCACTGTCATGTACAATGCTGCCTGAAAGACTGTTAAGACTCTGTCTGAGCAACTTGTCTTTTTCAACCATGAAAAATTACAGTAGAAGTGCCTCATTTTATTACTGTTCTGGCAATATTATTTTTTGCGATGCCAATCACCCTGACTGCAAGGGTTAGGAAAGAAAGAAAATGGTTGCTTCCTTAAAAATTGAGGGCTTTTGAGTATGCTGTGTTACCTATCACTCCATTTGTAGCATGGTCCATTTGAAGAAGTATTAAGTTTTATAAAAACCAGAAGCTATGAATGTGCACTTGCAAAGTCTCCTTTCATCTCTGCCGGTTAACTTATTCCCAAGAGAAGAAAAAGCTCTTCTTTTTTCAAGTGGTCAAATATTGTTTCCATTTATTCCATAGACATTTCAAAGAGAAAACGTCTTGCCTGTATGCATTTAGGTCTGCACACAATTTATGATTAAATACAGCAAGTATTCTTTTCTCTGTTGTGTTTTGTTTCTCTTTCTTACAGGCAAGTATAGTGAGAAGATCTGGAAAATTATTAAAAAATTTATCCGAGTTACCATTGGTGTATTTAATGGCATAACATATAGTAGATCATATTTCCAGTTTCTTTATTACTAGATCTTAATGCAATTTGTAAAAATAAAGTAATAATAAAAAAGGAATAAAATATTTTATTGACTGTTAAAACAGAGATCCTTTGCAGACTACTAAAAATATTAGGAAAAAAAGGTTGAAAAATAGTTGCTTTACAAATTAAAAATGCAGAGATCTAAAGCAGAATGATTTGTTCTTTGAAAACGGATATGAGAGTTAACTCAGTAACACAATATTAATAGATTTGTATAAGTGCACATAAGGCCAATATATTCAATGCTGTAATTTTTTTATGGTTTCATAAATAGTGCTATCACCAACATTTCAAAGAACTCTGAAAAAAACAGAGCTCATATGTGGTGGCATAAATTTAGTGTGTTTTATAGAACACTGTTACTCCAGATATAGCCTACGGGTTGTGACTTTTCATAAAACCTAATGAATGTCTAGATTTGTCAGCTGTTTCAACACAGATGCACTTTGCTGATCTAATGGAAACATTTTGATCCCAGATCCAAAATATCAATAGCTTTTAGTATCACAAATTAATTTGGCTGTTGGGTGAATTGGGATGTGGTTCTTGATAAAAACCAGCAAGTAATTTTGTATGTGTGTTTTATGATAACTGCCTCTCCAGTGTCTGATACTGAGGGTTTTTTTCCCTCTCTCTCTTTTTTCCC
Source organism: Certhia americana (assembly GCA_018697195.1). Lineage (NCBI taxonomy): Eukaryota > Metazoa > Chordata > Aves > Passeriformes > Certhiidae > Certhia > Certhia americana. Next base: position 36,593,542 of record CM031861.1, read on the forward strand.
CCTTTTCTTTTATTTTTGCAGAGTTTTAAGTTGAATGTAGATAGCCACTGTGCTTTAAAAGAAGCAGTGGTAGAGGAAGGACGCCAGCTTCTTGAGCTTATTGTATCTCACAAATCAGGTAAATCCTTCTGAAATATTGCAAGTCTTTATGTCTCCAGACTATTAAAGAATGAAGAAGCATTGCTGTAAATTACTGCATATATTCACTTCCTTATGTATTATTAATATTTACATTATCAGATTGACCTTCAAGATTTATAAATGTTTCATATACTGCATACAATGCAGTGATACTTATAAAATGAAATACTGCCTGCAAATAGTCTGTTCATTTTATTTTGGTCTTGCTGTTCGACTGAGTTTCAATAGAAATCACATCACTGAAAACTTCAGACTGACATATTCTTTGATGTAGGTGCTATGGAAATAACATTAAGATAATGAACTAGGATTTCATATAAATATATATATATATATGTGTGTATATATATATATATATATATATATATATATGTATTTACATACTCTGCATGAGTAATTGCATTGGTAAAGCTTTATTTTACCACTTTAATTCTTACATTGATTTAAATATATTTATGAGGACTAGATTAAAATTAAAAATATCTTTTTCCTTTGGTTAGGCTTGTCTTTTTCTTCAGAGGCCTTAAACTGAGAGGAGGGAAACATATATACTGATTTCCCTTTATCCCTACCACCTCCTATATTTTTAGATGTTTGCGTGACTTGTCTGTTTAATAGGGTTTTAATCAGCATATACTGCTATGGAATGCCATCTTAATTTTGGCCTACTTAACATGCTTTTCATCCAGGTTGAAGTTACTATTTGCTATACTGTTTTCTCATCATTTTGTATGTGTTCCTCTATTGTTTTGCAGCATCAGACATATCTGTGTAACATGAAAGCTATAGAAAATTACTGATTCTATGTATAGTTCCAAAAAGATAGAGAAACCATAGCTAAGGAGGGTAGTGCATGTTGTCATAGATGTAGGAAAGAGTAATGTGTAAGCTACAGGAAATATTTAAAGAAGTTGGAGGTAAGAAAAATGTCTTTGGAGGATTATGAAATGTTTCAAGACAAAGACTGGATATTAGAGGGAGAGATTACCAATGATTCCTGCTGCAGAGAAATGACATGTGGAATTTTTCTCTTGAAATTGTCAGTTGGAACTCAATCAAAATTTGACATGATGGCTAAAAGAAGTGTTTTTCTCTATAGCATTGTTTTGCAGGATGAACAATAGTAAAGCTTTTTTGATGAGAAGACACATTAAAAGTCATGTTGCATTTATTATTTTATATATCCTGATAATTATTTGAATAAAGGATAATATTTAAAGATGCTGTTGAGTTTACAGCTTTTATTTTTACTTCTTCATTTTGGAGAAGGACTGAAGGACATGCTGCAGATGATTGCAAGTCAATGGAAGGAACTACAGAGGCAAATCAAACGGCAACACAGCTGGATTCTTAGGGCTCTGGATATCATCAAAGCAGAGATACTGGCTACTGATGTGTCTGCAGAGAATGAGGAAGGGACTGGGAGCCCTAAGGTAAGTGGCTTGAAGTTTGCCTTATTTCCTCTTATTTCCGTCTTCTTTTGAACTAGGCACCACTGAAGTTTTCTTTCCACCCTAAGGCTTTTCATTTCTACTGGGTAAACTTTTTTTTTATAAACAAAATGTAATACCTTACTCTGAAACAATAAAAAAATCTTAGAACTTTCAAGTTTTCCAGCAAGACCTGTCTTATTGTGTGTAGAGGGACATGAGGGGGAACATAAAACATTTAGTAAACAAAACATAAAGCATCTTTAACATGAATAATCAGAATGCTTTTAAATTGTTTTGTTGCAGCTATAAATCACTATAATCAGTGCAATCACTCAGCTCTGACATCCATTAGCCGCTTGGTTACAGCAAATTAACAAAGAAGAGAGAAAGTGATTCATTATCTCATTCCTGTTAATGACTATCAGATGCATTGCTTAATTAGGGGATGGCCATTGTAGTAGGAAGAAGGTCATATGCCTTTCCACAAATCTTTTTGCTCCAAGTTTAAGTCGGCCATAATAGTGCTTGTGTTGAATACAACAAGTACTTAAAGATTAAGTTATTGACACCTGTCATAATTGTGTGGATACTAATTATTAGAGGGCTGTAGTACTTACCAGTTGCCAAACTTGGTATTTGTAAGATTTTAAATACAGACCACACTTATTCAAATTGGTGCAAGCAGTGCAGGGATACTACACACAATAGAAACTTCTGGTTTAGGGTCCATGACCTTTCATCACCATCAATCATAAGCAGAGTTGTTTCTTAAGCAAAGAATATGCAGGAGAACAGTCCAATAACTCAGTATCTTGGCACACATCTGGCTGAAATGTTTAGAAAAATTCACGGTTTCTGTTTTTGGAAACAGCAGAGATGGTTGTGCTGAGTGGACTTTCTGGTTCTGATGCTAGACATTGGTATTTAGTGTTTCCAAGGGAGTACTTTGTAGAGTGACTCTTGGCTATGATTACGTGAAAAATTCTGGTGATTTCTTACTATAATTCTACATAGCAAGAATGTTCTTAGAGATGGAGGAAGAGTCAAGGAGAAAAGTGGATCAAAAATACAGGAAAACATACACATATATATGTATGTAGATATATATATATATATGAGACAGAATTTGAACTGATATCCCTCACCACTTGCATGATGGAAAGTGCTCCTCGGCTGTATAGCTCCTCCTTTAGGAAGTAGATGGCAGAGCAACACTTGATTTCATAATGGGATCTGTTAAACTAAACAGACTAGCTCAAAGCTAATTTTTTAGCCTGCCAGTAATATGATCCCAAATCTCTGAACATTTTGACTCATCTGTGGCCAAATGTTTAACTGCTTAATCAAAATTATCATGTAACAAATATTCTAAAATCCAGCTGGATTTTGTGATTAACATTGTGGAATCCCTATGTTGGAATGATTATATTCAAATATTTGCTTGAAAAAGGGAGAAATGGAGGCAGGGTTTATATTGCAGTAAATTTCTCATATAGGTAGGTGTCAGCTCCTTGCCCTGTGCTTTTGTTGAAAAGATAGGAAACTGAAGCACTAATTTTTGAGTTTGGATTTTTGGGGGGTGGGATTTTTTTTGTGGTTTGTTTGTTTTTTTTGTTTTTGTTTTGTTTGTGCCTACCGGTAAATTTAAAAAAAGCAGATGAAACTAAAGATATTTGCAGGTTATTTCGGTGATTCTTTTAAGTATGTGCAGTAGAGCAGTCGAATACCAACTATTTCTTCACACTAAAAGATTAACTAAAACTAAAATACAGCTAATAATATAGCTGCACATTTCAGTTTGCGTTTGTTTTAAAAACCAAAAAGAAACTGAGAAGTGTAATAGAAAATGGAAAGATTATACCTAGAGGGTATTTTTATTTTTGCCTTTTTTGAGAAACTACAGGAACAGTGTTGGTGTTAGAAATCTGTAAAGAAATAGGAAAAGGAAGAATTTCAAAGACCCTTGGAAACTTTTCCCTTAGGCCTTTTTAAAAAATGTTTTCATGGCACTGTGGCATCTTTAATGAGAACAATGAAGAGTGGGAGGGGGAAAGGGATGTTCTAGAAATATATTGTCAATATTTGTAGTCAAGAATTTGGATTTTGCTTAGGAAATTTGTATGTAAGCCTCATAGTGGCTTATAGTGATTGCTATAGAAGAGCTAGCATTGATTTTAAACATTTCTGATACCTAAGCTCTTCTAATATATTGCATCTTCTGTAAAATCTTAGGAAAAAAAGTTAGTTCTCAAAGTATTTACTAAATCTATTATTCTGTAATTTTTATAAATGAAGAATTGGTGACTGTACTCAATTTAAATGGAAGGATATAAAGTTTGGCCTTCTTACTCCATTGAGAAGTGCCTTTAAAAATGACATATTATAAAAAGTACTGATCTAACAGTATGAGTAGCACATGAGATGTACAGCATACCTGACTGTCCTTCTGAATGTGACTCTTTCTTGAGACACTTAGGTATGGTATGCATTTTCCTTTGATGGAAATTATAAGTAATATTCTAAAATATCTGGAAAATAGGAGGAATGGTTTCATATATGTGTGTGTTTTGCATTTTTTTCACCTTCTGAAGATGTCTGAGACCACTTGTTTTGTAAGTGATCTCTTAAATTGGGTTACTTCTCCACCACAAAAGGACTACTGAACAGTATTGCTTTAAATAAACAGTGAAGAGCGGTATTGAAAAACAAGATTTACTTTCATCTATAGTAGCTGTGAGTGTAAATTCCTGAATCTGACCCCCCTGATCTATTTATCTCACAGTTTGGTGGAAAAGTTTATTGTTTTCTGAACAACTTGCAAATTAATCTTGTATTATCAGTTAAAATTTGTCCTTTAAAAGCATTCAAATCTTAATAGCATTTGCCATTGTACACATTCTCCTTCACTGAACATTATATGGAATAATACTCTTAGAGTCAGTTGCAAGTTCTGGTCTTTACATTAGTACAGATTAGAACACTAGAAATGCTTTGTACAGTTAGTTCATTACTATAATGTTTGAGATCTGGATATTTTTGTTCTGCAAGTAAATGTTTGAATTAAGTTTCATGGGTTGTTTTGGTAACAGTTCAGAATATAATATCAGAACTTAAAGGCTGGTAGGTGAAAAGAATAACGGTGTGTTCTGCAAAAAAAAAAAAAAAGAAGATTTCTCTCTTTTCTCTCTCTCTTTATATAAGATGTGTATATATATATATACACACACACACACACACAGAGTTTATACTTCTGGACATGTTTATTTCAAGAATAATTGCTTTATTACTGAAAAAAATTCTTATTTCCCATTCCAGCTTCAGAAAAATAAGCATGTAATTGGTTAAGACACTGGACTTAATACATGAAACATTGAAATCTGACAGTTTTTCTAGTAAGAAACAGGTGGTTTTTCTAGGTAAAAAACAGTCTTGGGAAGAATATGTTAACTGCAAAATGGACTTGTCAGCAGGTTAATTGTAGAAGCAATCAGGATTTGAAGAGTATTGGAGGAAGAGGTAAAAAAACAGCATTTAACAAAGTAAACTGAAAGTCACAGAAATAGTAGGTGGTTCAGGGACAGAACTTGAAGTGATTAAACAAACCTTTGTATAAAGGGAAAAAGAAAACCAGTGTAATTTCCTCTTGATATGTAATTAAACATCATACACTTCCAGGATCATTTCCCACTCAGTTGTATATAATTTTATAGCTTTTACAATCATTCTAAACAGCCTTCAGTACATAGAGAAGTGATTTTTATTTAAATATTGAAATTTTGGTGAAGCTGTTTAGTATCGATGACTATTTGGCATTCTGGGAATGCTGCTTCGCAAACAGTTTATAGTGACACTGGTCTCAGACCTAGTGGATGAACTAAAAACCACAGCTCAGAACAATTATATCCTGCTCAGTCTTCATATGAAGATGAATTTGTGAAATGGGCAAAAAGCCAGAGGAAAGTTTATAGAATGGTAACTTTTCTTTTTTAGTTCAGACTTGTAACTTGTCCTGGCCATCTGATCAGGCTGCTATGACTACCACATTTAGATTAATACTTTGATTTAAAAGGAATATACAAATGAAATGTTTTGGCATCTTTGTGATTAGTGCAGAGAAATATAATACTTATGAGTAGCTCATTTTCTTTTCCTCAGTGTCTTTTATCAGCTCTGTGTTTCGTGAGTGTGGTGCATGGACTGTAATACTAAAAGCAACATACCACTATTTTTTTCTGGTGTCTTTCATTGTTTTAAAACAGGGAAAGTTTATTACTGAAAAAGATTTAAGTATTATCAACAGATAACAGAGACCATGATTTCAGTATTTTGCTTACATAACCACTTTGAAAACTATGTTTCTGATGTCCAATAGATGCAATTGGAGTACTGCATATATTATTGCAGTGGGTAGTGTTTTAAGTTGTTAAATGGTGTATGTAACTGGCCTTCTTTCTCTTCTGCTTCACTTGCTTCTAGTGGAAGGGCAGGAATAACATATGCTAAAAGGATTATTTTACTTATCTTGCTGAAGTTACTTAAATTGCAGCAGAATTTTATAAATTTAGATCTCAAACTGAATTTGTTTATTTAACTTAGTCTCTCTTTCACTATTTTTCCACATGCAAAAACTCAGGGTCAGACTTGTGGATTAAATCCTGTGTCTCATGTTTGTAATACTGTGGGATAAAATGTCAAATAAATAGCCATTATTTATTCAGTAAAATATTAGGAAATAATTAAATGAAATAAAACTTTCATCTCTGGTGTACAGACATATGGAAAAGGCTTTTCATCTGGTGATATACATATTATTCTCATAATATCTATCATCTCATGGCTTAATCAAGTCTTTTTTTTTTAAAAAAAAAAAGAAATCTACAAGAAAAGTTGGTATTTGTGCTTTAGAAAAAGTATTTTTTTCCTCTAATGCGTCCATAATGAGTCACAGTCCCATCTAAATATGAGAGAGTTTTATCTCGTGAATGCAACACCTCATAGATGAAACATTAAACTGAAGTTCTAACCACCTTTACCCAGGCTTACATCCAGTATCAGTAATTACCATCTGCCACCTTAATTCTTTGCTATTTCAGCTAATGTATGTCTTCTGTTCAGAAAAACTGGATAGTCTTGGGCACTGTCAACTTTCACGGGTGAAAACAATGCTTTAGAATATCCTGCAATGTATTTCTGTGCTGAAAAGCATTACAGCATGTCCACAGTTTACCATTCACTACTTCAAAGATGGTAATTGGAAAGTGCTTTCCTGTAATTAGAACAGAAGGCTCTGATATGTTGCCATTGAGACATAGTCTTATATTGTTGAATAGTTAAAATGCTATCTGTACATAAATACTATTGTTGTGCCTAACAGCTGAACAGTTTAAAAGCATTCATGTCACATTTCAATTCTGAAGCTTTGGAAGCTTTAGAAGTCTAGATTAAAAATACTGTCACCTCAGTCTTAAGTACAAATGATGCTGTAAATCCTACTGCACTAGAAAAAATTAATTGCAGTTATTATTTTGCTTGGCTTTAGGTATTTCAGTATATGACATTACAGTAGTCATGATCTATCAGCTTCTATGGTGGGGATTTCAACCATGTATGAGTTGTCCAATGAGATAAAAATGGCATTGATATTTACGAAGTCCCTCTGTAAATCAATAGACATAATTTTGGTTTTGTGAGGAATAAACCTGTCCTTTAGTGCTTCTACTGGAGCATGTGAAACACGACTGAGTTATTTTGATATTAACTCTTATCCAAATACAGGATTGAAAACATTCATTAGGAATTTCCAAGCTAATCAAAATGTTGATGTAACAATGAAAAGAACATAAAAAGGAAGCAAGAGGAAGGAAAGTTTATGTTTTAGCCTGGTTAGACACTTCCAGTTCCTCCATTTTCTAGTTTTTAGTGCATGGCTTTATAAGTTATGTAATTTTAATGTTACAGACATCATCTAGGCTGTGCACAGACCTAGCTATCATTGTAACAAAAGTATCTTCAGGAAGATGACACCATAATTCTACACACCATTTTAGAGTGGAGGAATAAAAGGAAAGAGAAAGATGATTTAAAAATAAGTTTAGAAGTAGAAACTAGCATTACTAAAAGGAGAGTCTGAATATGGATTATTGAATGGGACTGACTTATTGTGAGTATTTGTTGAAGAAACAAGAAGAAAGGGATCTACTGAAGGATATAAAAGATGTGACTGTGGCAACTGAGCAGAAAAGCTTTGTTGACTGCAATAGTGTATCATACTCTGAGAATTAGATGAAATATTTTGTGTGATAATATCAGTACAGATAGAAAGAAAGTAGAGTTTGAGTACTTTTTAGTACTTTTCTGATATTGGAGTATTTATTGGCAAAACCAGTGCCTTGATAGAAACATGTGACTCATCATATTTTGAAGAAAAATTTTCTTCAACTAGGCAGAAGCTTTCGAACACCCAGGCAAAGCCAAAATCTCTCATGTACAGAATGTTTCCTTTAAGCCTCTATATGCATATAATTGTAAGAGTGATGTTTCATACAGAATAATATTCATAAAACTGCCAAGATTCTTCTGTCTTGTATTTTATAACTATCCTTGAGTAAAGGAGTTATGTAGCCGAACAAGTTCTTGCTTTGTTAAAATACTTAATCTGAGCTAGTAATTTTGGGGTGAATTTCCATTTCCAAGCTGATAAAATATGAATTTTTGTCCGCAGCCTTTTTACCAAACACAGGCATCAGGAAATTGAACCTTGGTCAGCTCTTTTACAAGGGCTTACTCCTCAACACACCCTGAGAGAAGCAGGGGTCAGAACTATTGTTCTTTTTCCAGAGGAAGAATGTGGCATTTCATATGGCTGTTCATGAGGATTTATACAGCTGAGATCTTCTAGGAAAGGCTGTAAATCAAATTATGTCATAGGCAGCTTCCTGGTTTGCCTCTGTGAGCCCATTGTGGTGGTGGTTAGCTGCTTCATAAGGACATGGATTCTCCCCAAATGCCTTCCTCCCGACTGACTGGAAATTCACAGTCTGTATTACTAAAATCACCTGGGATGAATCTAACTCAATGTTTTGAGGGTAAAATATTGCAATAATAACTACATTTGTGTTGCATGATTGGCTAAAGTGGAGAATTATGCAGGTGGGCTTGTAAATGTAACACTAGACCACTGCTTTTGGAAGTAATTTTCAGTTGATAGACGATTTAAAGAGTTACATGTCTACAAGAGCTCTATGTTGAAAATTTTTCTTTTGTTCAAATAGTCATTGTCTTTCTCCAGAATGATTGAATCAAAAGCATCAAAGGCGCACAAAAAAACCCCAATCAGGCTGCTAGATGTGTTGTCAGGTTCCACTTGGTAGATTCACTGTTGTTTATTGGAAGCTGTTTCTCCTGAGTTCTTGTTTGTATGCTTTTTAGTGGGCAGGAGGAATGATTTTGTGTTAATTCAGAACCTCCCTTCACAGAAAAAGGAATGTCTAAGCAGCCACTCTTTGGACTGCAATAAGACAGGACAAATGAATAATAGCTCTATCCTAAACCTCATCTTTCAGGTTACATGAGCCCTGGCAAAACTTCTCTATATCACAAGTTAACTAAATATTTTTCTAGATTTTCAAGTAATTATGTCCCTAAAGTCTTGGTCAAGCAAATCTTGGTCCCATTTTAGCTCAGAAAAATTGTTTTCTCATATGTCCATCAATCTCCTGCAATTCTATATGACAGTATTGTTTTCATAGCATCTAAAATAATTTTAATAATTTTTAACAAGCCAAATTTCTAAAAAGTAGTGAAGATCTTAATTTTTTCTTCATTGAATCTGACATTAACCTTATCTGTGGTTCATTTATCTCATTACCAAGTTTAAGATTGAGAGAGTCACACTTTAAAAGTCATATTTTTTTGCATTGTATCTGCTATTAAGCACAATATTCAATCCTGTTATGAAACATGGGTGCTTTTCTCTAACCAGCATATTATAAAATTTACTGAAAAAACATCAAAAGTCATATTTGAATTGAAGATGTGAACAAGCACTCTGAGGTATCTCTGGTACCTATAATATGCTTCTAAAATTTTTACACCTTTGTGATTCTAAATATTTTATATTGATTTCTTTTGGCAACTATTGCCTTTTTAATATCCAGCTCTGTTAGTAGAAGCAGTTATGCTTACATAGTTAGCAAAGAAATTATGACTTTTTACTTCAGAAATGAGAAGGGCCTCTTTCTATTAAAACATAGATCAAGTTCAGTTTGAAAGACATTTTAAATCTAAAGCTCTCCTCTGAGAACAAGTGCAGACTGAGAACTTGATGAGAACAGATATTTAAACCGGCATATGCCCAAGGGGCTAATTTTATCATAATGCTATCTGAGTTTGAACGTTATTACCTGGAATTCTGAAAGTATGTTATGCTGTTGTTACTTCCCCTGTGCAAGTGGACCAATTCTGACAAGTTTTATTTAGGCAAAAATCCCATTTGTGTTTGTCCTGTATTTGAAAATATAAAAACACAAGGGCATTGAGTATGTCTTTGTATGAGCGCATTTACCTTAAGTGATATAAATGAAAAATTAACCACTCAAGGGACGTTTTCCTATTTTGCCAGTATCTGTCCATTCTGCTCTCTCTACACAATCATATTGTTGCATTTTAGTTCTTTTATTTTTAATAGAACATATTTTCAGAATTGAATATTGGTGGAAACTTTCACCTATTCATATCTGCCTGTTGTTTCACATGCTCCTCAGATTTCTAGAAAAATCCACATTTAATGACTTTTAGTAACATATGCACATAAATACTGAAAAGTCAACATCTCCAAGTCTAAAGCAGAAATTTCTAGGGCAGCCTGTCAGAGCTATTACTTTTCTACTTCTCTATGAGGGTTCAGAATCCCATGAGCTCATTCAAGGTTTTAGACCACAGTAGAAAAGAGAGTACTTTAAAATTTATTTTTGAGTTCAGAAGTTGATGGAACACACTAAAATAATTTTTAAAAGTAAGCAAGTGCAAAGAAGGAATCCTAGCTGACTAAAAATGCCTTAGTAAAACAAGTTTGTGGTTGAATTTAAAGACAGCGATCACTAACGAAGCAAATTAGTTGAAATTCAGATTTCTTCAGTTCAGTTTCCTTTTTCATATCTTATTCCTGCTCCCTCTCCCTCCATGCCATCTGTTGCTCCTCAAAACAGTTCAGGATTTCAGCAGGATCACAAGTAGAATATAGTACAAGAGTGTGTGGGGAGACTCTCCCAGAGTTTGCTGCCGCACCAGCCCCTGATGGCAGTGTGGGGGGACGGAAAGTCTGGCGCTCCACAGGCACCAAATCTGACTTCTGACAAACATGGTGCTGGTCAGATTGAATGGTAAAGCTTGAATGTGTCTTCTACCCATGTGGTGTTTACCAGTTGCACAATGATAAATATTTTGGCTTGATCAGATTATGTGACATAAGGTCTAGGTGCTGAACTTACAAGGTCATCATCTTCTATCTCCACTAGTCTATTTTTTTTCTACCTCTGTTAATAGCAATGCAATATCATCTCATGCATTTCATCCTAATTACCTCTGGTAATGTAAGATTTAGGGGAGTAAACTAAGACTGCCTTCTGTACTGAGATACTTTTTTCTTTTCTTTTTGTGCCAGAATGTTCCGCCATGTTTTACTTTTGAAAAAAAAAAAAAAAATCAAGTCTGAAAATCTAATTTTTCTCTTTTGATGTAGTCTCATAGAAATCTTGTACTTTAAGTAGGACTGCTCAATAGGAATGCTGTTGTCAATTGTCATCTCTAAAGATTGTTGCTTCCGTTAATAACTTTCTAACTTTGTCATTTTATTAAACTTATATTATTGGTTTGAAAACAAAAATTACTGCTTTCTTTATTCCATTAAAGAGTGACTGGCATGGCAGTCCTCTGATCTTGAAAAAGAAATTTTACTTTCATTGTATTTGTGCATTAAATTAATGCTGCTATCTACAGAATAAACTAACTTCTTATAAATATTACTGTGCTTAATTATCAGTTAGTTATTTGAGTTTTTGTTGTTATGGTTGATATCCAAGAGTGATTAAATGTGTAATAGAGAACAAAAGAAACACTGATGTGAACAGAGATACTATGAGATAAAGGTAAATTTTATCTTCTTCATGCTTTTATTCTTATAATATTATTTTAATTACTTCTATACTCAGCATGATTTGGTGGCATTTCCCTTTGTTTTTTTCCAACTCACTTCTTATTTTAGTCTTTCAGAACATCTTCAAGCAATGATTTAACTTGTAGTATCTTTCGGTTCCAGTTTTAGCTGTGTACTTTAAGCATCTATTCTTCACTAAGGTAGTCATGAAAGAGAAATCCGGTAAAGCAGTGTTTGAAGGAAAAATTTACTTGGATGTCCTTCATTTTCAAACTTACTTATTTTTAGATGTCTTGTGGCATAATGTACTTGACTACACTTAAACTTCAAATGCAAAGTGATGTTACAGATTTTGCTAGTTTTTAAGCCAATCTATTAGAAGGTAACAGAATATGGGGCTGAGTGTTGTGTCACCTGACTTCTTTATGTGTGTCTACATTGTGAAAAAAAAAAAGAAAAACAACAAATTTTTCAGTAGAGCATTTGAGGAAATATAGACTAACATTAAAAGTCTGCAAGATTCTTATGTTAAAAGCTTATGTACATTTGTATGTCAGGTCTAGTAACTTTTGGGTAATACTTTAGTTCGTTTGTTTGTTTTTGTTTTACTATTTTGCCTGCATTTTTAATTAAGTCTTTCTTAAAGTATCTCAGATGCTTTAAGATGCTCATTTATTGATAATTATACTTACCCAAAGTAGTGTAACTAATGTGGGAGATACAATGGGGACTGCATCACATTTAGAAATTTAAACTTGTTCCTTAAACACCTGGAAGTAACCACAACAAAAATATATGTGGTAGTAGTAGTGTACTTTGCTATATCTCATGGGCAGCTGTAAATGTTAATTACTGGTAACCTAAGACGGCTTTAAATGCAAAATGTATTTTCTGACCAGAAGACAGGTGGTATGCAATATTCTTTTATAATCGCCCCATAGCATGCTTTATGAGCCATCATCACACCAGAGAGAGAGAATAGCTCATCTGGGCATGTACACTTCATTTCTTCATCCTATTTTTCCTCTTTCCAGTCATGTTATAGAAAGGAGACAGTCATTTAGCAGAGAATGCCTTAACTCTTGAGTTTACGAGACCTAAGAAAATCACAAGTATGGTTGATGCTGACAGTCTACATCATCCCTTAAAAAATGAAAAAAAAGAAGTTGAGAAAAAAGAAAGAAAATTGCAAAGGAAAAACTTCAGATCTGATTAAGAGCTCAGCACCATGTGAAATACTTTGACTTAAAGCTATGATGCACAACAGAAGTTTAGAATGGTGCATTTATGATTGCTTTCACTCAAGGATCATCATGTCAGTTTGGAGGAAGGGAACAAGAAGTGGTTGACTGGGGTCAGGTTAGCTTGTCTTTCTGTCCTTTCTGTTGATTTTGCAAATTTTCCTGGAGACTACAAGATTACTGAGTACTTGTACTACTTTGTACAGGCTGTCCTTCCTATCTTAGATTTGAGGTGCAAGCAGTTAGAGCATTGCATAAGAACCAAATACCACTGGAACTGCAAAATATAAAGATAGATTAAAAAAAAATAGAGTAAATTTATCTTTTAAAAATTCTCTGTATAGTAAGATGACACAGCCCTGAAACAAGGACCAGATGTATGTGCTCATTTTTTTCTAAATATGACACTTAATGGGTTAGTTTGCAAATCTGTGATTTTTTTATATTAATTAGTCAAGAACAATAAGGTTTAAAAGTTCATACTTTGCTAAAGTAATAAAATGATTTTAGACATTAGACAGGAAATGTATTAAGAAAATAAACAGAATAAATTTAAGTTTATATTTTTTGCTAGTTCATTTATTTGGGCATTGATTATTACCCTTCAGTATAAGTACTGTATGAAGAATCCATATTTATCTCAGTGGACTTATTCCTGACATGTATTGCTACAAAGGCTTTTGTTTGTAAAGTATCACTAATTAAAATAAATCTAAAATTAAACATGAAAAATGTTGATTTCCAATTCAGTGAATCCTAGCAATATTATAATAAGTTTGGTTTTAATTCCCAAAAAACATATTAAAATTAACTTTTCTCCCATTTAAGTAATGCATATAACTAAACTTCCTTCCTACTGTGAGACAGTTTCATTTATTGTTATTTGTAAACAGCTTAGTAAAGATGCATAGTGGATTGGTCTAGAAACTCCTTGAACAGTTTCTTTTGAAATAACACTACATACGTTAAGCTCAATTACACATCCAAACAGCCACAACACACTTTTGGTAATTTATTCATTGATTTAACATAGTACCCAGAAGAGTCATGCCTGCTGTCAATTTTGTAATATATTATGTTTTAAATATACTCATGCTCACCCATGCACGCCATTAAGGTGTGCATAAACCTGTGTTTTTCTCTCTTGACAGCTATAAATGTTTGTTATTATTACACAAAACATATGTTCATGTTGTTTTTGTCTAAATTATTCTATCTGGGGCTATAAAGTTTTAATGTTATTAGTTGCCCTTAGAATTTTAATGTTTCACTGCTGTAACCTTCTTAGGATTTCTCTGCAATTAAATAGAAACTATTTCACTACAGCCTGGAAGAATAATATATTTTATACAAATAAAAAAATCCTTCTTGCTCTATTTTCTTCCATTGTAGTAAACTGTCTAGCTGACAAGGCTGTGTACACTGCAGTCCTACCTGCAGTATTTTCCAGAACTGAACAGAATATTATACTTTCCTGTGGTATACTCATTAATAAAAGAACCTAGTTTAAGTTGTTTGAGATAGAAGGCAAGCCATAAGCAGTTTGGCTTTTGAAAGCCCTCTCCCTGTTGTTCTCTGTTGGTGCCTTATTCAGAAATTACAGAGGAACCTCAATCAATGTAATACTTATACTATGAAAAAAGCTGAGGCTTTAGGAGATGGAGTATTGATGTGAAAAAATAACTTGGGGAAATTTCTCCTCTGTTTTCTTCTAAATAGCAGCAGTGTTGGCAATAGGAAAATGGTTTCCCCCACCTTTCAGTTTTAGAGGGCTTTTTTCTAAGGAAAGAGAGCAGATGGGAATTCATCCAGGACATTAAAAGATATTTACTGCTTTTAAATGAGCAAAGGCCTTACTTAGGCTATTCTTTTCTTCATACTGGATTAAGGCATTATATGGAATTACTCTTTTTCTTATGTTTTGGGCCAAAATAGAGGAAATAATGTACAATTGTGCCATGCAGTCTTTAAACAGCTGACATTTTTTGTCTTATCTACTGGTATTTCTGCTAGATTCTTCAGGCTTTAGTCTACAATCTGACCATAATACTATTCATGTGAAGAGATACAAGAGTGGTCAGAATATTCAAAATAAATTGATTATAAGATGCTCACTCTCTTAAATTGATTAGGCAAGATTTGTTTTAGGAAGAAGAAATAAGATATTTCTAAGTGAATTTGTGCAAAATGCTTGAGATAATTCAGACTGAGAATTTGATTTGGAAGGTGTTTCATGAATCTTATATTAAAAAACTGAGGAAGAGGACATGCTTAATGGCATTAGTAGCTATTAATGCTTAGATTTTTTGAAGCACAGCATATGTAAACATCATAGTGCCTTTTGAAAAAAGGTAATTTTCACAGAGAAAGGAACTGAGATAGAGAGGGGGAAGAGCCTTTTCCAGAGCTACAGTGTGAGTTGTTAGGCCAGCAGGAATTAAAATTCAGCAGTTTCATCTTCCAGGCTTGTGTTGAGCTCATTGAACCAGTAATTCACACTTCTACTGTAACATCCTTTAACATTTAATGCTTCCAAGACTTTGCCAAAAAGATTTTTTTTCTTTATGAAATTTAATTCTGTCCCCCCAAATTTAATTTGTCTTGCCTGTTTTCCTTGTTCTTCTTTATTTGTTCTCCCATTCACTTTTTCCTTTGGCTTCCATTATGCTACTGAATATTTCTGTCCTTTTATAACTAATTCTTTTTCCTCCTTTTTCTACATGCTGTTAAAGAATTGTGTCTTTTCATCCCCAACAATATTTCTTGGTTTTGTGACTCATTATCCCTTGGTGTCTCAAACCTGCCTTCAAAACTGCTCTGTTTTACAGGGCCACAGTTGCAGCTCACAAACATTATTGCATAGCACCCTAATTTTCAAGATTTTAATTATATCTGAAGTTTTACCAGTTATGTGGTGAACTTCTGTGTTGGAAAGAATAAGACCACAGCCTCCTATACTCAGAACTGAAAAGCCTACAATAGAAAAAAATGTACCATTTGTTGAAGAATAGAGATAACGGGGGAAAAGCAGTGTGTCAAGGTACTTGGTTAAACAATAATCTCTTACAGAGCGCTCATTACTGCTAAATAATTGCCTGTGTTGGGAGAAAGGTTTCTATGTGAAGAGAGGTTCAAGAAGGTCAGTTATCTAGTGGTAATGACCGTAGCGGTCATTAAAGGGTATTAATGTTATTAAGAACAGAACTTTAACTTTTTATTGAAGTTTTTATTTAAATTATATTAACTTTGATTCAACTTTTAATTGAGGTGCAACCATCCAGATTCTATAGTCAGGAACCAAGAAGTAATGAACATAAAATTACATGTTCTTCTGATAGGCTGATGGGTCTTTAATATATTATAATTTCAGGAGTCTCTACAGAGCAGTTATTAGTATAAAACTCTTCAGAGGTATTCTATTAGAATTAGGGCTGGGTGACTGATTCAGGAAAAAATCCCATCTTGACCCGTACTAAATGTAGACAGTATATTTTCTGAATCAAAAAGAACTTCTTTTCATAAAAATAGTTGCATGCAATCTCAAAACACTTGCTAACTTAAAGCAGTGCTCTGATGCCTAGAATGATCTGGCTTATAAACCTGATGCATGGTGGCAGCA
The DNA here is from genome assembly GCA_018697195.1 of Certhia americana. Taxonomy (NCBI): domain Eukaryota; kingdom Metazoa; phylum Chordata; class Aves; order Passeriformes; family Certhiidae; genus Certhia; species Certhia americana. The sequence continues at coordinate 36,610,129 of CM031861.1, forward strand.
GCACTGATTTCATTCTGAGTTAAATTTATGGTTCCATACTAAGTTCAGTGCTTGTTGTACAGAGAATCTCCTGCTGAAGCTGTGTAGGGATGATAGAATTGCTATCCTTCCAGACATTACAAGAACCAGAGCAAGAGTTTGGCAGGGGCTCCCAGGAACCTGAAACACGAGCTACTACGTGGACAGACTGAGCCAGTATTGAGTAGTGCTCCTGGTCTGACTTCTTTTGTCTTTTTCTTTATGACATTTCAGGAATAAACTACTGAGTGAGTCTAAAGGGATGAAGAATTAGAGGAGAGATGAGGGACTGGAAAATTAGCTCTTAGGGATCCAGAGGAGTATCACTTGTCATACCATCTTCTACTTTTGCAACAGATTTTTTGTGTCTTTGTCTTTCAAACCTGAGGATGCAGTCACATGCTGTAAAATAAAAAATCAAACCCATCATGCTACCAGAACAAAACACTAAATAGTATTTCATTCACGTGGAGGAATGATGAGCAAAAACATGGCTAATGTAGGATAGGAGTTAATCACGTTGCCAAGTGCATGTATGGGCAGGTGCTAAGAGACTTGGGTAAGAAAGGAACAGCATAGCCTGCTGAGGATTGCAAGCTGAACAGAATCCTCCATGCTGTCATGGCAACTTTTCAAGGCACAATTTCAGAGCCAAAAGCTATATTGTATTTATAAAAAACCATGACATTGAGAGAGATCTAGCAGTCTTATAAAGTTGCAAGGAGGAAAGAATCTCAGGGTAAGACATTTGTAACAAAGGAGGATATGCTGTCCAAAAGATTTTTTTTCCACTTTTATGTTAATGAATCAGATAAAGCAAATGATGTCAAACAGTAATTTTTTTTATTGCATTATTACCTGAAAGGTTTTGTGCAGTGAGGAAAAGTGCCAATTGACCTTACTAGAGATAAAAAAAATCTGGGTTTTGGAAATGTTCTGCGTGTTGCCAAACCTTCCAGGACAATATTAAACTTTCACTTTCATTGTTGAGTATATATTTCTGTATTTTCAGCATGTTGAGTTATGTACTCTTCTATGAAAGTATCTTCTACTTCTAAAATCCTTTGAACTTGTTTTATAATAACCACAGACTTGGGGAGTGTTTTGTATTAAATTAGTCTATTGCCATTTTCTTGTAGAGAAATTTACCATAAGAAAACATAATTAGGCAGTTTTCCTCTTTAAAAAAAAAAAAAAAAAGAAAAAGTAAAGGGCCTTACATTTTTGGTAGGAAGCCAGGTTTGTGTCACTTAGACATGTCACATCATTATGAAAACAGCATTCATCATAACACAATATAACAATGTGATCTAGTGAGCTGCTGACTCCTCTTGAAAAACTGCAGAGTGGTGTGTGCGTGTTTCCGTGCAAAAAACTACTTCAGTATTATAGAGCATTTTCCTGGGGCTGCCTGGTGGAATGTTCTAATATATTACCCTTGTAATTGGGAGAAGATAGGTTCTAAAAATTGATGTGCAAGTCTTTGTGGTTCTAATTCATAGGTACATGAAATTTTAAAAAAATCATAGAATAAACTGTTAATAGACATTCTGTAACATCATTTAGTTCTCTGCCCAATGCACAAAAAGTTAAAAAGCATCCAAACTGTTTTTGCTGTTTGTCTGTTTTCTTTCAATCAGCCAGTGGTGTGTATCGTGTGGCATCCAAAATAATTTCTTCCAGTGCTTAGCAAACTTGAAAGCTTTTTTCTACTCTCTTGACTAAATTTATCTTGCAGCAGTTTATACACAGTTGTTCTTGTCCTATCCCCAGAAGACAGAGAATCATCACTTTAACTTGTGTGGCAAGCTCTGATGTAATTGAAGATCCCTGTCAATTTTCTGTTCTATTTCACATTGTATGGGCTTGTTCTGTCAAACTGTAATCAGAGTATAAAATGAATAAAAAATTGAAATAAAGATAAAAAACTTCCATAGTAAACGCACACACACAAAAAAAGAAGTGTTATCTTCTAGGGTGTTTTAATGCTTTGCTGATCAAAGCTCCTATTTTCTGTAGTAGAATTTCTGGCCAACCTCTTTTTTAGGACAAAATTTCTTTTCCTTTGGTGTCTATGTGGAAATATTCGTTGATTGTACAAGGAATGAACTCCTGCATTTAACTTGCTAGTAAACAAATGTTTACTCAAGGAGCTGTACACTTTCTCTTCTGTTACCTCTTCTTTATGTTGATGCTTCAAAGTCTCCTCAGGATGTAATGTACTTTCTTCTGGACCTTACATCCCATAGTAATATGTATGCTTAAAAACTACAGGCTAAGTCAGTTTTGGTTTTTTTTCTTTTACTATGTCTTGACTAACGCAAATGTTTGTAACAGGTAATGTTTTTGGGATGTTTCATCCACAGGGTTCTCCTTTGAAGGAGACCTTAATAGAGGACAAATAGATGAGTAGTTGGGGAGGCGGAGCACTGGCCAGATAAAAGCAAAAATACTTTCTAGTACTCATCACTGAAATGTTAGCACATGCATTTATCTATGTTATGATCTTATTAAAGATTGACAAAAGTAGAGTTAAGAAAGTTCTGAAAGGCCGACAGAATTGTGATGTCTGTAGAAAGACGCCATGATTAATGACAACAAAAATTGTTCGTGGTAGGAGTTTGGAGAAATGTAGGAAAACAACAACAGAAGGTGTAGACACTCCATGTGTGCATTGTGGTAGCTAAAAATTAGGTGTCAAATTCTCAAACTCGTGTTTGTTTGAATATTTAACAGTCCTTTCTCATTTTCTGATTGAAACTGTGTAGGCTGGAGTAAAAAATTTGTAGTGAAGGAATATGTCTGAAGCAGGCTGAATCTAATAAAAAATTGAAAAAACAATGATAAAAATGTAAGAAATTGAGGCAATATAAAGAAAAATAATGAGTCAAAAAATAAGGTTGCTATCTTTTCTTGTTTAATGACACCAGTCTACCTAAGCAAGGAAGAGAGCTCTAAACTTCCTGGAATCAGAGCTGCTCTGCATTACCTGTCATGAATGGGTATTCTTGCTTTTCAGTGGAAGTAGAACAATGGGGAACATGCATGGTACCATCAAATGATGCAGTTATGAAAAATACTGAAGATGTATCTGGAGAAGTTACAGTTATGAAAATACAGCAGGGGTGAACAGGCTGGGCAAGCTGATGCTGCAATCAGCGCTCTCCTGGAAAAGCTAAGCTGCTCTCAGAAACTTTTCCCAGAGGAGTGTTAGAGATAGGGGCTGTATGAGCAGTATGGAATGAATTATAATGCCCATCCTGTACCAGGGCATACGGTGCATTTCATGTTTTCCAGGTTTAAAGTGTGAAATGAAAATAAAATAAGGCAATGCTGTCTAGTTTATTTTGAGAATTTTGCAAAAGATCAGCTTGCGTTGAGTTCCTTCCTTATAAGAGCATTAATATTATCCCCAAAAGACCAAAAAAAAGCCCCACCTTTAAAAATAATTGATGATATGAATAAATGAGTAATCTTTTAACAACTCTCATATGAATTGTACTGTTAGGCTCATGTGTGCTATGTGAGCAATATCGTCAGAAAAGTCAAGTGACCACATGTATTGATTTTTAACTGTAATTGAAATAGCTTAGTGTCACATGGTATCTGGTTCCAATCTGTGACTTTGATTTGTAGGGATTGTGAACTAATCTTGCCATCACATGTTACATTTGTAAACCAAAGTTTTGAATTGTGCTGATCAAACACATGTAGAAAATCACAGCTGCACTGCAGACTTGCATCTGTGCCTGGATTTCATCTTTTCTAGTCCCTATTCAGGGCACATGTATAAACTATGAGAAAATTTATTGTCTGGGAAACCTGTATTAGTAGTATTTGTACCAGAAACAAGTGAATAGGAAGTAAGACGTGGTTCTGTTTTATAGTTAGGGAATCAGATAAAAAGAGATAGAAGCATGATTAAGTTCACATAGCAGGTCAGAAACAAAGCAAAATCATATACATATGTTGCTCTGTATGACTCTGCAAGTCCAGTCTACTTCAATTTTTAGCTAAAATATTGGTACTAAAAAGTACCATGTTGCTACCTAAACACGGTAGAATACAGTGCAATTTATCTTCAGTTAGCAAAAAGTGCTGGAAGAGCTCCCACAGGGAGTAGTCAGCAGTGATACTGTTCCTTTTGCATCTAAAACCTTGTTTGCATGGTTAGCATGTAAGAAATCTTACTAAATTTATGAAGTTATTGTGCAAAAGTTAAAGAGCATTAAATTCCCATATGGATGTTATGAAGTCACCGTGGCTTGGACTAACTCCATTGAGAAGGATTAAGCTAGAGCAAATTAAGGCCACTTTAGTCCTGAATGAATGTCCACGAGTGTTAATGCACTTTGAGTCACGCACATTAGTTTTGAAGCATTAGTTAATTAATCTTCCAAGTCTTTTCCCCAGTTCTAGTAAGGGCACAGAGAGCTTCCTGACACATTGATTCCCAAAGCAATAGTGAATTTTTTTTTTTTTTTTTTTTTTTTACATCTCTCCTAATACGAAATTTTCTGAAGAGATATGTTCTTAAATATTTCAAGTTCAGTATTTAGACAAACACATAATTTCTGAATGTGTACTTTTATTATTTTGCTTATTTAAAGTTCAAAAATTCCATCTCAGATGATGTATGTTGACATCATAATGGTATCAGAGTAGAACTCTGTACAATTCAGTAAACGGCAATCATCTTTAAAGGGGGAAATCTCAGATAAAAATAAGCAGAGTTAGATATAAATTTTTCCACAAAAAAACATGATTTCAGATAAAAATAAAAGCTATTAAAATTTTATTTGCCAAGTTAGACTTTATCAATGAAAAGCAAAGTGGTTTGTGGAAGTATCCCTGAAATTTGATGCTTTCCCCTGGCATTGTAGTGAAATTTGGTTCAAATATTTACTTTTCATATAATTTTTATTTATGAAAGAGACTTTTCAATAGATCCTATACCAGGCATACCTGTACTTAGAACAGAAAGCTGGTATTGAAAATAAAGAATGAATACTTGTAGGCGGCATTGCAATTACCCATAATACAAACAATTCCTCTAAAGGTGTTTGGAAGTTAGATGTAGAAAAGTAGCCAAATGGACATTAATTTAAATGGAGGCAGTGTAAGAATGAAAAAACCAACAAACTGGACTGGTGACACTGTGGTATCACTTCATTTATCTGTGATTATTTTCTTAAATGTTCATCTTGAGCTGTTTGAATAGGAAGCTGTCTAGCTGTAAAAAGGGAACTTTACAAATTCTCTGGATTTTTTTTCCTCTTGCCTAATATAATATTGTGTAATCAATAAAAGTAACCCTCAGAAAAAACTGACTGAAAAGATATGCTTGTTTTCTCCTGTCCCAGACCAAGATACATCCAGAGCATTACCTTACAAAGCTATTTATGTTGTTAAGAAGATATTAATTTATCCCCTTGTTGCTCAGATTGTGGCCCATGCAGAAAAAAACCCAAAAATGAACAGAACAAAGCCTCAAAACAAAACCAAGATAAAGTCTGAAAGGGGAAAAGATAACGCTTTATTCATCTTGCATGCAGAGTTGTCTGTTCTTTAAAGTGTACCTATAATTAAAAACTTAAGTTAATTAAGTTTTTGGTTTTTTATATTCTCATTATCATAAAAGAAAAGGAAAAGTCTGGAGAGATCTTAATGTCTCACAACTGTTGCTAGTTGGAAAACATCCCACCTTTTCTCTGTCCATGAAATACTCTCACTGAAAAAAAATAGATCATGGTTTTTTCAAGATGAAAACGGAAATGTTGTAGATCACAACTTATACTAAAAAATGGTTATAAAATGTTGTTGTAAAGTACTTTTTATAAAACAACAAAATATATTGTTAAACAATGCAAACAACAGTTGGGAAAATGAATACACAGTGTGACTTCTTGCTTGCTTTGCAGGTTGGTTCTCCATATACTTTTGTGTCCTAACTGATTGTTTCCAGTTCTAACATTGCTTTGTGTAAAGAAATAAATCAATTACTGCTGGTGACCATAGTCTGACATATGGAAAAAATTAATCTTGTCACCTCTAGGATTTAATCTCAATGATGAATGTAATATATTTTTGTATTTTCTGTATTTTCCAAAATATATTATTTAAAAACACAATGAAAAAATGGAAGTGCTAAAAAATTATCTATGTATTTTACTCGGCATAAAAAAATTTGCATTCCATTAATTTTAAGAAGTAGGTCTGAATAAGTTTGGCAATAACTGCTATTGACAGATTTTTACTTAACACTAGTAGCAGGTTTTGCTGCCTTTTGCAGTAAGCTTCTACACCTGAAGTTTCATCAAAAGAATCTTTCTAATGAACTTATGAACTCACAGAAACTTGTGAAGAAAGAAGTCAAGCTGGTTTCTACAGATCCTATGGGGATGACAGTGTTGAAAGGAAGTCTTAGTTTTGCAAGCTGCCATTTATATACTTTGTATCATTTTTCCGCTTGTGATAAAACAGGAAAGACAGCTATGTTTAAGTTCTTCTCTTTGAATTGTTTACCAAGTAATCTTTATTTCTCTGTGTTAGGCGTTCTGGTTTCTTAAAAAAAACCAACAAGCAAACAGAAAAGAAATCTATTACATGTTGCAGAGTTTAATGTTCTCAAATTATTTAAAGCAAAAATAGGGGTCAATGAAGAATTTTGTTCAGTTTTGGACTATTTTGTTTGTCTTCTTCTAAGTACAACAAAGCTTTACCGAGTGCAGGTCTTTCACCATACCCACACACACAGACACACCTATGGACACACATGCACATGGAGACACACACACAGATATATTTCTATGAAGAATCAAATCTCTCAATATGAACAGTCCTATTCCAAGTGGCAGTGCACAATGTTCTGGAATGGTAGCTTCAGCTGGTTCATATGAGGCTCTTTTCTCAATGTGCTGCTGAATTTTTATAATTAGCTGGCCTGGTCCTAGGTGACCAATACGTGTGAATGAGTCATTACTCTCACTTATTAGCTATTAGGTATTAAAAAAATTATTTATTTTCCTAATTATGTACAAAGGAATGTCTTTCTGCATAAGCATTTCTTCATCTGCAGAGACAGTTTCTCCTCATTATTTACAAGTGTATTATTTATATCCAGTTTGGTCAGTTCTGCATCAGGAACTGCTGGGCAGTCTTTGGTCCGTCCAGGTTATCCACCCAGGATGCAAATCAGCCCTCAGAAGTGTACAAGTAGTGTCTGTCAGTTGGTCTTGGCACAGCAGGAGCTGCCTGCAGGAGTTTCCAGGGCTGAGAGTCCCACCTGGAGAGCTCATGAAACAATTAGTGTATCACTTTTTTGTGAAGGTGGCAAGGCAGTCGAGCAGATGCCTCTTAAGTTGGTCTGTTGTCTCCAATCAGCCCATTATCTCTGTTCAGAGACTGGGCAAGGTGTTCCTGGGCCATCCAGGAATTAATGACTAAGTGCCAGGCCCATGATGTCCTTGATTTCTGGCTGCACTACAATTATAGCTTTAGCGCAAAGCTGAATTTTGTCCTTATATTACAACTGTATCTTAAATTCCATAGCCCTTGCCACAAATCTCTGATCTGAAAGACTAATTTAAGGTAGAAAGAAATTAAATATTTTTTGCAAAGGTATGAAACCACAAAGAAAAAGGAATTACAGAGGTGTTAGTATGTAAGAAACAAAATTCTTTGTTTTGTCATATTATGAGCATGAAAGAAAGAGGATTTGTATTTGTGTGTTTCATTGTCTTTTTCTATTTGTGTATCTGTCACTCCAAAATCTGGACTGAGCTCACAATAGAGATTAATTAAAATCAGAGTTACTTCAGAAAGCGCTTCCTATAATAGAGCTGTATTAGTAAATTAGTTGTGACTAATAGTCTTTTGTAGATGGATTAGACGAATGAATTAAAATGTAATCTGAAATAGCATTGATAGAAATTATGTCTGATAAATCCAAGGTAAATTCCATCCTTGGCTGGAAATAGAATGCCATTGTGTGCTCCTACAGCGACATAGACTACAAAAAGTAACTGTGGTCTAGACTGTTCATTTACAAAAAATTCATTAGCAAGAATAATCACAAGCACAAACAATGCCCACTTATCGATTAGCTGAGTCTATCTTTGGATTCCATGCACCTAATGCCCTCTGCTTGTGTGTTTATACCGAGGCAAAAATTAAGCTAATATTATATGTATATGTGTGCATGTATGTATGTATTTTCTATTAATAATACAGTGTTCATCAGTGTCTAAGGGGTTGTTATAATTTAATTCATTACTGTGACTACTGATTACTACTTATCTGGTCAGAAAATTCCAAGTAATTTTTCAAAAAGAGCTCTATTTTGGCAGATCTGTCTAGAGGCAGATGAGGTGTTTATCTTAAAATTTACAACTGTAGGCTATTACCTGCAGGATATTTTCCAGATCAGTTTCTATGTGAGAATATTGCATGATATGATAATTTTATAAACACTTTTTTGGAATATAATGAATCTAAGACAATATAATTGTCAAATTGTTAATTCCAGAAATACTTCTAAATTAAGAAAAAACATTTCTGTACATACAAAGATGAAGATTGCACATATCAAGTTTCCAAAAGATTTTTCACAAATTAAAGTTGCTTGGACTTCTCATATTCATTTGCAAGCTTTCAAGGTCTATTTTGAAAGACCATAGTGAAACCAGTAAGCTAAAAGCATCTTGTATCATTAATTCACTGTTTGAACACTAAAACCAAAGTTTACTTTGGGACACATACAAAGTTTAGCAACACTTCCTTGTTTCCATGGAAGGCTGTTTTAGACTGAGCACTTTTCAAGTCCCAAAAGCATTATGTATTTAGACACTGGAAGCAAGGGCAATTCTTTGAAAGAGATAGGTTTAAAGGGAGATTTGTATGAGGATTCAACTGCTGCTTGACACATAGGATTTGGGAAGCTGATGAAAGCGTTAAGAAGTAGTACGAAGAAAGTTTAAAGCTGGGAGTGGGACTTGATAGAAGATGAAATTCGCTGCTATGGGAAAGGCCAGCACAAAATCTATATATCACTTAGATCTTAGTTAATCCCTCAACGTAGGGGTTTATATAGCTATGAAGTGTTTGAAGAAATTATGATGGAGCTTAAGTGAGACTCACGCAGAGCACTGATCTTGTGCCAACTCATTGCAAAATGAGCACTTAACATATGGAGGAGGATTGTGGTGAGTCTTAGGAGTCATATGGAATAAATATATATATATGTATTTATATATAATATATATGTATATATATTGAAATGGGAGTACAGGTATAGAAGAGGTCAAATGATGAAGACTTTGTAAGTATAAGAGATGAAAAGAAAATATATTAGGAATTATAAAGAAAATAATATTTCCAGATGTACCTTCTTTAAGTAAATGGCAAGTTATGAGTCTCCTCTGACTAACATAAAAATGAAATTAAAATTAAAAAAATACGATCTCTAACACCTATCTTGTTTATACTAATCAGGGTTAGCTTTATCCTAATCAACAATCTTAGATTCAATCTGAATAATATTTCATTAGCTTTTCAGATCTACCTTTCCTGTCTAGGTCTAATTATATCTAATGGAATGTAGCTCAACTCACTATATTAAATCATTAAAAAAACCCTCATCATTTTAAATGATTATGAGGCCTTGGGAAAGAATAGTCAGTCCCTTCTTCTCCTAAGACCTAAAGGGCTTGCCCCAGATACTTGTCATCATTTTTCTCCAGCCTGTTGTATGTCTGGAAAGAAACTTAATGTAGCCATTTTCTTTTGTAGCCATCTAAAAACAGCTACATGAGTACAAACATAAACATCTGTTCTAATCAATTCTTAGAGAAGGTTACTTATTCATAGAATTCTGCATTCTCTGAAAATGAGAGATTTGTACAATTACAATGCTTTATTAATATACTTTTTTTGTCTGTTCAGTATCTTACATATTTTATTATTTATAAATGGATTAATTCCATTTATTAATGGATACTGTATTCAAATAGGCTATTTATGAAATTGCCAAAATAGTCAGTACCATTCACCCATATTGTAAATATTAGAAATAGAGACATATATCACTTAAGGGGTGTTTGCCAGAGCAAGACATAATATAAAAGAATAAGCTAAAAGAAAAGGTTCAAAATATTTTAGAAATAATTAGTCCCTAGCAGATTAGAATTCTTTGCAGTGACAAGGAGTCCTTACTGGAAAATACACAGAAAAATAGAGCATACTTGTTGACCCCAGGTTATATCCTAGATACTTAGGAGAGCAGTAAAGCAGAAGTTGGAGAATAGTGGAAGATGCTTGAACATTATTAGACAGGCTCAAGAAAATGACGCATCTGTATTTTATCTCCTCATGTTTGAGTAGCTGTTAGCTGTGTCACGTTTTAAGGTCTAAAAATATATTTCGGGAATTCTCAAGAATTTAAGGAATTCTGGGGAAAAATGATATTCCAGGTTTTATCACTGCTTATTTATCTTGCTGGCAACTATGATTCTGTATGTGTGACTGTTGTATTGTGAAAACAAAAGAATAAAGCAGTAAAACTTCACTGCTGTTTTGTTCTTGTTATACTTGGCTATTTTTGATGATAAGAGAACAAAACTACCATGACAGATTATAATGCAGTGGTTGGGTTTATGTTTTGTAACTTTAGCATTGCCCTTTTGGAGCTTTACCCTTATTCTGCACTTGCATTCAATAATAATAGGCTTGCAGTCACATTGTATTTGCAGTTTTACCAAAATTGTCATTGGTGTAAAAATTCTGTTTCTGTTTGAAATTTAATGCAACTTCTTCCCTCTTTCAGTTAAAAAACTGATACTTCCTATCTATAGCTGTCTATTTTTCTCATAGATTTTAATTGTAGATTTAATTAAAATAAAATGCAAGAAGGAAATCCTTGAAATTAGAGATCTGCCTTCTAAATGGATGGTACCAGTTGCAGAAAATTGGAACAATGCCCATGCATAAAACTGTGGAAGTTACTTTTATGTTATACTACATGAAAAGCTGTGTCCTGACTACGTGTAAAAGTAAATTGTTTAAAAAATTGTTGAATAAATTCCAACAAATTTATTAAGAATATACTCTTATATTGATTCATACATATTTCTTTTCTTTACTGTCCTAGAGGAGGCTGCTATATTTTAGAAGAAATGCTATTGTTGTTGTGTAAATGAAGCCATGAAAATACTAATAGTACTGTGAATACACTTCCCAGGGTAAATGTATGATGGTAGTAGTATAAATTGGAAAATGGTCAACTCAACAGAAAACTCAGATTATGTTTTTAGTCTTCATTGTTTTTTGTTTAAACAACCACAGCTTGACATAAAATTAGTGTACATAGGAAACTGCTATTATGGTGGAAGAATATATGTTTGATATATATATATATATATATAATGCATAACAGTATATAAAGAAAGGAAGGAAAATTATAGAGAAAATACCCTTTCACTCTTGAAAACGAGATTTCTTAAGCTTTTCTTTCTGTTTAAAAAATATCCAAAAATTCTTTGTTGAAAAATTACTGTCAGTCTCTAAGTTAGGGCCAGGAAAAAAGGCTCTCCTTTCCTTTTTTTTCTTTACTTAGAAGATTGTCCTTCTCACTGGATCATAGGTGGGCAACTCTCTTCTCTGGCATCATGAATCACGCATTTCTGATTCTCACTGCCCAGCTTCAGCAGAAAGAGCAGACAATACCTCTCATGCAGTCTAACTACCAGAGCAGTTACTATAAGAAATCAAATCTCTATTTTCAGCTTCCCAAGAGAATGCTGTAATTAACAAGCTACCAAGAACAGATTAATTGTAGCAGCTCCAATCCCAGATTTAAATTTTTTTTTTTTAAAGGAAACAGTGGTCTACGTTTCCTGTAGATCAACCTAGAGGGATATCTTATGTACATTCTGTATGTTCAGGAGGCATTTTATGGTCTGAATTCCAGACCTCTGTGACCTCTGAGTTTTTTAGCTGACAGCAGGAAATTTGGCCTTCATCATTTCCTACTGATTCATTTTTTAATATTATTCTCAGTCCACTGTACGTCAGAAACCCCGTTTTTGTTACCCAGCTATCTCCATGTTTTGCAAGAAGAAGTTGGCCACCTTGCCTGCACTTTGAACTCTATTTCTAAGTTCCCTCCCATATGTGTTTCTTGACCTAGGTCTGATATGTCTCTCTAATTATACACAGCTTTTAGGTACATGCTATTTAACATGTGTATAAGTCATGGCAAATTCAGGACTTAAATTAAGACTTTAGGCTGAAAAAATGATAGATTAAACAGCAGAGAGCCTAGTACTAAAGTGCTGAATTGAGTAGGTGTAAGTCAACAGAGAGTTACGCATAAAATTTTTCCTGACCTTGAAAATGTCACTTTAGTAAAAACGTTCAAACCTAAGAATTTAAGACTGCATACTTAAATCAACACTTCAATGCCTGAGTACCTTAGGCTTTTTTGGTAAGAGCTAGGGCTGAGAGAGACCAGTTCTGACAAGCAGACTACTTATTGTAACATCCAGGTAATAGTTTAGTCATATAATTTTATGTCTGAATATTTTTATCTTATTATATGATATCAGATTGTCTCCTGGAAAAAAGGTTTTCCTTCTCAGCTCCTCCAGATCTCTTTACTATTTGTTGGTCTGAAGTTTCCTTTCACTGCATTCAAGAGGAAAAGATGTTAAATATTAATCATAAGTATGCAAACTATATAGAGGGACAGCTACATATTAGCTGTGTATATGCATGTTGTTTATAATCTTCTTCTAACTATTATTAGCCATGGATTTTTCTGTCAGCCACTGTACGAATGATTATTCAAAGTAACACACCATCAAAATTTATCCATTTTCCTATAGGTAGTCCAGGGAGTTACCATGGGAAAGTACTGCTGGACATAGCCTTCCATAGCCTAATTTATGGCTTATAATTTTAAATGTTATTCTTGTTCCTCTCCAAGTTGAAATATTTGGTACATATAAATCACAATGTCTGCTTCCAAGATAATGTTCATTGCATATCCGTACCTTTTCCTGATAGTAAGTAGGAATTACTTTCTGGTTTTAGCTACACAGAATCTTCCCATTTAGAAAAAGAGAATATCCTCCTTCCAATGATCTGATCCTCAGGAGATCAGTAGTTCAATTTTATATTCTCTTTTCCTGTAGGAATATTCAAATGTGTACTAAGCAAGATGCTGATCTTCACTACTTTTTTAATATACTTTACACATCCTCCTCAGAATTTCATTTTCCCTGATTTACTTAATTTTACTTTCACTCCTCTCTTTCTCGTAATCTTATGATGACATTTTCTTTGACAAGGGGCTGGATACTCTTTCACTAGGAGACCAGCTGAGAATGTCTAATGACAGGAAAGGTTTTCTGGGAGTTCTCACAGGGCTGCCAGCACTGAAGATATAGTTAGCATAAGCACCACTGTATTCAGCTGAAGAAGTCACAAAACAGTCAGCTCTGCTAAAGATTTATTTTGTGTGGCGAATGCTGAAGCTAAATCCTTTATTATTATCTTGATCATAAAATGTTCACAAGCACATTACTTATGTTTACACAGTTCCCTTATAAAAGAAGAATATCTGCTTTCTCAAAAGACTGTCCTTTCTAAAGGTCAAAAGAAGTCACTACCATTCTGACACTCTGTACCAAAAAATAGAGCAGAAAAAGCTATTATTAATTCCTATGCATAAATCTGTGCACATTTTAAAAAGCAATAGTGGATAAAGCTTATTTTTACCTGGTGCCATGTCAGGATAATGCTGGAAATGTTCTTTTCATTAAAATGACCAGAACAATCAAGAATATTTTTTTATTCCTCCCTTTGCAACAGTGCAAATGCCAAATTGCCAGTCTGAATCCAGTCAGTCTTATGTTCTGGAATGAGTTCTTTTTTGCAGTTAAGTCTTGCCACATTTCTCCAAAAGGCTACAAGAAATCTCAGTATCCAACTATTTTTTTCTCTCATGTTTATATCTATTTTTAAAATTATATTTATTTCTAGTTACTGTCTCATGATCCCCAAACTATGCTGCAATGCCATAATCCTGTGCTAATTTAGGGGAAAATTAATTGTAGTGAAATGATAAGACATAATGTAGTAAAAAAAATCTGGCAGTTTCCTTAAATGAAGAGTTTACAGCTATATTGTGGTTGATAGCAAGCATAAAAGAGGAAGTCAGATAGTCACGTACTTTTCAGGCTTCAAAAAAAACTATGGTGCTGCAGTCACTTAAAGAGACAGTTGCTGAGGTACTTTGGTGCCCAAACAACCCAAGGGTCTACAAACCTGTAGGTGCTTTTTTAAGAAGTACTTGTACAAACTGGGCATTAATGTCACCGAGAACATAATGGGAATTTGGACTCATACCAAGTGTGACCTTCTCAATGTTAAAATCTTCATCTGGCAACTACTTATGCCTAAGCAGATACCTACTGATTCCAGTGGAGTTTTCTACACTGGGTTCCACAAGGGTTGGTATGTCAATTTGCAGGAGGTTGAAAGAATTGAAGATAACATTTAGAGACACTCAGTCACTGGGAAGTTCTCACAAAGGAATTTGAATTGAGGTGTTAAAAATTTGGGCTGATTTAGACCAACCATTTTAAAGGTATTAAGTCAATATGGATGAATAATAAATACGAATTGATGATAATTATGCTCTTTCTTGGTGTATAAAAGTTAATGTCGGCATAAATAGCTCTTAAGTGATTCAAAATGAATTATCAGTCAAAAGAAAATGTTGCAGTGTCAAGAACACATCAATAAAGACATGGAAGTACCCAAGGAAACATGACTGAGAAAAGGAGATTTTATTCATCCCCTCAAATGAACAGGTAACTTTAACTTGCACATTTTCCCTTATCTCTTGCATAAATGCTCAGAAAAAGACTGTGGCATGAATTCAGTGAAATGCTTAAACATGTACTAAACCTTAAAGCATGTATGTTACTGCACTGACCTTGGTGAAGCTGCTTGCAAGTCTAAAGTTCCTCACTCCACTGGGGCCAACAAACACTGCAGTTGAAAGACTGATTAAAGACAAAGGTTTTAGTGCAGCCTTCAGTTCTGGATATAGTGGAGGTAGTTGTATTTACCGGTGGTAGTTAAGCTCCTGGGTGTTCCAATTTCTCCAAGCTTTTTTTTTTCAGAATAGGAAATTTTCAAGTCCCAGTAGTACAACCAGAAGATGTGTCCAGTATTGCAAAATCCATTGTTTTTTTCTTTGAAATCTTGGTTTGGATTATTTAAGAATAATTAAAAAATTGTTAGTGCACTACCAAAATTATAAATAGAATAAATTATGATATATAACTGTTGTAAGCATTAAATCCTCTTTGATATTAAGCTCACATCTGTGTCTGATCATGAAACTGTTAAAATTAAACACAATTATCTGTAAGACAGGTTGGATACTTCACAAAATTTAACCCTATTAGTACATGCATTTTGAATTGTATGTCTCTACATCTGCATTATGGAATCTGCATTTGGGAATGTCTTGTGAGATTGTGTTCAGCAAAACAGTAAAGTGTTGTGGTGTTCTTGTTCACACAAAAACCCTCAACAAAAACAGAGGTATCCCATTTTCCAGTGCTCCTTTAGATGATGAAGTAAATTGTAAAGTTTTATGTTAGCATCCCGTTCCATTAACAGCCATAAAATATATTTTCCCACAGTTAAAATGAAAATGTGTTAAAAGCTTCTAGTATGCAAACCCTGAACACAGGTAGCCTAAAGCTCTCCCCTGAAGAGCTGGCTCTTATGCACTGGATCCTGAGAGGAACAAAAGACAGCCTGTACTGCCTCAATAATAAACTCAGTGTTGAATCACTGCACATCTGCTATGGAAGGTGGCTGAGACACTGTTTGGGTAAGACACTGTCACCTTTCTTGCAGCTACTGTGCTATTCAAGTAGATTTTTAAAAAATAGGGTGTAGGTAGCCCAAATACTTTTTGTGTTTGAAAGCAACTTACTCTTTTTTTTGAAGGAGCTGTAAGTGTAAATTTCAGCTTTCATCTAATCCTAATTGCTTTCAAAATGCTTATGCATTGCAATCCAGAGTCCCAGTGAACATGTATGATAAACAATACCTAAAAAAACCCAGTCTTTTAACATATTTTAAATTAGTTGCCTTTTATTTCTGAAAAGCTAATATCCAAACTAGAAACAGTAAAGATGTCCAGGTTTCAATGAAATATATTTCATAAATTAGCTTATCATTGCACTGATTTAGCATGCCTAGCAGGTGAAAGACAAAAACATGTGTTATCTTCCCTAGGGAACCTTCAATGAATGTCATTCTAGCTTCATATGTCTTTCTTCTCTCCCCTTCTTGAACTGATATAAAATTCTAATGTGTGCCCTCTGGTTCCATCTTCATTGAAATCTAGCAAAACCGCTGAAGGTAAGATAGTGGCAATGGTGCATGAAAAAAGGGAAAAGGAATACAGTGATTCATAGCATACTTGAAGAAAGTTGCAGTTGTTAACAACACTACTTTTGTGTGTAGACAGGTTAAAATGTGTCATATATCAGTGTTAAAAATAAAGTTATTCATCTTAGCTATTTTTTCAAAGTTTTGGAAAAAACCTCCATAAAACCTATGCCACGTGTATCTTTAAAAATTATTTCACATATCCTTAAAAAACCCCAATTCTTTTGCTCCCAATGATAGCAATAGTAAAGGCAGCACTTGTACATGGATATGCTCATGTAATTTCTGTAGCTTTGAATGGTGATTGCTCTTTACTGAAAAGCTTGAACATGTTCATATTTTCAATCCTTTTTCGTCCATAGACAGGAGATACTAGTGTTAAGTGGCATATTTTTAATTAGCATTTTTCTTGGGAATCATCATTGAAAATAGGCATGGAAAACAATCAGTAGATCATCACTGTCAGAATTTTAATTTATAGGCACCACATGGTCAAAAGTTCTTCTGTAATTTAATAAATTTGCACAATAAAGTAGAAAATTTAACCAAATAATGCAAAATGATCCAGTTAAAAGTTGAGCAAATCAGTAGCAGAAAATTATGAAAATAACACAATACTCAGTTTCCATGCCTTCACAGTAATGAAAATGAAGCAAGAAATAAAAGAATAATTCAGAAATAAAATTATATGAACAAGTTCTTTCGTCCTTTTCTGAAAGAGGACTGGAACGTGTCTTGGCACTTGGTATGTAAAAGAAGCGGAATCTTCACCGAAAGATTTGACAGGCCTTGCTGCCTTCACTGGTACAGTCACAGTCTGTGAAAGTTGGCAGGTCCAACTTTACCATTCCATTTCACAGCTGGAGCAAAAAGCAGTAACAGCCTCATTTGGCAATCCTATACCTGTGGAAAAAAGTGGTCACTGGAGTATCTGCCATGAATTTGGAAATAGGGCTATAGGAAGTCTGCATTAGTCCATTTGTAGAGTCTGACTTGGTGTGCTGCCTATTGAACTTGCACTGATGTCATGGGAAAACTGCACAGATAAAACCATGTGTAGTGCTTGGAAAATGTAGCAATGAGCACTTCAGGGGAGTAGGACATCAAGTAACTTCAGACAGGAGTTATCATGGTACTCAATTCATCTTCAGCTCCTCATTTTAAGTCTTCTGCAGCTCACAAATGCAAAAGCTGGTTTGGGGTTTTGTCACTTGCTTTTTGCTGTTCTTTGCTAAAAGCCAAGGATGACTTTTACACAATAAATCACTGAAAAGGTCTCTAGCCATCCCATTCTTAAATGACTCCTGACCATACAAAAGCCACTGTCACCTAACTGTATTTCAGGCTTGCATGATATTTTAAAATAATTGTAAATAAATGGTGTTCTGGAGACAAATATTTTGATTCAGGATATTTTAATTGATTCATTGGATTTGGAATCAGGCTATGAAATTTTTCTTTGTTAAAAACTTGAGGAAAGAGGGTAGAAATATGAACTGTATTGACTATGTGAAATAGGTCTATAATGTGTTTTTGTCAAGACAGAGCCCAGTGTCATATCTGTAGAGGAGAGCTTTCCTCTTTTTCTCACTTGAAATAAAATAACCAACAGCAATTAGTCTTTCCATAACAGTGAATTTTTCCTTAGATTTTGGACCCATATTTAAGGAGCATTCAATTCACAAGTAATTAACACAAAATGAAAAATAAGTAGGTGTGAAGGCCTTGAGTCACCAAACCCTTTAGCAAGTCCATGACTTGAAGTGGTAACTGTGGAAACAATACTATTGCACTCCAATGGAACATATGTATGCTTGAAGGTAAGTATAGTTTTACAGAACTAGGGCTTTAGTTATTTCATTTGTGTATTTATTAGGAAAGTACTGTCACTTTTCATAGAGAATATTCTAGATCATATGTTATCTATCATATATAGATCATATGCTAGCAAGTGGTAACAAAATACTCTTTATATAAGACCACATTATTACCATATCGTTATGTGGTACTGAAATGATACAAACCAGTTTGATTTTAATCACTTTCTCAGTTAAGAAAGAAGTGGATACCTCAGTGGAAAGTGATCCATGTAAAACCAAAACTTACATCAGTAAGACTACTAGATAAGAAAACAGTGAAATATGCACTCGTGGTAGATAATTTTTCAAAAATATTTAAAATTAGAATTTCTAGTATTTATTTGCTGATTATAAATTGAACTGAATCCTTTTTTCCAGCAGTACATACAGAAAATAAATAATCTGCAAAAGGATTCCAGCCCATAGTAAAAATATTTATAGACACACTGTAGAGAGTTTGGTTAATATTAGTAACAATAAATCCAAAGTATTTGGAGGGACCCACTCCATCTTTGTTAGATTAGGGTTTCTAAATGGCTGGTAATAGATTCAGGTGTACTGCCAAATGAAGCTGCATTACTCATAAGCATATGTGTCCTAATATTCAAATGTAGTAAATCCAGTTAAGCTTCAGCCCTTCTTAGTTCTTCATTCATGAGATGATACCTTTACAGCAAAAGCAAATAAGTAAAAAGTTTTTTTTACTCCAAATTAAAAAAAAAAAAAAAACCCACAACATTTTTTAAATATAAGTTTGAAGTTAGTCTTCCACAGATAGCCAATTAAATTATGCTAAAAATGACATTTTTAATTAAACACCAAGGTAAGCATAAATGGATTTCAAAATAATTAATCAAACATCAAAAAATTGAAACCTTTTTCTGCTTGAGCAGCAGAAATGAAAGAACCAGTCTTCAGGTCTCATAGAGATTCAATCTAATTTAATTCTCTGTCTTCTCTAAATAAACATTCCTAAAACCTTTTTTTCATCTGGGGGAATAAGGATGAGAGGGGTAATCAATATTTCTAGCATTTTAATTAAAACCGTTAGTGGAATAAATCCATTTAATTATCAGTTAATGAAATACAAGGTCATTTACCTGACAGGAACTTTGAAGGTGGATTACTAGCTGGAATAAAGTAGAAGAACCCAATGTCACAGCCATTTAGCTTCTGTCAAATTTAAGGTTAAAATCCTTTTAGACTATTTAACCTATTCTCTACCATTTTCTATTATGTATATCAATTGACTAGAAGAAATACATGATCAAAACTTGTCTATCTTTAATTTTTCTCCAGTTTCTGCTAAGTTTCTAGACGTCCTTTTTAATTTTTTTTGTTTAGAGGGATGCAAAATGCCAATGAATCCTGGGGTATTTTGACTTATTGCAGGTCTTACCCTTGAATTAAATTAGTATACTGTGCCTAAAGATTACTAGAAAACTACCAATTAAACAAACTAAACACAAATGTAGAGTTTATATTTATTAACAAGAAATATTGTGATTCTCTTTTTTTTTTTTACCTTGTGTAGTGAAGAAAAATAAATAAGTTTGTTAAAGAGGCTTTTTAAGGCTGATGTTCTCACTAGATGGATAAGAAGGAAAACGGAAACAGAAAGTGTTCTCTTTTAGCACAGCAGCAAACTTCCCATGCTCCTGATAATGTTTCAATAGCACAGCAAATCAAGTGGAGAACAAAAGTTCTGCCAGAGGCACAAATTAGTGAATGCCAGCATTGGCTAGCAGCAAGGCCAGCACAGAGAGAAATATTCTTTCCAGGATGCTGGGGCAACCATGCAAACACAAGGGGGAAAAAAACCCAACATGTAAGTGGACTGCTTCTACTTTGCAGTATGATTTTTAAGTTCAGGGTTGAGTTTATGTAATTAAGAAGGGTTATGTCCAACTCAGATGGATATGAATTGGAATTAGATCACAATTCTCTGCTATCTTTAAAACAAAAGTGTCTATCAGCATGACTGTTTTTGATGTTCGTGTCCATACTATGACATTTTAAACATAGAAAAATAAAATGTAGGATTTAAAAACTGGTTTAGTAAGCTAACTTGCAAAGCAGATTCTCTTATTCACTGTCACTTTGTGTCACATTCACCAAATTAGCTATAAACCTCCAAGAAACAAAAATAACAGTTATTATTCCTCTTTATAGAAGATGTTGGCTATACGTTTTCATAGCCTAAGTAAAGTAGTGGTTCTTAACAAAAAGACACTGAGTACTTTATGTCACACACTATTAATTTTTAGCAATTACAGAAGTATTCCAGGTGTGCTTAAAATTGTGCTTCAGAACATGTCAAACCTTTAGGGTACAAGATTGCTCTTAACTTTAGCGTCTAAGGGGAAGTATGAACCATAGGTAAGGGAGGCAAAGTTCAGTATCTTTTATCAGAGCACCTGTTGGAGTCAGAAAAAGACAAGAAAGCTTAAGGGATGGCTCTCAGCCCAACCCAAGTTAGGTGGTCGGTTGTACCTCTCCTGTGCCATGGATCACCTATAGCTACAAACGACTAATTTGTGTTGGAAGGAGTGGCAGCTAGTACAGGAGGGCAGAATCTACTTCCCACAGCGAACAAAAGAGATTTTGTATCCCCAGCCCTTCCTTCCTGCAAATGTATTGAAGAAGCAGGGCTGATATTTCAAGTTCCAGTCCAAGTTAGTAACTGAACATGCTATTGTCCTGTTTGCCTCATGATAAATGTGGCCTACATTTTTCTTAGAGAAGTGAAATTCACTGACTTCTCTGAATTTGCTTTCAAACTTTTCTTTGCCTGCAACCTCACATTGTCTCTAATCCCATCAGTTTGGCAATGATATGAGTTGATCTTAAAATGTGTAGAATAATAGTGTCCAGAATCTGTCTTTGAAATTATGAATTTAGATTTATATATATTAATTTTTGTCACATGATTTGTAACAGCATGTTCTGCTTGCTTGAAATAATAAGAAAAAATCCATTGACTGACAGAAAGCAATACATCCTACATTTTCTAGGTTCACCCTATTTTATTAGGGGGTGTAAGAAGATTTTGATGCTTAGCACTTGAAAGACCTCACTGTAGGGACCAAAAAAAGGAGAAACGTGACATTTCAAGATGTCATGAATTGAATGCACTTTGTTCCCTTTAAACTTCTTGTTACTGAAAATTTCTTTGAAAAAACTGTTTACTAAAGAGATCGTTGAGGTGAAGAAAGGCATCATATCTATGATGCTGATCAGTCTGAGAGATTAATTTCTATATTTTAAATGTGATAGCCTAAGCAAATTTTGAAGTAGCATATTTATAATATTGCATGACCAGTGCATGTTTTTACTGTTAGGAATGTTTTAAGCAGTCCATTTTTCAAAAAGGGTCTGAACAAGTTTGCATAAGGAAACTCAGAAATGGTGGAACAGATGAATGAAGACTTGATTTAAATAGGATAGAATTTCTGGGTTAGAATTTCAGTTATCCTAAGCTTTTATTTTGGTATTTAAAGGGGAAGTATGCCTATTTGAACTTTGTGCTAATAGAATAAAGAGAGTACTGTTTGTAAAATCCATAACCCAAACTTCATGCTCATGTAAGTAGCAGCATGCTGTAAAAGCAAACAAATTCTCTTTCACCCAAACCCAACAACAGTTGCAGATTACTGCAATCAAAATTGAAGTTTTTCATTGTATCCTTCTGTTGTCTCCATTACACAACAATAGGGAGGATTCCTCTGAAACAGTGAAAGAGCTATATAGGTAGAAACAGCTATTTTGTTAGGTTGCAATGATGACCTGAGAATGATTTTCTGATGAGGCTGTAGAGGACCTGGCCTTGTACAGAGTTGAATTATTCTACAGAGGAAAAGGAGCTTCTGTAGCTCCTTGATCATTGTGTGGTCAATACTCGTGTGTTCTCTACCTCAGTATAAGTCTAACTTGATTCTCAAGATGCTGCTTAGAATTCAAGGACAGTTTTTACATATTTATTCTTGTTTCTCTGTTACTTACCCTGGGGAAAAAATATAGTCAAATTCAATCAAGTAAATAAAAAATTTTGTATGGATTCATTCAACATTACATGTAAATCTGAGTGTGCACAGACCTAGAAGAACCCTGTATTGTGAAGATCACTGTTTTAAATATGTCATCACACTGCTTTACAAGAAATAATAGTTTTCTGATCACTATGAGTTACTTATATAAGTTGGGACAGATTTTTGGCTATTTATGTTGGTTTTGTTTTAGCTGTGGTTTTGCAGGTTATAAAATAAGGTGAATCCAACAGGATGCCATGAAAAGGACTAAGCAAAGTATTCTTTTATCTGTAATACTCTTTTACTTTCAGGGACAACTGTCAAAATTCCACAATATGTCCTGCAGACTCCCACAAAATCTGGCAAATTGCACCAAACAGACCTAGCTTTTTTTTAGCTGGAAGCATTTTACACTCAGTATCTGGAAAGCCACATTTGAGATGTGTGTGCATGTGTGCTACGAATATGAAACACAATGTAGGATTTACTCCCATGGAGAAAAAGTACTTAAAATTGATTAAGTGAATCTTTCCAGTTTTAAATAATTAAAAAGAAATCTTTATATTTATTTCATTAAAGTTCTTTCCCATTTAATAAAAGGAAACAGAGCCCTGATGTGACATTGACGTGGAACTTGTAAGGAGCTTCAGAAAGGACATACTCCTTTCTCTGCTGCCTTTGAGATCTTCAGATATTTGGATGCAATATGAATAGAGTATATAGCTCTTTAACATCAGCCATTCCTTTCACTGCCAAATGCAGTGGATATTCCGAATGTGCAGAAATTGCAGAAACAGATCAAAGTTTAAACTATTGTTTGAACCAACATATCCAGCATTCTGAGAATTATATAACAATAATTAATACATGTCCCACCTGTACATATTGAGAAAGAAAACCCAGGAAATAAAGTGAGTAGACTTTATCAGAATCAGAAAAGATCAGAAAGGATCAGAAAACCTCTTTGCGATAATAATAAGTTTGCAGAAATGGAACTTACCATATTTAAAGCAAAACTGTTGGGATCAAATGGATAAATACATACCAGAAGGAAAGGATAAGGAAGTTGAAGGTATCTTTGCTTTGTTTGGAAATGTATTTTGAAAGATACTGATATTAAATTTTATTTAAATAAAAGTTTTTAATTAAACATTTAAATAAATTAAACAACATTTTTAAGCTGGAGCTCTGCACCATTTAATTTCATGGACTTGGATGTAATTCCTTATGTTATATATGTCTGGAAACATAGTATGTTCCCAAATAATTTTTAGTTTTAATCCAGATTCAAAAAGAGCTTGTCTGTATCAAAGAAAAAATCCTGTATTTGGTCTGAAAGCATGAGTGTAAGTGCACTTCCTTGTGAAGCTCCCTTGATTACAGAGCTTGTGTAGCTGTAAATGGGAGCTGCTGAGCAGAAAGGCTGATCTTGAACCTGCTCAGTGATATCACTTTGGCTCTTGAGTTACTTGATGTCCCAGAGGTGATGGCACTCAGCAGTGGGCTTTATGACACAGTCTGAAGCAACAGGCTGGCTCTTGAAGAAGTTATTTAGGTTTTGAGCAAACTCAAGTTCAGTTCATATTCACACACATTTGCAGTCATAGCATCATAAAGTGAGCATGATTGGAAACAAAGCTGGTACTGTTGAAAGGACATTTGTTTTCAAAATGCCAGCTCTGGAAAATACTGTCTTGGATTCTGCCATAGAATTAGCAGTAATCAGTGACTCTGATTAAAACTGAATTATTTTAATTTATAAAGTAACTAGATGCACGCATGTATGTAATACACATATTTATAAATTTCAGGCAAAAGTTTTGAAGTATTATGTGAGCTTCCTTCATATTTTAGATATCCTTAAGAAATATTTTCCACCCCTTTTAATGTTCAGTTAAAACACAGATGTTCATTTTATATATTTATTTTTCTTTTTAAAATATCTTGATGTATTTAAAGCAAAAAAAGAATTTATATGTTGTATGATTTACAGTCTTGGGAAAAATAACATAGTCATAACTCTGCGGTTTTTGTGATGCATGAAGATCAGATTTTTTAATGTTGGTTAATGCTTTACTAATTAAAGTGTGCATGTTAATTAAAGCAGAGGCTAATGTTAATTACCTATATTAATGGAATCTCATGTAGCACCTGCCTGAAGCAATGGGTTCAATTTTCAAAATATCTCAATTAAGACTGAAACTTTTGATTTGCATCTAGTAGGGTTTCAATTAACTGCATTGCAAACTTAAATAACACACTTAAAGGGATAATATCACCAATCACATGCAGCACAGTGGAATTGGTCGGTTCAATTATTGACTAAGGCTGTGAGAGCTTTCACAGTCAGTAGGTAAGTACTATGGTATTGGCAAGTGATTATTGTCTAGGGCTGTCATCACTTCTGTGGCTGTTGTAAGAGAGATGTTAAATTGCTGTACTTGGGTCTCACTGCAATTCCATTGTTGAGTGAGACAGAAATAGAATGATGTTTTCTCACATCCAGCATTTAATGGTGAAGATTCAGCTTATTCCTTTGAAATAAATGACCACTGTTCCATGACATGGTAAGGCATTTTATCAAATGGGAAAGCAGCATTTGTGATAAAGTGCACAATGTTGCAGGGTACTTCTCAGCCAAACCATGAGATGTGATTGTATTCCCAATCTCTGTTTCAGCCACCACAGCATTACGTGTTGACATGGGAGCTTTTAATGAGCAGCTTCAGGAAGCGATTAACAAAGCACTAGAAATAGATGCAATCATGCTGATTGGAAATTCTACCTAAGCTCCATAAATAAGACCATAATGTCCTGCTACCATACAACTTTCTAGGATAATTATTTCTGATAGCTCCAAGACTTGAACTTTTAATCTGAGCCTATTCCATTGAAATATTGATGGTTCAGTTACAAAGAAATCAAGATCCCCAAAAAAGCATGCTAACTTTTTCTGGTTTGGACACAAAATTGAAGAATAAGTGTAGGGTTTTGTGGTCAGATCCACATTTTGTGTGTACATGTAATGCAGAAGTACCTCTAAGCATAATTCTTATGCAGCATCTGTGGAAATAGATTACCACAAAGTCTGTTTTCAACCATGCTCAACAAAGAGGACCTGGAGCACAAGGCTACTTGTGTGGCTATAATCTCTCACCTGTGCCTATGTATTTTCCTGATAAAAATACCCTTATGCTTTTGACCATTCAACTACATGGGTCCTGACTTCTCTCTATAATTGATTGCCTGTGCCTATTAATAAAACCTCTTATATAACCTTCCATTGTAACACTCAGGCTTAATGCCTCCATTTAATTAACACTATGGCAAAACCAAAAAAATCTTCACATTATCTGTCAATCTGTTTAAGAAATTTGTGAGATTATAATAAAACCCTTCTACCAAACTGCATTTAAAATACTTATTTTAAAATATCTTAATAACCCTTGACTTATCAGTTTGTGACGTCTCAGGTCTAGATTAATCAGTGCATAATGATTCTTGATATTTTCATATCTAAGGAGCTTGTGTCCCACATCATTTTGTTAAGTCATTATGTGGTTTAAAACTCATGCTTGTTTTTTGCCTCTGAAAACAGATTACAATCTATTGTTATCTGAGTTCCTAAAATTCCCATATAGTAATATTCAACTTCTTTAATAGTATAATGTAAAAATGTAATCATTGCCTTGTTTATGGATACTGGCAACGTGCATCTTTTCTTTAAAGCTTTCCTTGACATATTTTCTGTAATAATTGAACTCAGATTCCTTGAGTCACTCACTATGCATCTTATTTTGGCTTCAGAAAAGTCACATTTTCTAAACTAAAAAGATGCAGCAGATATGATTATTATACTGTACTGTGTTATTGTCATCTCAGTTATGCTTTCTAATGTTTGAAGGGAAAAAATCTGTAAATGTATAGTCAAATGAACATTTGTTACACACATATGTCATCTTTGGATATCTATAACTTGATAAGGGTGATTTTGCTATTTTTCAATCTGTTCCCTTTTAATTTTGAAATTAAAATGTTTATTCATATCCATTTAAACAGCTGTCTAAACTTTAATAAAAAGAGCTAAATATCTCCTTATTGTTGGATTCTTAGTAACATAGAACTCTGTAATAATAAATCTTGTATTAAATGGCAATTTTAACTACATTCTAAATGAGAAATACTACAGCACCAAACAGGCAGAATCTCAAGTAATGGTCATGTCTTTGATGAAAATCTGTTGAAATCATTGTATTTACAAGATTACTGAGATTAGGTCTCTCTGGGTATTAGCTGGCCCAAAGGCACTTAGCCAATTAAGGCTATTGGAAAAAAATGAAAGCAATCCAACCTGAAGATTTCTAAAAGCAATCTTTAACACCATTTACTTCTCCTGTATAGGGACTATATTATAGCACTTTCAATATCTTGAGCATGCTTCATTTGGTTTTATGTAGCTGGAGTGTTTTTCTAAGCATGAGAGAAAAAAAATTTAATTCATTGCTTAAATTACAAAATAATATTACTTAAAAAGCAAGCAACAATACTGAACAAGCAATGCTGCAGTGTTGTTTTATTAGGGAACAAGGAATAAAGTGGCTATACAAATTTGGATGAATTTTATTGATGGCGATTTGAAAGATAGACCTGTAAAACTCTTATTCTTACATTTTGGCATTTGTACTCCTCCTGGAATGTTTTCTTTATAGGTTAAGAGTTTGAGTGCTTTAGCCAAATCAGCTGTGCAGTTTTGGGTCTGGAGTCATGACAAGCTTGTAACAGAGGTCTTGACAGAGAGTAAAGCTGCAAGTACACAGAATACAGTCTGTTATACTGTGGCATTTTCAACAAAAATGGAGAGAGAATGTTGGTTGAGTCACATTTGACAGTCATGGGCTAGAACATGCGATATATTTTCACGTATGAACCAGTTGTACAATCTTTGCTCTGGAAAAATTCCCCTATACACTGTGGAAAGCTTACCTAAGTAAAACAGCTAAGGAATTTGAGCCAGTTGAATATTGGCTTTACTTTTAATGTTATTTTTGGAATTTTGACACATATAACATAGATGTGAATCAAAATCTACCTTAAAGTGCTGAGAGAAAAGGTTTCCACTGCATTTTTTCTTGGTAAAGCTATAAAGTGTTATCACATCAGAATTGTTGTCAAATTAAGGTGTCTGACATGGATCTGAAAAGGCAACATTCATCAAAAAAGGGCATCTTTTATTGTTAGAAAGAGATGGCTCTTTTCTTACAATTTTGGGCTTTAATTATTCTACATTTTTTAGCCTTGAACAGTCTCTCTACATGAGAGGATCTTATCTTAATATTTTATATGTCTATATAAACACACTTTAAAAAATAATTTTATCACATCTGGTTTTACTGCATGTTGCTGCATGTCTCTAGAGGCATACAGAATTTTTATTTTCAAGTAAATTTATATTAGTTACAGTCTCCAGCTGTTTTAGATATAGAATCATTTCCTGTTGGTACAGTTTCCAGGACAATTCCCTTTTTTCCTTCTCAAAAGAATGAGAAATTTAATTTAACAAAGACATCCTATAATTGCCTTTGTATCTAGCAAGGTATCTAGCAATCTAAATATTTTATTTTATTTAAAACATCTGTCTACATAATATCATATGACTATACAAACCTATATAAGCCTTCTGAAAGACAGCTGCTGCCACTTTTATTTCATTTATAAGAGACCAACAAAATTGCTCAAGATAAAGCCCGTCTGCCACTGAGTCGTATATAAAAAAATTTTGCAAGACGAAAATTGCTTGCATTTACAGTTCTTGTTAAACTAATCTAGGTCTTTTACAAATTTAGAAGCATCATTTTTTCCTTTTCCCTGTTTACCCCCACCCCAGTCACTATGGAAACATAGGAGCTTTACATATACTTTTTCTTATAAGCTCATTTTTTTTTTGAGGTTGAAGGCCCATTTCTTTTAAAGATGAAATGTAAACTATAGTCATATCTTAATTGCCTGCTTGTGAAATCTATTTATCTCCACTATCTTCATCTTCACAAACATTTGGTGTGCATTATACTGGTCAGAATTTTCATGCAGTTTTTTAGAAAATATATAGGGGAAGTGATAATGCCAATATAGATCTTTATCTGTTTTGTGCTACTAAGCTTTATTTGCAGTGATTGTAAACTGTTCCTTTGTATAAAGCAACTCATACTGAAAAGAAAATATTTAATAGATAGTATCAATATAGTCACAGCAGCTGTCCTAGAAAAACAGACATAGGCATTTTAAAGTATGTCTAAATAGAACAAGTTTACCTTTTTCCAGGGAAGTAATCAAAATATGCCTTTTTGGAGAACTAAGACTATGAAAGGAAAATGTTTATGGTTCCCTGCTGGCACACAGTTATGATTGACAGGAAAAACCAACATGTATGCCACATGAGACATCTTGTTCAGGAACTTTCAGGAGGGTAGTAAATTGGTGTTGGCACAAACACAAAAAAAATGAAATGGCTTGATTCAGCAGTTTTCAATTCTAAATCCCCAGGCTCCAAAGAAAGAAGTAAATATTCATCAAATGATCAAAATTTATATTGATTTTTATCCTGCATTAGCAGCTCAAAGTCAAGATTCTTGACAGGATGGATGTCAGTTTGAATGATTCTCTTTGAAATAAGGATACAGGCACTGGGCTGAGTGCTACTGTGCATTCCTGAACCATAGGAAAAGACTATTAGAACCCTAGGAAGCTAAATTTTTTAAAGAATAGTATAAAAGCGTGCTTGTTCTGTACTGTTTTGATAACTAAATTGTTGTTATTAGTATGTAAAGTGATCCTTGTTGTTCCTGCTTTACCTCCATCCTTTCCATTATCATCTAAGGACAACTTTTTTATAGTACTTCAAAGGAAATGGTACTTCATGTACTACAGTAACTGAGTTAATATCAGTACTTCCCAAAAGAAGTGCATTTTAGAGTGCCAGTCTGGCAGAGAAAAGGAAGCAAAGATTGTATCTGCACATTATACATCTTTAATTTTGCAGTTTCTTAGCCTCAAACAGTCTCTCTACATGCCAGGGAGTAAATAAAGATTTGGGGGAGGGGGTGAGGGAAGGAGGATGGAAATCCAGGGAAGGAGAATGTGAGAGCGAATGCAGCACTGAAACACAAATGTGATGACTGTGATTACCGAGCTGTAAGATTTAATGAGAAAGCCTGTACTAGAGTGAAGTAGAAAATCATACCCATCACCTCTAGTCTATAGGAGTATAATTGGATCTCAGCCCCAGCAAAAGTAAATAAGTAAGTTAGTGACATTTTAAACAAACTTAAATATACTGAAAATAAGAGGGGAAGTTATCTTGATTACAGTACTGTTGCAGTGTACCTTTTTAAAAGTTTCTCATCTTGCACTAAAACAAGATTCACTGTCATAAGATGAAAGAAAATAGCGTGTTTCTGTGAGGGGATTAAATAAGAAGCAAAGTAAGGGAGAAATACTATAACTATCACAGCGTTAACAAATTTCCCAAATGTCCTGGGTGCTTACAATTCAGTAAACATCTTTAACAGCATAGCTCTAAAATTAAATTTTACAAACATTATGGGTAATGCTTTAATAGTATGCAAATTGCAATGAAGTCAGCAGCAGCAAAGATGACCTCTTAGCAATACAAATATTTTATGTTTAAAACAGTTATCTTTTTACAGTTCCCTCTACCTCAGTAAGTGTCAGGTGCATCAAGAGGCTCCTCATCAGAGGAGCATAAATAAACTCAAAGGAGCAGAAGCCTGTGCCAGCTTCTAATACACAGCAAGGCAGTTGTACAAATCAACATATTAAGCTATAGGTTTTGTCGTTGCTAGAATAATTACTAACAGTTTTGCTAAAACCCATCTATATAGATGGATAGGGAAATAAATGTAAAAGGAAAAATACTTAACCTGCATTTCCCTGTTATTTTTAAATAGATTAATTGACACTAATTGACATATCCTCCTACAGAATCTGACTATTCTTACTTAATTGTGCAGTGGAGACAAAGTAGTGTTCATACTGCACAATTTTATGTTATTAGTAGTTCAAGATCTAAAATGCTGATAAAAATACCCAGTAATTTCTCCCTGTAGGAGGAAAAAAAGGTGTGTAGTAAGAAAACATTCACATCTCTAGGGGTAACAAAACATCAAATAGACTATCAAGGCATGGAAAGAGTCTCCTTCAATTTCAGAACAAGTTAAACAAGCATTCAATGAGTGTCTTTGAGGAACACAGTGTGGGAGTTTTGACTTCAAATAGTTTGACACTATTGAACCTCTCAAAATATTTGACTCAAAACATTGAATCAAAAGAAGATTTTAGGTCAAAACTTCTGCAATTTTGTGAGTTGATATGTCTAGGAAATTTTGGAACTAGTTATTAAGTACACACATATTTTTAAGGATTAGGTTAATAAATATGCAACATTTCTCAAGCATATGGAAGTTTAAAACGGACCTACTGGGAAAAAACCAAGCTGTTTATGTACTACTAGTACAGTATGGTAAAATTGCCAAGGAAAAGGCATTTTTTGTTAGCTCTGCCATGCCTTCCTGAGATGTTTTTCACATGGTTTTAGCAAGCACTGCTCTGTAATCCCAGCCCTTTCCACTGTCAGAGCAAGCCTATTCTCCAGCTGGCCCCCACTTATTAGGCTCTCTGTCACTCTTTCTGCAGGCTGGAGATGCAGACCTGCAAGACAAGAAAAATAGAAAAGGATCCCACCCTTTGTTCAATTTCCATTCTTAGAACTTTTTTTTTACCTGGCAATTTTAGGATGCTGTTGTCAGAAACTATTCAGTCTTAAGTAACCTCTGGAGAGGTTAATTCTTTCATACTTCAATGCTTTTTGATATTTATGGTGTTGGGAAGTTCTCTGGATTTATAAGTGAGATCTGTATAATGCACAGGCATGCCATGTGTTGTGTTGTGTAGTGTTTAATGTTACACTGAATAGAATGAAAGGCAGGTGAATAGTCAGGAATAAAGACATAAGGGGTGCAGATTTTAAATTAGTAACATGATTATGACATCTTCATGGGTTTGGTCAGACAATGCTGCTGAGGCCATACTACTGATTGCATTTGCACTCCCCAGTCCTGAAGTCACAGGTCATGGATTTCTGAAAGGCAAGGGAAACTCTGCAAAAAAGTATTACTCTTATTCTATAGGCTTCCCTCTCACCCCTCCCCCCATTATTTCTGATGGCTCAGAGAGCTGTCTGAAGTTCTGCTTGTTATAGTACAGACCTCCCTATCTAAAATTTCATTTTTTGGCTCCTGTGAATGGATCTAAAATTCACTGTGTTGTAATTTAAACTCTACATTGAGTTTAAGTACCTTGATGTGTACGAATGTTGCTGTCTTGTAATTTTGCTCATTCTGTGTGGTTTCACATTGTTATGATGGTTTCAGCACACTGAAAAACAGCAATAACATTATTCTTGATATAAAAGCATTTCTGAGATTTATGACAATAGAAACACTTAGGTAAGATTTTAACTGGTAACAAGCATGCATTGATTAACTGAATTAATTTCCTGCATGGTCAAAACCCAGCGTGTTCTTGGAAATAGGACTCTCAAATATTCAGCTGGAGGTAAACATATTTCATGATATAGGATTTTTTAAAAAAAATTTATTCAGCCCTGAAGAGAGTGTGCAAGATGAAGAGCCAAGGAAGCCAAAAGAAGGAAGGGTAACAGACTAAGAAAGCATTCAATAGCAGCAAGGTCTCTTTTAATTATGCAGAGTAATGGGGGAGAAACAATTGCCTATACTTAGGGTAGAAGCAGTCACTTGAAGTCCAAGAAGCCTAATACCACCAAATGATGGCCCAGTGATCTTAAAGGAATTTCCAGTCTAAATGATCCTAGTATTCTATTATACAATGCCTTTTAAAACACTCGTGTGATATCTTGAAAGTATTCCTTCTACCTTAGGTATCAATAGAAGACCTGCTGGCTGGTTGTAGGGATGGCATGATAGATGATCATGTCTTTCTGTATAAAGTTTTTGGACAAACTTTTACCTGCCAAAGAACGCTTTCTGTAATCTACATTTTCATCGGAGATATCTTGTGCCATGTACTTCTGAACATAATTTTATTCAGTAGCTGTAGTGTGACAGAGCCGGGGTCTTTTTTGTGTTCCAGAATAAAAGCCTTCTCCACAACCTTATAATGTGGACAAGTATTCAGAATATTGTGACAGAAAACAACAAAAAATGCTTGAGTATTTAAGCACATAAATGCTACTCATATCAACTTAATTCTGGAAAGAAATTATTCTCAATTTCAAATCTCTCTAAAGAAAGTTCACCAATTGCAGATATACAGAGGGACAAGCTGGAATTGTGCATCCTCTTAAAAAGGGCCATCTGAGTTTGGACTTCTTTAAAATATACATATGGGTGAGTATTCTAAGTCTACATGCTGCCTGGGACCATCTGACCACCTTCTTGTTGGCAGAAACTGGATTTTGTGCTTTAATTTCAGGGAATGTTTTTACCCATCTTAAGTTCAAATAATGGCAGAGGAACAGAACTGTCTGTATTTTTTATATAAATCTCACTAAGTACAGTTTAGTGTGGCAAAAAATAAAGTTTCTCCACATAACTGTAAAGAAAAGGTAATGAAAGACAAGATACTTTCAGAATTTAAATTCAACTGAATGTACTATATGTAATTTGTATATCTAAAACAGGGAGTGGTTTGCCTACAGTTCATAATAAATGACTTGTGCTACCTGGGAGACACTGTCTGAAAATACTTTCCTTTTAACACAAAATCAATAATATTTATTCTAGCACATTCAAAAATTTAAAAAAAATCTGCAGCAGCAAAACACTATCTCCGAGTTCATATCTCCAATTTACATTGGTGTAAATTTTGAGTCTCTGACACCTTATACAATATAACCTTTCAATCTCCTTCCTCCTACAGTAAGAGTCATCATCCCTTGTCTTTCTCTGCTTCAGAATAAGGTCATTCTAACATGTAGGTCTAACAAGAAATACAATGTATTTTCATTGATTTGTATTGTCACTGATTACCTCTTCACGCTATGTAGTGATCTGTACATATATAAAGGACATTTTATATTGTCATGCAAAGCTAGTCTTAAAGAACAGATTTGTACCCCAGGCTCTCTCAATTTATTTATAAGTTCTTGGTTTTTAGAAAATGAGCTTCAGAAAATTGCCTTGAAATTATTTACCATTATTAATCAATCACTAGAACGGAGTCCTTGGCAATAGTCTAGTTTTTTTCACTGTTTTTCCCCAGACTACATAGTCTTTTTTCCTAGTCTTGTTCAGAGTCTGATTCCTGCAGGCTCAGGAAAATGAGAGAATTTTGTCATTTGTTTATTGGAAATATTTCAGTTTAATTTACAACAGAATATTTTAAACTCATTCCATATTAGTAGACAGAGAATCTCTACAAGTATGTAACAAGACCATCATCAGCATCTTCACTGTCTTTTTATTGCAAAAATTGTCACTTAGAAGAGGACCATGAAGTAGAAAGCTAATGCTGAGTATAATTCCTTGGCATTTTTTTCCTCCGTGTTCAGTTTTTCACATATTCAGATGTATTCCATACTCAAAAAAAAAGAAAAAAAGAAGAAAGACCTGAATTTCAACTCTAAGATGGGTCATGAGGAGTAAAGGAATGATTATCTTCCACCCAGTTTTTATTAACTATATTTGGGATATATGCATATCCCAGTAGACTTTTTGAGGATTTGCTAGATATCTATGTCCATAGAGATGTTTTTGTTACAGAGATTGCTCTTGAAGTTTGTGTTATGCAATGAAAAATTATATGTAGGGCAATCTGAAAATGCAAACAATGTAGGTTCAAATGTAAATCAAGTAGATTTTCTATACTTAAATATGATTTTATAAAATTGTTACTTTATTCTCCCAGAATACTGCAAAAGTACTCCTTCATTACCACTAAAGATTTTAAGTTGAAAGTAAACTGCAGTATGTTTATTGCATATCTGTGCTCTGTATTTTTTTCTATACTGTGCCTTGTACCTGCTAGCTCAGGTTCTGTAGAATGTAGTTTTTTGAGACTTAAACTGATCAATACCTACTCAAGGTCTTCAAAGGCTCTTTGGATTTGCAGTTGATATCAGTATAACAGAGACAAAAAAATGCATAAGTACAACAGTGAGATAGATGAATACATAGAGAAAAGAAATAGGAGACATCCATCTGAAACTCTACTCTATCTGAGTTTGAGTTGCTGTAATTGTTCACAAACATTGAAGATAGAAACTGGGTTTAAAAATAAAAATAGTTGATTTATAGAGAGATCATATTTCTGAAGTGAAAGAGCTGGCTTTTATTCAGGCTTTGTAGAGTATGATGTTGATGGAGTTCATAATCCTTGGTACAAGAGGGCCTTATAGCTGCAAGGAAGAAATAATGGATGCTTATTTATCCCACTTCATATATTTACCTACCCTTTACATCCTGCTTTTCCTTTCCCCCAGTAATCTATTTAATCCTTGTTTTTCTTCTCCCATTTTCTGTATTCATTACTGATTTACCTACAAATATTTTTGCAAGTAATCAGGGCATGACCAACCTGTGAAAAGCTGCTGCCTTTATTTTTAACATTTTTAATTTTAAAATATAGAGGAAATTGTTGGATGGGAAATTAGAAAATACAAGAGAAAAAACTGTCTAAATTATTGTCATAGTTGTATTATTTAAGGAATTGCCTGTGTTCATATAATTCAGGGTTCAATTTTAATTATTATGTGTGCTGTTCCAGAGCTTAGGCTACAAGTGAACTCCCTCTTTTTGGAGTCTTGGGGTGGGAGGGGAGAAGGAAGGTTGTGTACACAATTTCAGCAACAGCCAAGGAGACCCCAAAACCTCTGTATAAACTCCAGCCATAACCGATAGCTAAAAAGGAAGGAATTACTTATCTTGATTTACAAATCTGTCCTGAAAATAAGGGAAGTTTTTCTTTGTTTCGTGTTTTCCACAAGATTTCCCCTCTAGGCTTAAAACATTGACAGATTCTAACTGATAGATCGAATTGTTTTAGAAATTTACTGGTCATTGACAACAGGGTTTTAGACTAAAGGCTTAGACTGAGCTATTACAGAAATTAAAATGATACAGTGGATTACTGCTTTGTGGTAAGAATAAATTAAAAGAACACATTCATAGCCTTATGTGGACAATACAAAATACTCTGATGAAAGACTATCCTTAATGGTGAAGAGTCCTTCCAAAAAAAGAAATTTGTTCAGGATTGTTCTCTGTATACTGTGGAAGTGTACTGTTTACCAATTCAGAGGAAAAAGTACTTGGGGATGGAAGGGTAAGAGGAAAGTGATGTAGTTTATTTGCTGCCTTAGCTGTTTCTGAGTTATATAAATGGCAATTTTAATCATAGTTTCTGAGAAAGCAGAATAGTTTTATAGCTCCATCAGACGTTAACTTTTTACTATAACTGGACAGACCCAGCTAGTTTAAATAATGTTTCTTCACTGGTAACTTTTGTGGTTTAATTTTCCGCTATTTTAAAATAGGTATGAAAGCCTTGAATTAAATTTAAACACACAGTGAAAGACCTGCATGGACTAGTCAGAATTTTTATCTTCTATCTCCTTGGAAAATTGATAGCATTTCCTTTATTTTCTGGGGTTTTGTTTTGCTTATTGGTTTGTTTTTAAATTTCTAAAAAACCATATTTTATTGAAAAACATAATTAATTTCACTATAAGAAGCGATTGGGAGAGAAAGCCATAAAAGTTTGAATGAGAAATTTTAAGAAGAAATGGAATTTCCAAAATCACAATGTTTTTTAGCAAAAATTACACCAAGGCAAGGCCTAAGCAAGTATATAAACTGTTATGACCACTAGCTTATAAAGACATTCCAGCCTTCCTTCAGACTTTCCTTTCAGACTTACTGATGTTCTTAAGTGCCTGTTTCCCCTCACTTGTTTGCATTTTTCTTACATTTTACAGACTCCCCTTCTCTCTAGCCCTTTCACTACTTTCTCTTTATGACTTCTGCTGTTCCACAGATTGGTAAATCTGCTTTGCTGTCAGCAAACAAATAAACTCTTCACTTCTTTGCCTCCCACAGCAGAAAATACAGGAGAGTCCTTATACAAAATTTCCTCCATGCCATTTTCATTTACTTGCTATAGCACCAAATATTTAAGCAGGCATTCCACCCCTAATGGAAATGAGTATGTAATTACACAGAAGTAGCGATTTTTGAAACATTATCAGAATTTGTAATGCCTTTTTCTTTCAATTAAGTATATTAAAAGAAAACAATGGCATGCTGGCCCCAAAGTGGTTTTAAACTTACTCTACACTGTTCTTTCTACTGTTCTTAGGGGCAAGTGTGGCAAACAGCAGATTTTATCCTTGTGTCATCTGGTTCTCTGAGCCTCAGAAGCATACTGATCACCACAGCTGCAATAAATAAAGTGTCTATTCAATAAGTTATGATGCCAAATATTATTCCACATTCTTTTGGACAGGCACAGTCTGATGGAAAACAGCACATCTCTCTTATTGCCTTTTTCCTTGCAATTAAAGTTGCTGAATAATCAGTCTGTGCCAGATACAGGAAAGGAGAAAGTGCATAATGCCAATCTGCTTGGGTATGTTTACAATTACTATTTAAAGGAAAAATACCTATAGTAATATGGCTTTCATTAATTATGAAGCAGAGACAGTGTGTTAACAATATCAGTCTTGAAGCCTTGTAAGAAATACAATTTCTTACAAGAAATTATATCTACCTGTTCTATCACAGTGCTTGGCTTCTAATATCTTTTTTATTCATGTCCAGACATTTTTATGCAGCATTTGATTGGATATGCATCTCATGGAATATATAGTGCATCCTCTGATAGAAATCTTGATAGTTCATTTCTGGAATTTGGGATTACACTGTAGTTCTTCTCTGACTTAATGGTTCAACATTTTTCTCTATCACATACAGGAAGAAAATTACTAGTGTGAATCATTTGGTTAAAACTGTTGCAGTCCAAGAATAATTGTTTTAAATGTATTCTTTCTGAATGATTTTTTTAATGTTGTGTTTTGTTTTTTTCCCCTCTTTTTCTTTTTCTAGGCTGAGGTTCAGCTATGCTATCTGGAAGCACAAAGAGATGCTGTTGAACAGATGTCCTTAAAACTGTACAGTGAGCAGTACAACAGTAGTAGCAAGCGAAAGGAAGAGTTTGCTGATATGTCAAAAGTTCACACAGTGGGAAGTAATGGGTAGGGAACTATTCTTTTTGTTGTTTTATTCTCACTGATCTGTTTTGGATTTTTTTTTTTTTACACTATATACTTTTTCTTACTACTACTCAACCAGGATTTTTCTTCCTAGGTGAAGAGGCAGGGAAAAACTGTTTCTATTGCTCTGTTTTTTTAAATATATGGGTGCAAAAATAGAGGGTTCTGGATAATTTGTTCAAATGATGGTTTGTTCATAGAAGCACCTAATATTATCTAATAGTAAATTGTTATCGGGATTTTAAAAAATGTAATATGTCCTTTTTCTTTAGGCTTTTCTCCTCCAGCAGCTTCGTATCTTTTGATTTCTTAATGTCTTCCAAGGAAGATCTTGATAGACCTCTAGTATCATTGTTCTCCTAGTGACTAGGAAATATGAAGTCATTCAATCGTAGTTCAAACATCCAGGTTTTTGCACTTCAAGAAAGCATTGATTTTAACTGTTTTCCCTTTTTTTAAAGACTGTTTTTCTTCAGCTTGTTTTTTTTTTTAATTAATCTTAACACATATATACAAGTGTATAACATATATAGACATGTACATTCAAAATCATTATTTCTTAATATTTTGAACAAATTAATCACTGGAGTATGCTAAAATGAATTCTTGCTGCCCTCTCCTTTTCACAATCAAGGAAACTTGGAGCTCTGGAAGAAGACATTTTTTTTAAGGTCTTTTGAAAACCATATTTCCAACTACTAGCACCCCAAAATGAGCATAAAAAACCCTATCTGTGGGATCATAATATTGTAGGCCAAAAGCAGGTCAAAGGACTCAACTAGTGCTCATTGTTTGGGGATGCCTGATAGAAGTTTCCTTGTAAATGGCAAATGGAGTAGAACTTTTGCCTGCAGTTTCCTATGCAGGAAAAGTCATTGCCGAAGGTAGGTTCGTGAGTTCTTTATCTCCAGAACTCCCCTTTCCAATTGTTAATTCAATGTTCAGGTCTTGGGAACGCAGTTTTATTAAATTACCAACTGTAAAGATAAATGAGCCTTGTAAACATCCCCTCTTATTATACAGAAAGATGGCTGTTTTAGAAAAGTTGATGTGGGCTAATTATGTAGGATTACTTAGATCTTGATTACATATGCAGAAATCTGTCAGATTCTCAAACATGCCAGCGCAGCTAGTGCCAACCATAAAAATAATTTGCTCAGAATTGGTGTGTATATGTATAAAAATGTACACTGAAGGCTACATGTTCAAAACCAGCTTCTAATTTTGCAGCCATCACTGAATGTGAGCAAGGCTTAAGGTTGGAATATTGAGGAGGATGTAAGACACATCAACAGACATTTAATTTTCCTGAGGGGAGGAGATGTAAATCTTCATGCTTCACAGAGAAATCCAGTTTGTAACTCTACATATCATATGTGATAAGCAAATAGTTTCTTAAATGCACTTGTTCTCAGTTAGATTATTTGAACTGGAAATGGTCATCTGCTAGTATTTTAAACATTTTTAGTGCTGTGGCTACCTTTCTGGGCTATAAGGCCATCTCACGCTTTAGAGGCTCAATAGTGACTTCAGGGGCCAAAGGGCTGGAATAAGACTAGTACAATACAATTTATTCAGCCACTGTAGAAACTAACAGCGACTAAATTCAGCTGGAAAACTTTCAGTTGAATCCGTGCTATGAAAAAATGGAAATTCCTTTCAGCTTTTAAA
>CM031861.1:36652002-36731654 GCA_018697195.1 Certhia americana
TCACTGGTACAAACCATCTGAGTCCAAGTGAATCTGTACCAATTTACAGGTTATGAAATCTAACATCTTGTGTCATAAAACATATGTTTTAATAACTGCCTGTCAGTCTTATGTCTTTGAATAATATATGGATATGATGGAAGAGAAGAAAATGAGCAGTAGGTACTGAAGATGCAGAATGGTTATACTTTTTTCTGAGGAAGGGATGAAGATTCAATAACACCGCCAAATATAAAATTGAAAATGGAGTTTAGTTTTCTTTTAGTTTCCAATTGATAACTGGGCCAAATACCTTGTGAAACAGGGAAAAAGCCCTGAACTCCAAGTGAAACTTATATTTTAATAATAGTAACTTGACATTTTGTGCTTGCTCTTCTTTCTTTATGGTAACACTGCTTACCTTCTCAGAGCAACAAGCAGTTTTAAGTGTACCTCATAAATTATTGAGTAAAAGTATACTAAGTAAAGTGGATTATACTAGAGGGTTACTTCAGAAGCAGGAATTAGCGCTTAGGCATTATACAATACTTTCTTTGTTGTCAATTCATTGAAAATAATACTACGGAAGGCAAATGCTTTCTTCTTCCTTGACTGCTTTCTTGAGGAAAGACAGTTGTACTTGTCACAACTTTATCTATAAGCTTTCAAAATTACCATGCATATGGTACTCTAGTTAATAACAAATAAAACTGCAATAGTACTAATGACATTAAAAGCATGTTTAGTTTATTGTTTCTCTGTTGAAACTGTTATTTTTTTAATGGGTTTCTAAAAAAGTTCTTAATAATTAGAGAAATTAGCTTTAGTGGAACATGCACTATTCTTTGATCAGTATGGGAGTTATTCATACTACCGGCAAGGCTTTTGTTAGTTCCAATTTTGCAAATTTGAAGATCCCTTTTCAAGAGGTATCTATTTGACAAATGTGCAGTTTTTCAGCATGTATTTTCTGTCTTGTATCACAGTGTTTTAGAAGAATCTATGCTTTACTTATTCACTAGGCTTTCAATAGAGAATCACATTAATCCTTTTAAGCTCCTTATTCTAATGATTTATTTTGTTGAAAACCGTAGTGATCCTCCTTTGAATTTTAATGATTGCTGGCTATTCAAGGATTCATTGTTTTGACTTCCTGTCCTTACCTTTGTTTCTTACATGTCTGTAGGGAACACCTGTCTAATACTGTATCTGGCCTTAGTTCTCACTGGCTTACCATATTCACTCAAGCCTATCTTAAGGCGTTAAGTTGAAATGCTAGCTACTCATCCATGAAAATAAATGTAGGATATTTACAAAGATAGGCAGACAGACAGCAGAGGGACGGCTGAATGGATTGAGTAATTTTTTTACGTAAATAATAATTTCATTTGAATTATATCAAGGTGATTGTTCCAAAATTTGCTCTATATAGCCAGCATTGTAAAAAATACATTAAACTACACCTATAGGGGATTTGTATTTCAAAATTTTTGAGGCAAACACAGTATGCGTCCCAACAGTTGTTGGGATTTGGCATCAGCTGCTGAATTTAGGTCATGGCACTGGCTTAAATTGGATTTCAGTTTTCATTTTCATCCACACCGTATAAATACAGAATGTCTCTTTAGAAATATAACTTGGAACATCATGA
Source organism: Certhia americana (assembly GCA_018697195.1). Taxonomy (NCBI): domain Eukaryota; kingdom Metazoa; phylum Chordata; class Aves; order Passeriformes; family Certhiidae; genus Certhia; species Certhia americana. Next base: position 36,653,633 of record CM031861.1, read on the forward strand.
GTTTTCAAGAATATATTATTCTAATACAAGATTTTACCAACTACACAGTATTTATGCATAATACATTTTATTCCTTATCTACAGCCTTTTGGACTTTGATTCAGAATACCAGGAGCTCTGGGATTGGCTGATTGACATGGAATCCATTGTGATGGACAGCCATGACCTGATGATGTCAGAGGAGCAGCAGCAGCATCTTTACAAGGTTAGCACTACCGTTACTGCCTTTACCTAGCTATAGAAGATCTGATTAGCTTGACAAGTCTTTCTCTCACAGGATATCGCTGCGTTCATTGTATGTATCATGGTGTCTATTAGAATTCCCTTCCCTGTCCCCAACCTCATTTCCATCCCCTGTGCACTGACAGGCTGCACCGACATCATAATTGCAAGAAAGTTCCCTTTATCACATTCTATTTGGTGTAATTCTATAGAAGGACAAAGATTTGTCTTCAAGATGAATAGAAATAAATGAAACTGCATTAATAAATAGACTGAAACAAAATGAAGAAAAAAAATGAAATAGGAACTTTTAACAAAATGTGTTTTGATTGGAGCTTTCAGCTGGGTTTTTATCCACCTTTCAGACCTCATCTGGAAAGAAAGACATTTGCCTTGATTTTGGTTTGCTGCTGCCAGAATACAGGACTCTTCCAATTTAATTTTTATTAGTTACATATAAAGTAGACATTGTCATGTTAAGTCTTCACACTTGGTTGTGATTTGAGCAACATGATTTTGAACTTGTAGGGTGAAGCTATAGGGTCTAATTCTAGCATATACATATGCACATATATGTGTGTGTGTGTGTGTGTATCTATCTATCTATCTATATATATATATATGTATGTGAATGTATATGTACATACATGCATACATATGCACATGGTTTCTATTTTATGCTATAGCAGCCTTAACCCCGAAGATTTATAATTTCTTTTAGATAGATAGTATTCATATGATCTTCCTCAAAATGTGCGACTTGATCCTAAAATTGGTTCAGGCTTCACTCTGTGTCTGAGGAGTTACAGGTCTGAGGGGTGGTGGGGCAAAGAAAGGAGGGGCTTATAACAGAAATATCAGGCTGCAGTATATCTTCCTCATTTAGGCAATTTTTATTGGAGTAATTCTGACAGTTGTCATCCTTGAATTGCTTTGAGCATATGGCATATTTCAAAGAGCAGATTGTGAATCATAAAAAATAAAATTAATAACTAACCACAGAATCAGCAACACTATAATGACAAGAAACAACTACCCTCTAGCTTTTTTTTTTTATTTCTTATCAAATAAATGGTACATCCAAGGTCAAATAGAAGTTGTTCTCTTTCTTCTATGACTGCATGATTTGCTATTTCTTACATATAATAACTTTTTCTTGCTTCTGCGTCCTATTTTCTTGATGGACTTCTTGAATTTTATTCTTTCTTATTTTAGTTATTTTACTTAAAATACTCATGAAGGATTGTCATGTGAGTTAAAATATGTTTATAGATGCAAATATAGTTCAGATCCAAACTATTTTAGGCCGTGAGTTAGTTTGATTCACTGGCCTCCGTTTCTTGCTTAGACAATTATGTTTTGGTTTTGTATTGTGTTTTTCCTAACTTTGTAAGTACTTCATCAGACTTAATCACACATTAGCAGACCTGGCCTTGGCGAAGCTCAGAAATAAACAATGTCAGAAATGAGTAAAGAGTTTCTTGTGAGTCTAAAATAAGGTGTTTTGATAGTGCATGTCCATATAAGGCCAGCTTATACCATGACTAATTTACCCGCTAGTTTTAGTCCTATACTAAAAAAAAAAAAATAAATTGATAAACATAAATTTTAAGTTAACAATCCTTCCATTAATATGTAAGATTAGGCAGCCAGTTCAAGTATTTTAGATCCTATTTAGTATACTTTGCTTTCCGATTTCCAAATGTGACCTCTAAGAATAATTATAGATGGTAAGGCTGGGATAATAATGCATGATGAGAAGAGTAAAAAAGGGCAACAATTTAATAACATGTGCAGTATAATATGGTGAAAAAATGTGTAATATTATATATGCAAAATGGGAATAGTTTCTTAATATTATGAAATTCTGAACCGTGATAGGCATGACGCTTCTGAAAGCAGGAAGTTTGTATGACAGAGAGTAGCTGAGTCTGCAGCTTGTGCAGCAGAGACAAACCAGCCCTGATTCCAAAGAAAAGGCAGCTTATTTGTCCTGCAGTTTCTGCCAGAAGGTCACACTCTACTGTACCAGATTTGAGCCTCTGTCTCAAAACTGCCTTTTTGGTGTTTGGTCTCTACTAAACCAGGAAAAGATAGAAAACCAAGAAGGGTAGAGATTTACTCCTTGCCCTCCTGCAGTGAATATTCACTGCATTTACCTTTCCAGTAAGAGCAGCAAGAAAATTTTTAAGGACCAGCCAAAAGCTTTAACTAGAGGTGTGGAGTTTGCATAAGAGATGACTAAGGATCGTGAACAAAACAGGACGAATATTTGCAGGTAATGCAAAAATCTTAAGTGCATTGCATTTAGAACAATCATTCTTTTTAAAAAACCCCCACAACAACAACAAAACAAAAAACTACAACACCCCCCCCCAACATCACAATGAACAACCTCTCAAAGTGTTGAAAGCCTGATAATTTCAGACAGTTGAAAGAAGACAAAGGATAACATTAGCTAATGTAATTGAGGGAACAATTCTGAACTAGCAATGGAAAGATCAGATAAATCACTAGGTCTTTACCATCCCTAATTTCAGAGATCTGTGTGACAATGAATCATGTCCCCAAAAAGAGTATTAATAGTTTTATAAAACTAGCCTAGTAAACCTCTCTTCTAATCAATGGTGACACCCTTTTTATTCGGAGGCTTTTTTAGTGTCGTGAATGGTCGAGTGCGTGTGATCACCGCCTGCGCTTCCCAGAGAGCACAGCCGTTCTGGTCTGCAGGGACAGAAACCCAGGCAGCTATTATCAGAGTCCCTCAGTGATGTGGGGTGTTATGAAAACACAGGTCTTGCTCTAGTTTCTCTTTATCAATTACAGCCTCAGATGTGAACCTGCTAATTGCACTCTGCATTTTCGTGGACTCTTCTAAAACCACAGATCTCTCTTCCCAGTTGCTGAGCTGACAAGTAATTGCAGCTCAGAGCCAGCTCAGCAGGCTGCCCCTGCCAGGGAACCTGCTGTGGTATCACTATTACCAACAGTAATCATTGCCCCTAAGGAGTCTACGAATGGGAAGGAGCAATGATGAAGCAGGTAATTCAGAAGGGACAAGCAAACATTAAAGTAACATAACACAATATATAAATGCTAAAATTGTATATAGGAAAATTAAATATATTTTCGTGGTTAGAGTATATTCATAGTATCTATTTTCAGAGGCAATATACACTTGAGTCAACTCTCAGCTTAATTTTTATTTTTTCCAATATTCCAGGAACTTCATAGTTTCTTACTAGGATCCCTATTATCTCTCTTTAACTAGGTTTTATTTTGTCCTTATAATAGGAACAGCACAGCCATATTTTTTGTAATACTGAATATGAATAAACTACATTCTCTAGTATTCATAAATTAAAAAAAAAAAAAAGTGAGAACATAAACCTCAATGATTTCTGCTTTATAGCCCTAAACTAGCCAACGATTTTGAAAATCAGCTAGCATTTGATAAAATGGCAGTAACAGAATGAATTGATGACAGTTTGTTTGTCCTCTAATGCCTTATCTATTAATTAAGAAAAAAAACTAGAAGGAATATTTCCATATTTTGGATTCTTACTTCTTTGTACTTCTCTAACAGCTCAGTTTGATGGCAAATGTATCATGTTTATTTCATTTTAATCTACTAAAAGTGAGCCTGATCTCATAAGCTCTAAGTACACAGAACTTGCATTGACTTCAGCTGTATTCGTATGCCGTTCCTGGAGAATCAAACCCAAAGAATTTAAACTCTGCTAATTAGCCCTTTAGTAGGAACTTGAGTAATTCTTTACCTTGAATGTTCAAAAATGAAGCAAATCAGTATTTATGGGAACTGTTGAGATTAGAAGTGAGTATACTAGCAGAAAAATTAATGATAATTCTTTCCATTTTTCTCTGAAGATTAATTGCAAAACGTAATTGTGTTAGATTAAAACCCTATTTAAATAAGTAGAGTATGATTGTTAAAATTGTTAGTATGTTCAGAACAAAATTAACCAAGCATTTGAAAATATCAAATAAAAGAAATATCTTTTTTCTGATTACAAGCAGTGTATGGTAGTTTTAATACAAACTGCATAAGCCATAAGTCTTTTACTAGGAATTCTTCAGTAACGATTATGATAGATGGAAATGATCCATATGTAGTAGTGCAGAAATTTTGAAAGTGTTTAGTTGGTACAGCTTTTGAACAGGTTAACTGCTGAGCTCTTTCATCAAGGGGAAATGGTCCACTGTATTAAATAACACAAAAATGCACATCAAAACTAAGGATATATTTCAAAAAAAGTTGAGGGGGGAAGAAAGTCTCCCAGCAGTTTTTGTTTCCCTGCTGGAAGCTCTGTCCCTGCTTGGAAGGTGCAGTTAATTTCCTCCTCTGGGTGTGCTGCTGCTCCATTGTGCCTTTCTCGCTTGGCTCAGTGTGCTGTGGCCCGGAGTGGATCAAACAAACCGTGGTGAAAGTTTCCCTCATTTGCATCACTTCTAGACAGCCCTGTCGTACTCTTTGCTGACAGGAAATCACTGTCTTTGTCACCTTTTTTCAGTGATCTCCTTTTGGCAGAGATTGGCCATGTGACCAGGATTAATCACAACAACAGTTCTGGCTCAGAACTCAATGACATGTTTTCCTCAGCACTTCAATAATGGTGTAGAGGAGTCAGTAGGAAATGACTACATTAATTTCAGAGTGAAAAGATAATTAACACTTAAGGACTAGTGCTATAACCTATGGAGCTATTATTCAAATTAAAACTAATTTATTGCAAACTTGTGAAAAAAAAAAAAAAACCACAAAAAACTGCTTTTTAATGCAACTGTTAAAATAATCTTGCAAGAGTCCCTGAGTTTAAAAGGAAGCACATACTATATTTAACTTGGTAATATAAATACATAAAGACTTCAACATTTGAAACTGGAGGCTAAAGTATGTAAAGTGCTTACTTAGATGATATGAATAGGATACTGGCAAACAAAAGCAGCAGTGTGCTCCTAGAATGCTGTGCTTCAAGGAGTTTCCTTGGCAACAGAAATGCAGTTCCAAAAGTAGACAGAACTTTCCTCAGAAAACATACTATTAATAACAACCTTCCGGAACAACTTGGAACAATTTGACTACTTGGCAATAAAATGCCAAGTGTTCTGCAAATTAATCTAACACATAACAGTTATATGTTTCTCTTGCCCATAATTCTCCTGAACTGGGGGCCTGAGTTCTCTGCTATTAGAGGATACAAATGTGCAAAGTGGTTCCAAATGCTGCGCAAACAGAGAGACGGCTCAAATAGCAGCAGCCTATAAGGATCAATTAATGTTCTTCGTATCATTTTAACTTGTAAACCAGATTAGTTTAATTGGATTACTTTGTTCCATTTAAAGCAAGTTCCACATACCTACTGAAGCTGCATTGTAGTTCAGTCTTTATTTCAAGTAGATTTTCCATATAAAGAAAACTTATTAAAAGATTAACAGCCTGCAGAGTGATATATTTGGACAGTATGCTTAGGGGATTGGTTATAAACTAGAAAATGGGAAGATTTTTGTTCCTAAGCTGCATATTCTGCACTGTACAGGATGCTTTCTTTCTGTAGTGCCTGCATGAAGTTGCTAAAACAGTCAGTTTTAGTCAGAAGAAAATGGTGGTTGTCAGTTTTAGAGGAAGCTCTCAGTACACTTCAGGACTGAGCCTCTTGTAGGGAGTAACTACAAATCTGCTATGCATGCAGTATTTTTAGGCATGTCATCATTTCTGCATGAGCCAAAAGAATAAACTAATTTCAGTTTTGCCTTGCCAATAGGAATCATTAGGATTCCACTAAAGGCCATAAGTTTACTAGACAGGAAAGGTAGGCTCTGCTAGTACCTCGACTTTTCCTGAATTCTGAGCTCTAAAGGTTAAAAGTAATCAATATCTCATTGTGCAGCCTGATAATAAGTAATAACCATGATGTTAAAATCTAAATGACTGCAGATAGCACTTAGGTGTGTTGACCCATTTGGAAGGGCTTTTTAATTGCAATCAGAATAGTCATTATAGTTTGCTAATCAACTTTTAGGCTACCTAGCAAAAATCACCACCTTTATAAAAAATTACTTTAATCCTATTAGCAAATTATGTACCAAAGTGAAAGCTTTTATTTTATCTGACAAAGAATATTAAAAAAAAAAAAAAAAGGAAAAATTATTCTGCTAACTAATGTCTACAGAGATACTCATTAACAATGAGGATGTCTATTACTCAGATAATAGGTGTGTCTGTACTTATGTCTACAGATATGTATTGATACATACCACAGTGGAAGTTAATCTTTGCTTTTTACACGTTAGTATGCTTTTAACTGTCATGTATTGTAAATGACTTTGCAAAGAAATGGCTTCAGTTACTGTTCTTCAGGAGGCTCAGTAATTTTCATGTGCTAGACTGTTTTTTTTCCCCCCCCAACAGATTAAGAACCTCTATGACTTTCTCCACTAGGTAGGAAAATCATGTTTTGTATGAGAGGTCTCAAAAATGCATGATATACCAAATATCAGTAAAAATCTGACTGCTATTAAAATGTGAACTAAATGAGTTCAGGACCTGACACAGCAAAGTTTCCCACTCTCTTATTACAAGGGGTGATGAAATTGGTTACATTTTTCTGCACAAGTATTTTCACTTCGATTACACTGGGGAACAGAGTAAAAATTCCTTTGCAACCCATCCTGTAACAACTAGTTCATTCTTCAGTGGTTCATATGTTCATGTAATAGGATTAAACTCCTTGCTAATTCTGTCAAATTTTGTATTTTTCAAAGCAGAAAATATAAATGTCGTTGGAAAAATTCTTACTTAAATAAGAGAAATGTTAAGTTTTAAGGTCTCATATAATTGCAATAGAAAAATACTGATTGTCATATCTACAGAATTAAAACATCTAAAAATTGAATACAAAAAAGAATGTGAAAACTGTTTTTACATTTTCTTGGTTGCTTCCACATGTAAACATGCATTTTTAAAGACAGTATTGCAACTTCTATGGAGCAGACTTCCTGTATTTCTGCGAGCAGCAGCTTCATGCATTTCCCAAGAGTAAGTGGGTTTCTCCCAATTCTTCCCAGCATGATGTTGACGATGAACTTCACATTGTAGCAATGCAGTATTTAGTGAGCTTGTAGCAAAAGCCAGCACAGCTTTTTGGAGATTAAAGCAGTGCGTCTAAAATGAAAGAGGCATTCAGCTTCAAACAAAAGTAAATGTGTACCACATAGCTGTCATCACCATTCCTTTCTACAGCTGCAAAACGTGGACAATTTACAGTCATCACGTCAAGCATCTTAGTCAACTCCACATGCTCTGTGTTGGTGCCCTTGCTGTTATAGAATAGCAAGATAAGGTCCTAAGCAGTGAGACCCTAAAGCTGTCTTCCACTGGTCTCTCCAGTTGAAATAAGATAAAAAGAGAAATGTTAATAACACAATGACAATATGATTTTTGAAGCTTTGTGTGGACATGATACTTATTTTTTTTAGCAGCTTGGTGTACCCATCTGCTTTAAAGTGATGAAAATAAAAAAAAAAAATCACTAGCAAAAATTATAGGTGGCAATAGTATTATTACTCTATTCCTCAAGTTAGTTGCCAATTTTTAATGCAATTCCCTATTTTTCAACCTCATAGTCCAGGAGAAAATATTTTTATATTTTTTTTAAACTCATAGGAACTACATGGTTTATCCATGATGTTTTGCTTCATAAATATAATACAGTAACTACTATTTTCTTTCCAAATTACTCCTCATCAGTATATCTCAAAAATAATCAATACTGTAATATTTCTTTCATAGAAATAAACAAAAAACAAATGACCACAGAATAGCTTTTTGGCAGGTTTTCTATATGAAACCCAAATTCACTAAATCTCCATAAACTTTCAGAGGCAATATATTCAATGAATTTATGTCTAAATGATAAAAAATAAGTTGCAGTGAAGTGTACCAGTTTATAATCTCCTGAATTTTTATTTGTATGTGTATTGTATTTTTATTTTTATAAATATATATTATAGACTGTATTTATATATTGAAAATATGTAAACTACCAATATAAATTATTTATGTGTATATATTTGTAACCTTTTTACATACTTAAGGTTGGGTGATATTTTTACTTTGTGTGTACACACTTTTAATACATCTTACTAAAAATAGCTACAGCATTTTGTACAAATTTCTCCTTCTAACAAGGTAAAATAAGCAATCAATGTAATTTAATTAATAATTTTTTCAGTTGGGGCTGCATTGGGTCCAATGGAGTCTTATGGCAGGCTGCAGCCAACTTCTGCAGCCACGGTGAAATACTTGTGGTTCTTAACTCCTAGTGGGTTCTATTTTGATTGCTATAGAATCCCAGTGATCATGAAACTGTAAATGTTAAAGTTGGCTCTATGAAGATATGCTTTTGGGGGCAAAGAGTTGTAGTACTGTAGTACCCTTCATATCCTGATATTCTGGAATGATAGGTGTTATTACAAATGTGAAGGATGGGCCAGCTGTGTCACAACTGCAGGGAAAACTGTGGAAAGGTTGATGTTTCCCCAGTAATACACTGGGACAGGGAGTCATCTGTGAAGACTAGTTTAACTACTATGGGGGCAAAGTAGATCAGCCCCTATCATGAGGAGATTTCTCTAAGGGGTAATTCAGAGCAGAAGCTTGTTAAGTACTCTGAAATATTTTCAGGGGAACCCTTTTCTCTCTTATCTCTTTCTCCACTGATTGGATAAAGAGGCTATGAAGATCAGACTCTCTCAGTTTACCACTCATTCTGATATCAGAAAAAGAAGGGTTTTTTTTCTACCACTGTGTAATGTTTATGCAATACTCCAATTTGAAACTCATTTGTGATATACACAGATTTTGATAGATATTGCACTGGAATTTGATTATCTCTGCTTTACCCATTGATTTTTCTAAAAACTTGGCTACTACAGATACAGGATTTTTCAGGTGGTAACTTTCTAAAGCTGGACATAAATTGAGACTTACATGCGTATTTTTTGATGGCCTTCATCCAGACATGTCCTACAGTGTCTACTATTTAGGTGGAAGAACAAGAATTCCTAAGATCTCTTAACTTGTTATCACGTGTTGAAAGATCAAATAAACACCATCAGAGGTGAGAAGTAGACAGTCATGTGATCCCATTTTGTTGCCTAAAAAATGCATTGCTATTATTTTGGTTTTTCAGCAAGAATATATAAATTTTAGCCTCTAAGAAAAACTGTTCAGAAGGATACAAATAATGAAAAGTAATTAAAAGCTATAAAAGCTTTTCTTAACCAAAGCCAGAAAATAAAAAGAGGATGGTAAGGTGCAAGGAACTAGAGCAAGCATGTGTAACTGTAGGCATGAAATATTTCTTAATTGTATCTCTTTGCCAGGATCACTTGTGAAATACACAGTTCCCATTCAGAGGGAAGACATTAGGGTAAAACCAATCTAATATATGTCTCCATACAGTTGGAGAAGTATCCACAGAAGTGCCAGAACAGAAACAGCAGAACACACACATAGATGTAAGTTGAAAGAACCCATGAAGCAGGGCAGATGCAGACTGGCTAAAAATGTTGGCATTTCAGTGCAACATATGTAGTGTAACAGGCAACAGAAAAAGTAGAAATAAAAATGTTCTTGACAAAAAGAGGCACCCAGCCAGATTGAATATCACAGTTACCTTTGAAATTAAAATATAGTGTCCAAAACCATGGAGAATTTAAGGTTTTAATGAAGAAGTAGATATCTGTAATGTGGCTTAAGCAAATCTAAAGATTCTCAGTGTTCTAGCAATGCAGAAGGCTGCCAGGCATTCAATTGCTATATTCGCAACTATGCTATTAGATCAATGACTAATTTGATACCAGCTGGATTATGGAGTCAGCTGCAGTGCAACACTGATAAGGAGCAAAATTAGACTGGAAAGATGCAACCAAGCACTGCAGATGGGCAATGAAATCATGATGAGACCAGTGAATAAGTGCAGTCAATCAACAAACAAGCCCTGAAATAAGAGATGCCATCTCTTAAAGTTTACTATAGTTGTTTTAGAAGAATTCTATTCACCTAAGCTCTGGTTTCGATTGAAAGACAATAATCAAAGCAGAATCTCGAAGAAACAGGAAAGTCACTGTGATTGCTCCCTGGCATTCTAGCTGAATATAACATATCTGAAGAAGATGAGCACTTACATGCAAAATTGAAAATCCTCCAAATCACCCTAGAGGGAAGCAAGAGGGAATTCTGTTAGTCTAGTAAAACTGCTGGAAAATGTGGCAAATGTGGCAAAGCAAATAACCTGACTCCACAGAAAGTAATGGATAAAAAAATAATGGTCACAAAATCCTGGTATAAACTGCTTCCAAAATACTTGCACAAAATGCTAAAAACCTGGGATATTTTACAATTTTTTTCAGGGCAACAGCGCTCACCATGGTGTCAAAAACATGTTTTGGAACAGTGGTCTGAAAGAACAGCAGAGCCATTGTACTGTTGTGTATCTTGTCAGTTATCTGTAGGCTTTTATGCTCATCCTTCTGAGCTTCTAGGGGTATTCCAGTGTAACATGGACCTGACACCCTACCAGTAGTGAGTAGGTGATGTCAGTCTAAGCATAGGAAAAAAAATGTCAAAGAGGAGGCAATTCATAAGCATCCCTTAAATGGAAACCTGGACAGGAATAAATGCAGAAAAACCTGAAAGAATGTTAGTCATTTGTGGGGGGCATATGTAGACTTTTGAGGGACTTTCCTGCTGGCCATGAGAAACTAGGAGTACCCCAGGAAAACAGGTAGAAGAGCTGACGGACAGTTCTGTCTTTCACAGACATGAACAAATTTTTACAAATTTTTTACACACTTGGAAAAAGCCATGGTCAATACAAAGTGATGAATAAAAACGGTTAATGAGCTAGAGAAAATAAAAAAGAGGTGGGGGGGGGAGGGGGGAGAGAAGAAGAGGGACAGGAAATGCAGCAAGATACCAGTCATTTAACAGAACAATTATTTGAAGGAACTAGGCATTAGGAGAATCTCCTGATGATATGGAGCTCCTGTAGCTGTTCTTCTATAATTTTTCCTGGCACCACAGCAGAAGTAGTAAATGAGTGTAGGGGTAAGTTGGAATTAAAGTGGGTTACTTCTGACTGAGACCCTCAGAGAGCTTTGGTTTCTAAAATCAGTGAAACTAGAAATTTCTGTCTTGCCTGGAAGCAGCAGCACAATTTCTCCCTTCTCATGCACATTGCAGTTGTCTTCCAGGAGAAGTAATTCCCCATGAGTTACCTGATGGGCAATAGCTCACCTTTAAGACACCAACAGCTGCCTTCAGCTGCAGGCAGACCCACATCCCACCTGTATTCTTTTTCTCAATTCAAGTGTTGAATTTATCTCTACAAATCAATGATCAATACTGAGTCCTCCATAAAATCAGATTAACATAGTCATGAATTTCTCATAGATGCAAAGAGAGGAGAATATAGCTATTTAAAGAAGCATGTTTTCATTTAGTTCAGTTATACATCTATATATATATATATATGTATATACACACATCTATATATATGTATTTTGTCTAACAGCACAAATGCTAAATAAGTGAGCTTTGCTATTCCTGGCACATTTCAAAGTTACTCAGAGTATTAAATATTGAGCAATAAAACGTGCATTTCATGAAAACATTTGTTTGGTTCATATTAATTAATTCAACTCTTCCTGTTTGAAGCCAGATTAAAAGAGATATTGAATATTGCTGTCCAATTGCAACAAGAAGCAGCAAGCATTGCCTCTTTTTTGGGGTGTATGGGAAGAGTATTTTGCATTTCTTCTAAAAGCCATGTGTTCCACAAGCTTCTTCTTGACTGAAGAACAGGGTATTCTCTCTGTGAACTAGCCATTTTCATAGACAATGCTTTTTACTGCCGTGGTAGGAAATCTTGACTTTGGTGCTGAAGTATGCTCTAATGGTAGCTAAAATATTCTGATTTGCCCCTGTATATTTAAATAGTGAGGAAAAATATTTCCTGTATTTTACTCAAGTGAATTCATGCCAGAAAAATTAATCTTCTATCACTTTCCCCTATTTCTTTCCCTTCAAGTCAGTCACAAGAAATATACTACTATAATAATTTGCACACCATTCAAAAACTGTTATGTTTATTGGTGTCTATATGTATCATGAACAACACTCCCCTGTCCAAACAGGGAGACCCAGAGTAATGGGAGATCTGATGGTTCAGGTTTTTAGTTTCATTAAAATCAACATAGACCATTTGCATCATACATATGGTATTTTTGTGAGTTTGATGTAGAGGTCTTGTGAGGAAAGGCTTTTATATTTATGGTTTTATAACATTCATAATAGCACAGAACACACACCTTTTCCAGTTGCATTCTGCATTGCACTCTTGTGCTCTCTAAATTCTTTCTTTCAGGAGCGTATGACCCATTTTCCAGGTTCTTCAGAGGCTGCTCCATCTTTGAATTCTTTTTGTAGCTATGTCTTTCAGCTTGCTGATTTAATCTGCCATGGCCAGAATTTGATATCCTAGTGCTGCAGATTTTAACACCAGCAGATTCTGATTGAGTAAATCTCAAAACCAGGAACTTTCCAATGTTTTGATCTCTTGTTGTCTGGTCATGCAGCAGTTGAGGATTTCTCTGAAATTTTGATAATTACTCATCTGTTCAGGTATTTCTGCAGCTTGTCAGACCTTATATTTCACATGCCCTTCTTTTGTGAGTCTGAATGTACAGTGTGGTCAGTACATTGACTGTTGTCCTTGCTTTGGATGGCTTTATTTCAATCCAGACCTGTGGGCACAGTAGTCTTAGTTCCTACATCCTTCTAAGGAGTGATATCAGTCAACATATTTTTGTTTAGCCTGTGTTCCCAGGGGAGCTACTCGCAAACAGTTTTGGATTTTCATATCCAGAGTCTCTTCTTGTCATTCCTGAGGAGCTGGCTGGCATAGCATGACAGATGACCTGCCATGGAACCTTACTTTATATAGTGGTCTGTAAAAGCCTAAGAACATAGCTACTGTGTGGTTTTAACACAAATGAACATTACTTCATCAATTGGTATCCAGACTCAAGTGGTGACCACTTTTGGAAAACCTAAAATATGATAAAGAATCACTCCCTTTTATATCTACATTTAAATTATTTCCAAAGTTCTTTAGTCTTTGATGGGGTTTATGCACTTATTTTGTGTTTATCTCTTTGTATGATGCTCTAATTATTAGAATAAAATTACTAACTGGCTGATCTGGCCAGCAGGTGGCCTACTACACTGTGTTGTCAGCATGTGCATGCACTTCCTGAGAAGGGTCTGCCGTAATGTTAGGATTTCTGATGTTCAGTGGTGTTATTCCAAGGGTGACATTTGAACTCTAAATGTGGTCTTTTTTGTGGTACCAATCAAGAGTAAATGTATTCATACTAGTGGGACTTTTTCAGGCCTATGAAATGGTGGAAAATTAAAAACAAATATAAAGTCCCTGAAGAATTTTGCATGGTTTAAATATTTGAGCCTTCTTCTTAAGAGCTTAAGAGCTTTACTAAAGGACAGTTAAATCCTGCTTCTTCTATTTCTTTCATACTTTATTAAAGAAGCAAAGAATAAAATCAATGCAATGGCAATTCTTCAAACATCAGGACCAAATGCCGATCACCAATGAGCTGTAAAAATTAACTTTAATAGGGTTAATGTAGTGCTAGTGTAGTAATTTAATGTACAAAAGCTCTATGGCTTATTCTAAAATACATATTCATTACTTTCATTTCTTTAGACTTCAGTTCTATAGCAATGTTTTATACCTCTAGCAAAATAGCAAACAAAATGGCCTAAAATAGTTGACTTAGATATGGATTTGAAAAAAGGTAACTTAGTAGTGTTAAGAATGTGGAATATTCAACAAGGTATACTTCTTTTATTTTTAGAATTGTTACTAATTATAAAATGATTGTTAAGATAGGAAATATAGCCACTTAAACCTAGAAGTGAGACCACTTTATTCATGTCACTGAAGTGCAGATACCATTGACAAGCGTTCTGTCACCATAAAAATCAGTCACATATTTTGCTGATATTCTCAATATGACGTATTCCTTAAAATTCTTTGAAAAACACAGAATAGACAATGGACTCTTCTTCTTTTTCCATCATCCTTTCTGATTTTTTTCTTACATTTTTCTGTATTTGTTTGGGACTACAAAATTCCCTACACATACTACCATAACAAACATCTATTAAACAGTCAGTAGTTAAAGTTGAAGGCATCAATACGTATTACTGTAAGCATATATCTTTTTTTAATGGCCATGTATCTTTTCAATTTTTATTTGAACAGCCAGGCAGATCTTGTGGCATGCATGGTTACCAGAACAGGCTTTCCACAAAGCAGGACCAGAATCTCTTGAGACAATGCCAGAAAGACAAAAGTTCATGTCTTCCCTAGTGATCACTATAGCTGAAGTACATTCAAAATATCCTAAATTTGCTTTGTATTATATTACTTCCCTACTGGTTTTGTGTCCTGGTATTTCCTGCTGTTGCAGTCCTTTGAAGCAATTTTTTTCCTCTCTCAGATATATGCATATCTTTTCTCATTTTCTAGACATGTCCTGTTTCATCTTAAGTAGAATTCAGACATTAAAACAGCAATAATTTACGAGTCTCTATGTCCACTGACATTGCAAGTGTTACATAGATTTGAATACCGATGCTATAGCCACCAGTTCATCAGTTTGTTTAGAGCACACAGATTAGCATTTCAGTCAGACAACAGAAGTCATCATGAACTTGCAGTGTTTTTTTGTGGAAATCAATTTCTACAGTTTTGTTGCTGTATCTTTACAGAACTAATTTTTTTTTTAATTGCCTTAAGATAGATTCTATTAATATGCAGGCGTTATGCTGCGTGCTGATTTCAGAGAAGCTCATTACGAAATGCTAAACACAAAGGGGCAGATTCCCTGGTCTGTCAAGATCACATTCAACTTTACAATTTCCAGAGTGAATCTAGAGCAGTTGATAGTGTGAAGTAGAAAATACTCATGTTGTGGGTGAAACTCTCATTGATTATTAGGATTTCTGATGTTCAGTGGTTATTCCATGAAAGCAAGTGTGGTATTTGAACTCTGAACGTGGTCTTTTTTGTCATCAATTTCAACTGCTCCTATGTTCTTTTTCTCCTGCTCCCTATTCTCCTTTCCAGCATCAATAGCATCAGCAAATAATCTTTAAGTGTACCAGGAGAATCCAAGCCAAAATGGGAGTACAGGCAATGTTGTACATAAGCACAAATTAAACCCAAACCCATAATTTTTCATTTATATCAGGGCCAAGTTATAAAAAAATTGTTTGTTGATAAGCCTAAAAAAAACCAAGCACCTTAAGAATCTCCAAAATTCATGTATTTAAATTTACTAGCCTCTGCAAAAATAGTTAATTTATCTATGTTTTGGTACTACAAATTGTAATCCCAGGAACACCAAATAGAGATAGCTCAAGATCAATGCAAGTCATCTGGTTATTTATGTTTGATTCTTTTAGTAACTTCATGCTTTCACAGACATTCAAGTTATTGTCAAATGTGTAAGAAGACAAAACATCTGGAAGTTAAAAGTAAACACATTCAACCTAGGAATGAGGCATAAATTTTCTAACAGTGAAATAAGCTTGTTGTTTATCATTTTACCAAGGAATTCTGTGAATTTACTCTTATTTGTGTCTTTAAGTCAGGAACAATAAGAAAAGATTTTCTCTAAGCCAGAAATCTGAGACCATAATATAGATAGAGATGATAAGATTATGGTGTATTTTATTCAAGTGCAGAGGTTAGATTAAGACAATTTCTTGAACTTCAGATCTGTGAATCAACCCAAGTTTTATCAGAGGATATTTTGGCAGAATGCCATTAGAGATGAGAAGAAGCTTTCAGATTTCATGCCAGCAAATAGCAGAGTTCATGTATAGCAGCACCATAAATCCTTGAGAACAGACACCTGAAATGAAGGAAATAGAAAGAAACAGAAGGAAAGTTTCTTTTGTTTCTGTCTCAATAGTTGTTCAGTCACATTGTGAGTTCAGTGTCATTGCATTTTTGTACTCTTTTAAAGGTAGCTATTAGTGTTAGTTCCTAAATATTGTTGAGAATGTAAGAATATGTAGAGCTGAGGTATTTTCTGCAGTGACTAAAATAAACTGTAAGTGCTATAACTATTATTTTTTTCAGTCTACTGTGAAACAGAGTGTTAATTAGTTCTGAGCTCAGACAACATATTCTCCTGGACAGAATAGTGGAGTGACTATTGGAAGACTTGTGCTCCCACATCAGAGACCTTCCCTTCCTGGGAATGTATGTTGTGTCCATCTGTATCTCAGTTTCCCATTTTAAATCAAAAATATTATTTCTCTATCTCACATGACTGGTGCAAGTTGGCAATTCACTGGGGCATACCAAGCTTGAGCCTGTAAAAGGCTGCATTAGGCATACCCCTGCTGGTGGCCATTTGAAAGAGGCAAAGTGTCTCTCCTAGGCACAGCAGCTGTTGGAGATAGAGACTCGCTTTCATCATGTCCTGCACTGTTTAGTTTCCAACATTCCTACACAGACTTGAAGTTCATAGTCACATCTTATTTTGTCACATCACAGTATAACAGGGACATATTTCTGTTCGTTGTGGTGTACAAGCTCACTTCACATGCTCCTTGGAAGATACAGGGGTCCTAAAGAGCAATCCCAGTGCCTCGTGCAGGTAGCCAGAAGCAAGATCTTTTTGCCTTTTTCCCTTTTCCCATTATATGTATGATAGTTCCTCTCAAATTTATTGCTTCAGTTTTGTCTGTCTTAAATTATTTAAAATATTATTACATTCAAAACCTCCATTTTTACAAATGAACTCAGAGTCTAATTTTCTAAGACTCTGGAGGTTAAAAAAAACATACAATTAATCATTTATAATAGCTTTTAGAAACAATGGCCACTGTGATATAGTCCTTTGAATATTATTCAGCAAATATAGTGGTGTTCGCAATGTTCTAGAATTGAAATATATCTTGGAAGAAGTTTTTTTGTCTTCAGGATTCTCTGGTTTTTGCTGAAGAAACATAACATTGTTCTGTTTTGATCACCAGTGAGGAAGATGAAAAACATGTGTTAAATACTCACAGGTATAGTCCTTAGTTCTTGCTGTCTGTTGACTACAAACAGTCCCTAGTTTGTTTCAGGCACTATTGAACTTCCTATCGATAAGGCCAAAAATGTTCACTGCTATACCATTTACTATCAAAGCTGTTAATAACATAAAAAATGAAATATTTTCTTCTAATTTAAAATACACCAGTGACATTTGTGAGGTGTACAACTTCTTGCCAACTCTTCTAATTTAAAACATTATCTGTTTGAGGAAAACATATGTTAGAAATTTTTAATTCAGTGATAGGAAAGACACTAATGAAATATGCATGTATGAATTTTGTATGGCATAAGTTTCCACTTTCTTGAAATATGATTAAAAGCCAAACATCTGGATTATGTTTAAAAAACTTGAATTTCCAGTTTTCAGAGAGATTCAATCTATTTTGACACTGTACACTTAGCCTTAACATTTTCAGCATGCTGTTAACATTACTTGATATTGTAAAAAAAAAAAAAAAGTTCAGGTTTAAACAAAGTTGGACTTCTCCTATTGCTAAAAATGTTTTCTGAAATAGCTTTTTCTGCAGCATTCACACAGCCATACTTTAGGCTGTGTCAGCAGTTCTGTTATGTATTTGCTCTTGAGAGCAGTTTGTATTTGATCATAAAAATAGCATTCCAAATTGAAAATGTTTTTTCTTTTGTATAAAAGTACTATTTTTTCCCTAGAATAATATGAGAAATGAAATGCTGAGTTCTTAACAACTTATAAAATTCTTCTAAAATGAGATTATTCCATTGTAAATACTGATAATGTTTGGAGTGGGGAGAGTGTGCCAAATTTCTCCTTTTGTTTGAATAACACTAATGTGTACTGGAAAAGACAATCACTATTTGCTGTGTCTCTTGTAAGGTTCAGAGTATGGCTCTCTGCAGATGATTATAAGCAGTTAACTATAAGAGTTTTTAACGTGTTTTGCAATAGTTTTGACACCATTTTAATGGTATTGCTGTAACAGGACTTGCAGCATGTGCCAGTGTTTCGGATAGTGGTGATCTTTTAGCACCTCTCATTGACCTGCTGCATGTGCCAACTTTGACTTAACACAAGGGACATTACAAGGAAAAAATCAAATAGCACATTGTAAAAACTATAGCTTTCACTTTATTTAATACAATACAGGATGTACATTTAAAATAAAGATAACATTTTTCATTATAACTGTAGGGCAAATTGAGAAATCTGCTGTCCGAACCCTTTCCAGTCAGAACTTGGATGGGCAGTGAAACAGGTGTAAGTTCTGTTCTGTAAGAAAAAGTTCAATTACTTTAAAAATCATGTTGTTATTGTAGATACTACAGGTAGAGGGAACTGATATCCACATATACTGAGGCTGGAGACTGAGCAAGCTAGATGCAGTTTTTGTGACCTTGACTTGAGGCTGCTTACCAGCCTGCGAAGACTGTAGGACTGTTGTCACAGGCCAAGGATGACTTTCTTTTCTCACTGTTGACAAGATCTAGTTATTTGCATTACTAAAGCCTCTGTGCCTTAAGTGGTGTGTGTACTGAACTTTGTGGAATTACCTGCACCTTGGTGGAGATTCAGTTCTGCCTCTGTTGATCCAAGGAACTTCAATTTCCATTTGGATGTCTTTCCAGCGGGGAACCTCTTCTCCCATGAAAAAGTATAGCAAATAGGTAAGAAGATGAGGAGCCAAAGATATTTTACCCCAAACACATCCCAGTGGTACTGCTGGAAGAGTGAATAATTTATTTGTAGATTTTCAGTCAAGCTTCTCTCATGGAAGGCTATTACTGATCACCATTAGCATTCTAGCTGGGTGACAATGGAATAAGGACTTCAGAAGAGCCAGTCTGTGAAAGATAAATGAACAAGAACATCCATTTCAAAACAGAATGATGCCTGTAACATACAGCCTGACAATAGTAGGTGCATTTGGAATTAAATCTTTGTGTAGAGGAGTTCCAATTTTATGTTTCATGCATACTGCAACAGCAGGCACAGCTTAGCAGAAGAGAGGATAGCAGGTTATAAATGATTTTCTTTGAATATCTAAAAAAAATCTCCATAATCTTACAATGTTATATTTTATTTTGTAAAAATGTAAATGTAAAAGTGTATCAGTATGAGATTTCAAGAATATCCAGCCAAGGTTGGAGCGGCAACTACACCTTTTTGTTTATAGGCCGAACTCTCTCTCCATCTTCAAATACATTTTCTGCTCAATAATAGACTAACTGTAGTACTACACCAGTATTTTGGAATTTCCCTTACTCTGTGGGGATTTTTTTCCCTAAAAAAAATTATACCTGAGCATTAACCCAACAGTACAATGGCTCTAATTTCTAAGGAGCATCATTTTTTAAAATTTAATATCAATTCTCTGGGCAACTACCCACATATAAATTTAGCTAGATCAATGTCTAATATATTAAGCGTGTCTGTTGGTTGCATCTGTATTTGTCTGTACCAGAAGACACACCTCTGGTGCAATGTATGAAAACAAACTCAAAACCAACATCATTGTTGCAAGCAGTGAAAGACCCCTCTCCAAAATTCCTTTATAAATCAGCCGAAGATCTCAGTAAAACACATGGTTTACAAGATTGATAGGTTGTTAAACATGAAGTGTACCAACTCTGAGGCCTTACCTGAACTGCACTATATGCATGGTGCAATGGCACCATGTTCTAACATCATCTGCCAGGGTTTGCCTCTAAATGTAGGTGGGTGGCCATCTCGGATCTAGTGGGCTCATGCCCCTGATGCTGGATTACCCTCACCATATGAATTGAAACAACTGGATTTTGGCTGAGTTCTCAGAATTTAATTATGTTTAAAAACTGGTTAATAGTATAGTAAATAACTGGTATTGCTACAAAATTGCATTCTGAAGGTAATGGGATTGAATTTCAACGCAAGTTGACACTCAATTACAATTTCCATATATCTAGTGAATAAGCCAGTTCTTGGCTGTTATATTAAGGCGGATGTCTTCCTGCTTAACTGAACACTGTGCAAGACAGGCCAAATGCATAATAAAGCCAAATCAAGGCTTAATATACCCACTCAAATTTTTATTGTTTGTATAAAGTAGTAAGCTTGCAGAACAAACTCAGGGATGAGGTTTTAAAAAATTTAAATAATCAATATTTAAACAAAATTCCACTATATTTAGAGTAACGAAGCTTAAAAAAAAGGAAAAAAACCCCAAAACAACCAAGCCTTTAAAACTCCTTACTGAATTACTGACATCAGCCAGTAGATCCATGGGGCTTGTTCGGCTAAAAGCCACAACAGACTTTGTAATGCAATGATGTAATCTTGGCTTTGTGTCATTTATATTCAACCTAAAAAAACAATTTTCCTGAATAGACAGGCTGACAACAATATTGTTCGGTGTTGGTTTTTATTTGGATTGTTTCCAAATGATTCATATGCCTCCACAGCAACACCCCATGCCTGCATGAGTTTTTACTCTGATTTCCGAAGTTTCCCTTTTCCTCCCGTTTTATTTTGCTTTTAAAGTCCCAGTTATGTTTGTGAAACTAACCAGCTCGGCCACAAAATTAGGATGTATCTTGCAGAGTGCATTCATTTTACTTTTTGCATATTTTTCCCGAGGTCATGTCAAGGTTAGTTTGAATTCCATCCTACATTAAGACTTCTTTCACAGCTATTTAGCTCTGCAGCCTGCGCCCCGCTGGGGTCTGCCCCTTGGGCACGTCAAAGCTTCAGACCTGACAAATCACACACAGATGAAGCTGTACAGTTTTTTAAACAGTTTCATCACCAACGTGGGTTTTTTTGGGGGTCGAGGGTTTTTTTTTTTTTTTCCTTTACACTACAATTCTCTCATTCCCCCCCTCCCCCCCCCGCCCCCTCCCCCGGAGTTTATTCTCTGAATTGCAATATCCTGAAGACTGATTTCCATATGGAAAATTCCCTTGCTCAGGCGAGTTGTAAAATAGAAATGGCGTTGTATAGTACGTGCCACTCACAGATCCCCAGAAACTGAAAGCACTCCACATCCTCTTTAATAACAAACTATAGCTCTTTGTCTAATGTCTCTAATCATATTGTTAATACCTATTTGCATGGAAGAGCCTAAAACTATAAAGGCTGAAAAATACTCAAAAATTGTCATCCATACTGTGAACCTGTTATCCAGGAGAGCTGTTAGTTGTTCACAGGAATAAACTTCTGTCATCCTTGGGATTACTCAGATGAGTAAATGTACATCGGTGTCAAGAAATGACGTTGTGCTTCAGCAGCAGTCCTTAGGGGACTTGGGAAATTTTAAGTGGGTGTATGTGTGTGTATATATATAATTAGCTTCACAACTATCTGCAGGGCTTTCACCACCTACGTTCATGCACAGACAGACCCACACACTCCCCGTGTATATGTCGCTGCATAAAAAATGGTTTGAAATGTATAATGTAGTTTGCAGGTTAAAATACTGTTTCTAAAATTCTTAACTGTAGGCTGCTATCTGTTTTTTAGCATTTTGTGAGACTAATGGTGCAACATCATTTCCTGTTTAATTGATGAAGTTAAAATGCCTGGCTGCTAATGAGTGTATTAGCAAACAATATACCCTTAACAAGCTTAAGCAGCTCAGGATTTTAAAAAGCAGCTTACTGTCCTCCTCATTTTTATAAGACAAAATGTACTGCCTTCCACAAATTGCTTGATCGACTGATGAAGTACTATAATTATAGTTGTATTGCAGTTTTGACAAAGCCACAATAACAGATTGTAGTTTAGTCCCCACTCTAGGCACACAACTCTTTGCATTACAAAACCCAGTTTTACTGGTCTAATTCTTCAAGAGAACAAAAGGCACCTGGAGATGTTAACTATATACTAAAAGAAAACTTGGAATCTAGGAAATAATAATATTGAAGCATGACTTTTCTTCTCGCAGTTAGTTCATTGGGAATGGTATCTAATGAAGAGTTGTCTAAAGGCTTGCTTGTTTGGAACTAATTAAAGACAGATATCCTAAATAGAATAAGGATCATGGGAATTACATTAGGTGTCTGGAGACTTGTTATTCTTTTGGTACTCTGAGTAGATTGTGGAAGTTGTTAGGGATTCAAGAAATAAGGCAAGCTAATAAAAAGTTCTATTTTTCTGGTTATTGGCCAACTATTGTATTTTTGTTTGCAATAAGATTTGTGCCAACAGGCTAGGGGCTTGAATAAAACATTTAAACATTTGTGCATTAACACATTATGGTGAAAAGAGAGTCTTGTGCTTTCACTCGGTGCATTTCAGCCTTCAATTAATGTGAAAGCACTACAATGCCTATGCAACTTCTCTTGCCTAGTGGTGCACCATTTATCATTGCAGTTTTACATTGACCTTGACACCCACTTCATTAGAATAAAGATTGTCTACCATTTAGGTTACATTGTTCCTCTGCACAGAGACCCCATGCAAATTTCTGTTCAGATAGAAGAGCTGTGAGCCTGTCAGAGGTCATCTGCATTAAATGATTGCAGCTATTTTCCAACTGCTTCTTTTCATTCTACTCAATTCAGGCTAGGAGGATCAATCAAGCCCTCTGCCTGAAACAGTGGGACTGCTGGGAATATAACTGTTTTTGGTAGTAGTGGATATGCCCTAAACAGTATTAAATATTTAATATAAATTCATTAAAGGGCACACAAAGTCTTCAAAAAGATATTACATATATAGTAAAATTTAAAGTGTTGGGATCAGTTTTCTTTAAAAAAAAGACAGAACAATGAATACCAACTGCATAATTTTTTAATGTAGGCAAAAATCAGTTCATGAAGTTAGTTAATATTTCTTTCAATGTGTTTATTTCTCAAGCTGCCACAGAAGGAAATGCATAGCAGACGTGTAATCTGCATTTGCTAGTTTCTGAAACAAAAAACCCTAAGGTGTCTGTAGGGGTTTAAGACAAAAGTGCTAAGATTTGTTTTGTTTTATGGGCATGCGCCCATATGCACATGCACACTCATACAAATACATATTGTGCTGTTGTGCTTATTTGTAGGGGAAAAAGGCAAATGGAAATAAGTTAGTACTCTCCTTCTTGAGTTTTCTGAGTGATATAATTGGAATTAAATTATTAATGGGAGATACTTAAAAAAGATTGTTTTATGATCTTCTATTACAGAATTTGCAATTCATTTTAATATTTGTAGTTTGATTTATATCAAAGATAATGCAATCTATGTCCAATTAACAATACATAGCCAATGTAATATGATTTCCAGATCATGCAAATGGAATAAACTAGAAGAGGAAAAACTGATTCTTAACCTCAGATGTAATTTGCTCTGTGAGTTCTGGCACTTTTAAATGACATTGCACTTTTTAATTTTTCCAAAGGCTCAGCAGCAAATTTATCCCAATCAAGAAAGCCTATTATTAATTTACAAGGACAATTGTAGGAGTCTTCATAATTTCTCTGTGCAATTATTTGCCATAAATTGCTAATACAGAAATACATGAAGTTTGCAAGAAACAGAAACTGCTTTTCATCTAGACAGATCACACTGCCCAGATCTTAAATATTGTCCAGAGGTTCTAGTGCTATTGACAACATAAAAAATATAACCAAGCTTCTGGACAGTTTCTAAAATGTTTCACACTGACAGTACCAAAAAGGTAGAAGCATTAAGAGCTATTGTGAAGGGTAGGCTGGCCTCTAGCAGATTCCTTCACTTTGCTTGTATACAGCTGAGCTTTGGACCCTGGACTTTGGAATAAAAAGACTCTTTGTTCACCACTGAATGGCATTAGGCATGGGCTTCCTAAGGGGCCACCATGAAGCCTAGCATGAAGAGTGCAAACATAATCCAGAAAGCAAAGTGAGAATGTGTGAAGAGATGATGGACAAATATTGCTATGTATGCATATACATACATACAGACATACATGCATACATACATATACACACTACATATATATTGTAGATATTGTGTCTATGTCTATATATATGTATATATTTATGTTATGTATTTGGTGAATTGCTTGCAGAATATTATTTACTCAATTTTATGCATGCAGTAAATTTTGCAAATGTGAGCTGTTGCTGACTGTGCATGCACATGCAGACACCGAGGGTATATGTCTGTATTTATTGGTATGTGCCACAGTCAAAACACCCCAAAAGGCAAATTTTAAAAATTTAGGATTTCAATGCAGGTAAAACTAAAATTGCAGGTCACTCAGTTCCGATCTCCAAGCCGTATGTCCTACAGTGACATCTGACTGAAGATGCTTTGTTAGCATGTGAATGATGGAATGCAGAACATCTACAAATAGCACACCCTTATTCCAGTAATGGAGAAAGTTCATTGGCTTAATTCTTCTGTACTTCGTAGCCATAGCTCCACTGTGTGTTCAGTATGTCTGGTCTCTTTTCACTATAACCAACAGAAGAACCATACAAAAGTCTTACAATAGATGTCTTAATCTCTCTGTGTGCTTTTAGAGCATTATTTTGAATTCCATCATGCAGGCTTTTTTTTTTTTTTTTTTTTTTTTTTTTTTTCTTTTCTCTTCTGAAGTTTTATTACAACAACAGAATTCCCAGGGAGCTTTAGGGGCAAGGTTCGCATAATATTGCCCTAAAGTTTTGCTCAAGGGGTGGAATCTGCTGATCTCCTGATCATCTTTTTGTGGTGTTTCTCTTTCTGAAAGATGCAGTGCACAGTCTTACAGAGTTGTTAACTGTGTACAGATTTTTTTATTGTTTACCAGACAGTGCACATCTACGAACCTTTCATGATGATTTCTTTCTCTGACCTCTCAGTGACTAGGCATCTTGTTCCTTAACACTGAGGGAGGCTGAAAAATGCTTGAGTTGCTCAATGTGTGCCTTCTATACCAGTTTCAAAATGGCTTATTCTTCTGGTTTCCATGGTGACAATTAACACTGTTACAAGGCATTGTTCCAGTCTCCATTTGGACAGAATTTTCGGGTGTGATTTTTCACACAAAAAATGTTTTATATAATTTTTTTTAAGGAAAAAAAAAAAAAGAGAAAAAAACCACAGTTTAGCATAAAGTGTCGAAAAATGTGTCTCAATCAGCCTGCCTGGATTTCTTAGAATGTTTTTATCAGGGGAAGTAAGGTTTTAACTTGCTGTGTTTTGGAATTCAACTTCTTTTGGCTTAAATATTTTTGCCAGACTTCTTCATGGATAAATGACACTGTGTTTATTTTAATTCCTTTCTTTGTCCTTTAAGAAGTATTGATGGTGCTGAGAGAGAAGGAATAAAAGGCCAAATTCTTTAACTTACGTAACAATGTTTTGGATTTCTTTTGAGTGTCCTCGGGAACATAAAACCAGGCACACATGCACATAGCTAATCATGCTGTAAATATTTTGCAGTTTTTCCAGTACGCAATTGGTTGGGTTTTTTTTCCCAGTTTATATGACAGGTGTTGTGGGAAATTTAATATTACCCATTTATTTATTATTGTGGTTATTGTGACCTTAACTTCCTTAATCTCATTTTTTACTATTAAACAGTAATCTATATCATAACATCCACAGACTGTCACAATAGAGCAGTCTTTGCTCACTTAAAGCTAAGGAAAGAATGAATCTGAAGATTAAATTATCTTCTCACCACAGGATTAAATAGTCCTACCAGACTAGGGTTGTGCAGCACTGATAGAGCTGGTAGCTAATTTTTCCATGCAACTGCTCAGAGAGTAGGTGTTTAATGGATTAAAAAATAGCAATAGTGTCTCATGCTATCAGTTCTCAAACTGTACCTCCTGTACATTAAGCTCTTCCCTTAACTTAATGTACACACTGCATGTTAAAAATCCAGGAGTGGAACAATACTGACTCTCAGTCATATACCAATACATCTGATAATCAACTGAAATCTCTCATCTTTTACTGTTACTGTATAATGCATTTTCTATCAATCAGCACTTTCATTGCACTTGTTTCTACAGCAGGTTACACGGTGACAAAGACAGCATGTACATAAAACCTAGCTTATTTAGTTTTTAATGTAATAACCTTTTATAACATCTGTCATACTATTTGGATTATGCAGCGCTGAATTATTTTATCTAGTCCAAAATCAAATGAAATGTGTTCTGTTTCTAAGTTAACTACAGCATTGCAGTTATGCAACATGCAGTGTGTTTTATTTCATCATCAGCCCTGCACTGCCCAGGAACAGCCCCAGCCCCAGCCCAGGCAGCAGCAAGTGCCAGCCTAGAGCAGGTGATGAGCAGTAACTGGCTGTGCCTGCACCAGTGACACACAGCTAGAGGACTCCCTCAGTCTATTAATTCACTTGACAAAAGAAAGGGAGTCGCGCGTACTGGATTTCAGTGCCTAGCAAATTGGACTCCAGATTCCCTTTGATATTACATGTACTTATGGAAATAATTATGCAAATCCTTTTCGGCTATATCATCTTTAAATAGAAATCAGATTACATAAAGAAGATTGTAATCTCCTCCAGCAGCCATTCTAGCCGAGAAGGCAATAAAACAGGACCAGGAATCATACTTGTTGAACACATCAGTTGAATAAAATGGTGTTGCCTCTTGGAGGGTCCAGCCCTAGGGCCCAGCCTGGCAGGTACTGCCTGCAGTTGTGCACATCTCAAACCTCAGCCACAGCACACCGAGTGTCAAAAGGCAAGTTCTTTATAAACAATTCCTTGGGTTTTACCATGCATATTCATGCAATTTTGGATACGCAGACACCTGATCAGTGTTCATTAATAATGGGAAATGGTTTAAATCACCTCATTTAAAACATTTGCTCTATGATCCACAAATGACTAATATTTGCTGAAGTTTACATAATACAAATGATGTGCATGTGTTGTGTAAATGAGAGATTAAAATATGAAACTAACAATATGCAAACATATGCATGGAAATGCTGAGAACCTGTTAGCTGAAACAGTGATTTCACACCTTTATTATTTTCTTTAAGCTGTCTGCAATTGTATTTTTGCTTTGTTTTCCTACAGAGCATGCTCTTGGATCAGGCAAAGGCACCCATGTTTTAAACATTCCTAATCCCAGTTTATTTTTTTATATTTAGCTCCATTATTAACATGTTCAGTATGAGCTGCAATAGCAGTTTTCTTGACTGAATTTGAAGCAAAGAAAACCCAATGTTTAGGAAGCAATTTTCTAATATCTTTGCATAATTTGTGTATATCTTGTAAACACTTTAGAAAGTATATGTGCTGAACTCTCAGTAAAAGGCACATTTTTGGCCATATCAGAAGTTCCATTTCAATGAGACTTTTCACACTTAATTAGCTTAACTGTATGGAGGGTATGTATATGTGGATTCCTGTGTGTTAATTTTTTTTTTAGTTTACTGTACCAATCATGAAAACATAATTAACCACTATAGTAACTGTTATATGTAATAGTTAAATCAGGTTTTTGAAGAATACAGGTTTAAGAAAAATATTTATTTTCCAGTTTTTCTGTATATTAGAATACATTTTTATAGACTATGTAAATAATACAGACCTAAATATTTAGAAAGTCCTATAAAAGATTTTCTGAAAGAAGCTTCCAGTTTTATACCTCTTTTCTTTTTTCTTTTTTTTTAACAATAAATAACAGTGCACAAATAGAAGGTATTTTCAACTTGAAGAAACCATTGGACTGTATTAACATTGTGGCTGTTCTCATTTGTGGGCCATTTCACTGTTCCTGTTGGTAGATGCAATAAAAATCAAATAACTGCTATTGTGTTTTAGGGGAGCTATTTCTAATTGTTTTTCAAAGGTCAGACTCTCACATTTTCAGGCCCATGTGTGACACAGAAACCACAATGGGAGAGAGAATAAATAAACACTAGAGGAAACATAAGTATGAAATTATTTCCTTGGAGTTTTTTTATTTTTCATTTTGGTTTGTTTTCCATGAAGAACCTCAGTGTTACTTGCTGAAGTATCATGTTTTAAAATTAGATACTACTTACCTAAATGAGACAAAGGCAGATTGAGATTCAGATGGGAGAGTGTTAAGGGATATTATTGTACAAGTGAATATTGTGAGAGTGAATATTACTATATGTAATCAATTGCTAGCTGCCTGCATAGATGTGTCACCCAGAAGTCTACGTGCTTGGTTCCCAAATCTCTTATGATATGTTATGAGAAGGTTGTGTGTTTAAAAACAGTAAAATTAGAAAATGTCAGATGGAGCATGATCATAACCGGGCACACACAATTCAAAGTTTATTTTTTTATGGAGAAAACTCTCTACAGCAGCTAATACTATGTATTTCTTTTCATTTTAGAGATACAACGTAGAAATGTCAATCAGGCACCCAAAAAAGATGGAACTGCTTAGTAAGGTTGAAGCGCTAAAGAAAAGTGGTTTACTACCAAACGATCTCCTTGAAAAAGTGGATTCAATTAATGAAAAATGGGAACTGCTTGGGGTATTTGCATTTTTATTACTGTTTGTGGGTTATGTGTACATTTTTGTGTGTTGAAGTACACTGTCTGTCTGATTTCTAATTTGGAGCACAAATATCTCTCTCTCTCAATCCACCACATACATTTCAAACAAGCTACTCATTCTATTATAAAAACTCCATAGCCTTTTCCTCTTCTGTTGATTTTTTTTTATTCCATGCTTGTATCCTGTCTGACTTTAATAATTTTAGTTCTTTAATACATAAAAAATGTAAGTAAAATATGCCATGTATTACGGGTATGCACCAAGTCAACTATAATGCAGTATATCTGATATACACTGACTGTCATGCTTGAGTGAATGTTAATAGAATTTATTCTGAAGGTACATGTTAGAGACATCTACTGTTTAACTATTTACTATACCTTTAAGATGAAAAGTGGGGTTGTCACTGCATATTTCAGGTCACACTGATGGCTCAAAAACAAATATACAGATTCAGTACAAATCTGCATACCTGAAGCTGAGAATACAGCCAGGATATGTTTCATGCAGCTGTATTCATCTCACTTTTGACAAAAGCCAAAAAAGTTTCATGTAATTCATTTCACGCTATGATGGGCTGGGTCTCAGCCAAAGAGTGAGATACAAGAATCTGGCAAAAAAAAGCAATATAGGGATTCAGTTACCCAGAGACTGGTGATGGCACTGTGCAGGAGACACTATTGTCCTATTGTTGTAAAACAGCTGAGAGAGAGAGGTCAAACTATATATTTTTCCATCCACTTCTCTCCTTAATTGCCTTCACTTCAAATCAAGGGTAAGATAAATTTATAAATTACTTTAAATGATTAATTATAGATGTGTGATATTAGCAATACAGTTACATTGCATAATTTTGCATGCTATTATCCTAGTTTAAAAAATATTTCTAATATATTATGAGTAAGCTATACATGCAACTTGCCAACAGCATTTTAAATACTGACTTGTGTCACTTTAGGTTATGTGGTAATGCAATAGCCATTTCAGAGGGTGGGGTTTTTTTAGTTAAGCAGAGTTACTTCTAATCACTTGATTCTCTAAATGTCCAAACTGTCAGAAAATGTTAAAATTTGCCTTATGACCAGTGAGTTTATTACTTTTAATTTTAATCTGCAGCATCACCATAAGCATTTTGAGCTTGTTTGATTGTTAATAAATTTGGTGATTAAAAAAGGACTTACTAACCCAATCTTTTACATCTGATCATGACAAGTTTTATTTTTAAATAAAAAAATATGTTAAATAAAAAATCAGATGCTAGCCTTACATTTATGAATTTCAGTGTATTTAATCAGCTTAATTCAGTGGCACTGATTAAAGCTGGAAGGATATAAAACTATGAAACAAGATCATAATTCTCAAAATCTAGAAAAACTGTCTAAAAATATTTGAAGCCCTTTTCTTCTCAGTATGTTAAAATGAAAATATACCTTCCGATTAAGTTTTGCCATTAATTTCAGCATTTACAGAAAAATAAAATATAACTATTACAGTGTTTCTGCTAAATGCAGTTTCATGAATAATAAGCAGAGTTTGATAGAGTTTTGTTTAATTTAATAAAAACCTCTGCAGAAACTAACAGCACTAGACATACTGTTTTAATTGGCATGATTACATTTTAATTGGCATGAAAAAAATTAAAGACAAGGATTTTAACTTCTAACAATGGCAAAATAGAGGGATATGGTTTTTAATATTACTTTCATCTAAGGTGAACACTGTGGAATGGAAATACATTAGAATGAAATGTCAGTGGTGCGTACAGTTTAATCTGTGAAATTTTGTCCCCTGTGCTGAATATTACTCTGTCTCAATTGCATATTAAACAACCCTATCAAGGCAGGCATTGGCATCTGCTGTGCTGACACAAATTGTGAATTAAATGAAATTGATGTCCTCTGTCGTATATTTATGAAGACGGACCATTCTCTGAAGTATTCTGTTTATGAAGAATTTATGATTGCAAACTGTTCCAGAACAAAAAAGTGGCAATAAATTCTTTTTTGTGACCCTACCCTCCAAGGGCATTGATTTCACCTCCTGCTGCTACTTTTGTTGCAGCATAAAAACAATAGATAGTGCTGGATTCCACTGAGGGTCTTCAAATTATCAATATTTGCACCATGAAAATAGAAGGGTGTTGCCAAAAAAGCATGTTTTTCAGTTATGATCTCCTAAAGACGTGATTTACAGAATGCCACTTAGCAGATTAATATCTGTTGCTCTAATTTTATTTGTAGCTTAAAGCTTATTTTTGGGAGTTAATTTCATTGTTATAAATAACATTCCAGTAACTTTCTATAGCATGCACTTTCAACAGACAGATGTAGTGGGTCACCTATAACTGTATCTTCATGTTACAACAATTAACCACCACTAATTATCAGTTTAAAGGGTTATTGGATGTGAGAGTCAGTGTATATTCAATATTCTACAATCAGTAACACAGATCTAGTGCTTATAATAAGTGTCAGCCTGACAGTCTCTTATAGGTCAGATAAAATACTGCTTGGAATAGAAGAGGCAGGCAACAGCACATCTCTCTTGTGATGTTAAAGGATTGCCTTTCAAAATACTGAAAAGGAAAGTAACTTTCTACCCCCGTCTTCTTCAGAATATTCATTAAGCACCAGCATCCACTATCAAAATATTATTCAGTGATTCTGTTATTAGAAATACTACTTTGAAAAGCTGGAGTAAATTAGTTTCATTAGCAGTAAGAGACGAACGTTTATTCTGGTCCATTATCTCAAAGTGGATGCTTAACACGGAGAACTGAAATTTGAATTTGGTCACCTAAAAAATTTCCCTTATGTTCAGGAACAGAGAGGATTTTTGGTGTCTGAGTGAGTTCATCCACTTTTAAAAACAAACCAGCTGTTTTGTGACCTAACTGCTCCTCTATATAGCCTCAGGGATTCACGACTGGAAATTATAACCTAACAGTTCATACCTCAAGAAATATCTCAGTGTTTCTCCAAAAATTTAAATGGTACCTTGGATAGGAATCTGGTGAACTCAGTGATTGTCATATTTTGTGTTGCTTCCTAGAAACCAGTAACTTTTATGGCCATGTCTAAAGCCACAGAAAAATTCTGTAGAGTAACTAGTTTACAAAGTTATGAAGTATTTTCTCTCCTCTGTTCTTAATTACTCTTAGTAAACACTGATTTATAATCCTTCTAGCAAAGTCAGTGACCCAGAGAGAACAGCATAAGTGAGAAACAAGGGTAGGAAAATTGAAATGTACTGAAACAATGAAACAAAGAATGAAATTAACTGACATTAGTCATAATTATGAAAAACACACACCTCTAGTCATTTAACAGATTTTTCTTGTTGCACATTAACCTATATATGTTTTGGCACATAAGACTAATCTATGTTTTTTTATCTGATGCATTAGAAAACCCTAGGAGAGAAGATCCAAGACACAATGGTAGGGCACAGTGGGTTAGGTCCACGTGACCTGCTCTCGCCTGAAAGCGGCAGCCTGGTAAGGCAGCTGGAGGTCAGGATCAAAGAGCTGAAAGGGTGGCTGAGAGATACAGAGCTTTTCATCTTCAATTCCTGTCTGAGACAAGAAAATGAAGGAACAATGAATGCTGAGAAACAACTGCAATATTTTAAGGTAATAAAAAACTATCATAGCTTTCGTAGAGAAACTCTTCTTTATGGTGGGATAAAATATTTATTTTATACATAATATAATGCAATGCATGGGTATATTTAATTATATATTTTCATCTTAATTTCTGTGTTTACTCATGTTTATTTTATTAAATCCTTACAATAGTATTTACTTTATAAATATTTTTTGCAAAAGAGGGCTTTAGAGGGCTAATTGCACCATGATTGTAAAAGCAATTGTAGTCTTTCCTTGTACCTCACTGCAAAATATAGAATCATTGAATGGTTTGGGTTGGAGGAGACCCTAAAGATGATCAATTTCCAACCCCCCTGAAATGGGGAGGGGCAAAAAAAAAAGCAGCTGAATTTTGTCCCAAAAACTTCACTATAAATTTTACTCTGCACAAGGTAATTAAGGTCTTGAGCCATCATCAGTTTAATAACCTATATCTCTGCACATATGAGTCAAGATCAGCCTATCTAAGGTAACAATTACAGTGAGCTAAATTTAGCATACATGAGATAACATTCAAGGTTGTGGTGACTAGATACGTGGAAAAGACATCTACTCTATGAGATTTGCATTAATCTAGGCCACATTCTAAGCCTAAGCCTGAAGATATATAGAAAGGAGGGAAAAGATTGTAGTCACAATGCTTTATGCAGATGATAAGCTCTTTCAACCAGAGGCTAGTGTTCAGCTTTGCAATTGACTTAGTGGAGGTTGCATGTTTTGTTCCATTCCCCATAAGTAGTGGTAACGTTCAGGAAAGAGGGCTAATTCAGCAAACACACCTGGTGCAAATATCTTCTGTACATAGTTTCTAAATAAATCCTCACCTGAGTCATCATTACAAGTCACTTTACTCTGGAAGTGATCTTCGACCAAAGAATAAGAAAGGAGTCACAAGTTGAGCTTTAGAGGTAAAGAAGTTTTTCCTCTTCCACTAGTACACCAGGGTGTCTAGGGCAACAGCACCCTCAAGGTGATGGACAATTTCTTCAATATGCACCTCAAAGATCGTGCTGCCAAAACTTCTAAAAGTAATTATTTTTTATTTTTTTTTTGTATAAGCATTCAAGAAAACAGCAGAAATATTATTTTCTTCCCATTTAGTCATTCATTAACTCTTCATTTTCCAATCATGATGATTCACAAGAAGGTTGTGTCAATGTAGATAAAGTCAGGGTTTTCAGGTTCCGGAACTTGTCCATTTGAAAGCAATTTTAAGTTTTCTTATGACATCAATACTATTTTTTAAATGATTTTTAGTCTTCTGCTAATGGGGGAAAAAAGCCATGATGGTTCTGTTTGACCTATCAGCAAACTTCAAAGCAAGTGATTAGGAAGGACTGTTGATGGACCTGCAGAACTTCACAGCAATAGATGCTTATTTTCCATAGGAAATGTTGGACATTTAATTTTTGTAGAAAACTATGGCATTTGTTTAAGTGCAGAACTAAGTATTTTAAAAATCTAATTTCAGGCAAGCTTTTTTTAATCTAATTTTTTATATTCATATATAAATATATACATACACACACAAACAGAAATATCATACTGATCTTAGATATTTTGTGCATAAAACGCTCAAGTTAAATATTTTTATACATATATGACATGATATCATGCTGAAAGCTCTAGAGATATTAAAGAGTATAGTATCACCCACCATGATGTAGCCAGAGCATTTCCTTACTCAGTTGATTATTTATTAATTACACAAATAATACATTAATTGTTTTCAAAATGATAGCCATTAGAGTATAGAAAATAATTACTTATCAAATATTGTGAGAGCACATAACTTTGTCATATATATTGAACCATCTTTGTCTCATTAAATCTGAAATCCACTATAAGTTTTCCATTCTTCACTGATCTCCTGGGAAAGTGTATAAAAGAGAAAATGGATATAATTAACAATACTGCAATGTATAATACATATATTTGAGAAGGAACATTTAGAACATTTTCAAAAACATTAGCTATGCCACTAGTAGTAAACCTGCTGGGGTTTAGTTTGACTTACTTTCCACTTAACTTAAGAGTTTAACCTTATTACTACTTTCACTGTGGTAAGTGAATCATTGTTTCTTAATGGAAATTTACTGTGATGCACCATCCCAATACACACAGCCGCTGTACACAGGGAAACATTTTTAATAAACTCAACAATGCCTTTGATTTTCATTCCATAATGTTATGCTTTAAATTCTACTTATGCCTTAAGGAAAACAGTTATTCCATTTTTGAGGCGTTTTCCTTCCATTTTGCAATTGGAGGATGAATCAAGAGTGTAGTTCACATGCAGTTGTGACCTAAGATGAGAGTGATGTGGCAGGTGGAGTAGTTGTTAAATTCACTAGTAAGAAATTATTTTGACTTCTTTGTCTTTTTTTATAGAAAATATATAAATTTGAGTGTTCTTTTTATTAAAGAATTTACTATTGAATTATTTTCTTTTGGAATACACCTGTGTAATAATAATATTTAGAATTTCCATAATATTGTCCAGTCAAGGAGCTCTGCATGCTGCACATTACTGAACTAAGCCCCACTAAACATTTAAGATAGTTACTATTATCATCCCCTTTTTAGAAATGAGGGAAATAGAAAACATGCAGATTAAATCACTTTTCAAGGTTTTCTCAGAAAGTCAAGAGCAGCCTAACCACAGCTTCTGTTCAAGAGGGGAGAAAGAATGAACACAAGTTGCTGGACTGTAAAGGAGGAAGTCTGGGTGTCTGACTTCTGTTATTTCTTCTGTCACAACACAAAATGTAGATTAAGAAATTTTTTTTTAAATTACTTCAAATTCTTGAGCTCATCATAGCAACAAACATATGTTTATTTTATTTATTCATGCTTTTTGTTCCTCTTTAAGTCCCTTGAGTTTGTGTTTTCTAGCTTTCCACAGAAAATGATTCTTGAGAGCAAGAACCAGAATCTTATTTTTTAAATGAAATTCAAGATTCTCAGGTAAACACATAGTTCTAGTCCATGAAATACCAGATATAATGAGACTAAAAATTGGCACAACTGATTTCCTAAACTAACAATGTGCAGCTATTTTGTGAGTCAGGAGAGATTTGGAGCTGTAAAGAGTGAGAAGCAACAATAAAAAGAGTTTGCATTCTTTCATGAAAGTTTTATTAAGTTTCATTTAGTAAGGTCTAGCCAGAAATTTATGTGCCTGTTAGCTTGTCAGTAGAAGTGGTCTGCCATGTTTCTTTTGTGTGTCAGGGACTTCAAAAAGCATGTTTTTTTTCTTCACGAAGTGCCTTCCAAAAGCAGAAAGGGAGCCTAAATAATTAGCCATATATTTCTGTCACTTGCAACAAAACGTAAGTCTTTAAGTGTTTTATACAGAGAAATGATCAGCCTCAAAAACTTGTTTTGGCTTTGGCTCACAGACCAGCTACTCGACAATAAGCTTAGACTTGTGAGTACCTGTTTGTCTCAGAACCCCTTCTCAATCATGTAAGACTGGGAAAGCCTCTTGTGCTTTCAGTAGCAAGATTTATAAAGGAACCTGTTCTTTTTCTCCTCCAAACTTGGATGGGGAACAAGATTTTCCTCTTCAGAACAGGATTTTAGAAGAGATTTTCTGCTAAATTGTGTTTGTCAAAAATAATGCATTTCATGTCATTTTCTGATCTGGTTTTATTTGAAGCAATAAGAAACATGCTATATAGAGGCATACCTACTTCTTAAATCTTTAGCAAAAATAGTCCCAGTTTTCAGCAGTACTGAGAGCTTGTGGTTTTCACTGACTTTAGTCAATATATCCATTAAAGAAATCAGACTATTTAATCATACAAAACATGTTGAAAATTTCTTCTCATTTGAAATTTCTAAAAGTCAACAGCTTATTGAATTCCACAGCTAGTATTATTTGTTGCTATTTCTGCTTGCCTTGTAAACAGTGTAAATTATGCGATGCTTGTAACTATTTCTAATGACTAGACCCACTCAAAACTGTAAGTTTTCATCTTACACTACATTTATGATTTGAGTATACCTGATGATGTAGTGTCATTTAAAAAAAAAAGTATTTCTCAGCAGCATCTCTTATTTCTCCAGCGCCTAAGGCAGCTGAACTTTCTGATTAAATAACATAGGTTGCATTGGTAATTAAGAGTCAATATGTCTTATAATGCTTTTTATATTTACTGAAAAGTCTGTAGAAGAGTCGGCACTGTATGTCATACAAAAAAATCCCTTAAAAGTACTTCAGTCAAATAAAACACAAGTGAGTTTGGGAGCATGTAAGATTATGGCCAAAATGAAGTAAAACTGTTAATGTTGAATAAAGGTTGGGAGACTCAGAAATTAAAGAAAATGCTGTCTGTTGCTACAGGTGGCAGGAATTGCTTTCACCACTCCATTTTGGGTCCTTTACAGATTTTAGAATTATGTTTCTGGCAGAGCTGCAATCAAAGAACTACAGAATTTCAATATGCATGCAACAAAAGCATGCAAAACGGACTCCTACAGAAAAAAAAAAAAAAAGGTCATATTAGTTTTAATAAATTTCTCAAAAGAAGTGTGACTTCAGAGACCTTAAACTTTTCACAGATGAAGAATTGTTGACCCAAATTTTGTTTGGATTCAATTTTAGCAAACAGAAAGGTGTACAGTAGTACATCGAACAAACCCAGGTAGGATTCCAAAG
This sequence comes from Certhia americana, assembly GCA_018697195.1. Lineage (NCBI taxonomy): Eukaryota > Metazoa > Chordata > Aves > Passeriformes > Certhiidae > Certhia > Certhia americana. Next base: position 36,690,812 of record CM031861.1, read on the forward strand.
CTGAGTGTAGCCTGATGCCTCTTACAAAGGTTTGAAGTGAATTCAGACTGAATTTCCATCACCTACCATCCCAAAATAGAACTTCTGTGGACCACTGAAATGGATAGCCACACCTTGATAGTAAAGCAGCTGAACATAAATATTTTTTTTCCCTAATACAATACATGGTTATATCTCTAACTTGATTTAATATATTAAAATATCAATGCTCAATACTCTGCATATATGCAAATACACATAAACACAGAACACTTAAACATATAATGTACCTCAGATTTTGATTTTATATTCTTATTACTCACTGAAAAAAGTTCACTTTGTGTTTCAATAAACTCTCTCTATTTAAGGCAACACTGGTATGACATAGAATTCTTATTTAAGAATAAATATTCTGCTGAGATAGCACCTGTCATTCCATTATCTCATTTTGGCTGTGAATCCTGAACTGTAAATTCTCTGTTTTTTTTCATTGTTACTTTCTGATTAATCAAAATATCAAAATTAATCTTAAAGGATATCAAGTTGTCTAAATCCCTTTTCCCCCACACTTGCTCCGCTTTGCTGGGAGAAATAAAGAGATAGAAGAGCTCTGGACTAAGATTGATTCTGTCCTTCCCTCTAGTTCAAGCCTTCTCATCGTCCTGGGACTAAACCATATGTCAGTCATGTCCATCTAACTTGTACAAGAAACTAGTTAGTATTAATTTAGAACTTAACATATTTGCGCTAGAATCATAAATTTTGGAAAAGACCTCCAAGACCATCGAGTCCAACCTTTGACTGAATACCACCATGTCAACTAAACCACTAAGTTCCTTCCAGGAAGCTGCAGAGTGATACCTTGAGCCTCCTTTCCTTCAGGCTGAACAATTCCAGCTCCCTCAGCCATTCCTTATATGATTAGCCTTCCAGAACTTTCACCAGCTCTGTTGCCCTTCTCTGGACATGCTCCAGCACTCCAATGTCTTTCTTGGAGTGAGGGGACCAGAACTGCACACAGTCAGTGTCTGCTGGACACAGGTGCAGTCTCACCAGTGTTGAGTAGATAGGGACAACTACTGTCCTAGTCACTCCTCAATGTGATCACTTATCACTTGGTCACTTTTATTGACCAAGTTAGGTACTGAGGTAGTTACCCTACATCAGAGAGGGGTGAACCTATCTCATCACAGTGCTGTCTGGCTCTGGTTGATTCTGCTCTAAGTAGCTTCTCTTGTTGGGGACTTTTAGATTTTTCTTAAACTGAAACCAAAAATTGTAGGTCTGTCTGTATACTTATGTTTAAGGTAAGGCAGAAGAATGTATGAGGATGCACTGCTTTTTGGAAATAAGATGAAGAACACAATTTCTGGAAAAGCCTGTTTGTTGTCCCTGTGCATATACAGATAGACATGAAAACATTACAACTTATTTTCCTCAGTTTACCCTGGCACAGCTCAACCTGTATGTTTTTGTATCCAGGCAAAGTTTACTTCACTGACATAAGAAAAAAGCCAAAGGAAATCTCTTTTTCCTTACTTATTACATGTGTTTATTTTCCCTTTCCTGTTCTGAAGTCTCCAAAAGAATAGTCTAATGTATTTTGTTTGCTGCTTTCCCATAAAAAAGGTAATACCTGTACACTGCAGGACATGTTTTTCTGCAATTCAGAATAGGGTACGCTCTTACTATATTTTTGAATATAATATACCTATATTACATATATTACATATATATATTTTTTTTTTAAATGTACCAGGCCTGTTGCACAAGGACAGCAAAAATGCATGTCTACTACATATGAGGGAACTAGATTAAGAAAGGGAGTAAGTACAATATTAACACTTGAACCTCAGCTTGAGAGTTACAGATATGATATACACCCCTGCAAGGAAATTTTTCCTTCAAAGCCCAATATGACTCCAAGATAGAATAAAAAGTTTTAACAGTTTTAACTTTTCACTAAAAATGCCTTAAATTCATATCTAAGTATTATAGGCAATTGGAGGGGGTTTCTTGTCATATAATATGTGCTCTATGTGGAGAAACATCTTGATTTCTTTTAAGATGTAATTCCAAGTGAATTTCAAGGACTGTAAATAAAGTTGAGCCTAAATGATGCGTTACATAATTTTAAAAAATGTTTCCACCTGTACCTGAATTTGTTTACTCTCTTGAATTTCTACACATTTCATTTGAATCTCTACTCAGCGTGGTGATCTAATAAAAATTTCAAATTTATAATGTCCAGTATAGGCAAACATATTTTTGCTCAGTGAGGTTCAGGATTCACTACAAAAGCAAAACACAGCACTGATGTTTATTTACCTGTCTGGTGCTTAGCCTACTTTTACCTTAGCATTTTCTGGGGGCAAAAAAAGAAACCCTGGAAAATTATGGCACTTCCTGCAATATTTCCGCTTTAATCTTTTTCATTGGAAAGATAATTTCTCACATTGAATTAGAAGAGGACATGAACCAAACACATTTTAAAAACACTATGCTAGACCAGAAAAATGGATCCTCCTGCCATCTACTCTGGCTCCTCTATCTGAGTGACTTGGCTTATTCCCTGGAACCAAGTTAACCCCAACTCCAAAGTGTGTTGTCTACAGCTCTAAAGTACTTCAGTTTAAAAATTAATCCAATTCCCTTTATGAAACACAAGAAAAATAAGGCTTGGAAAAGATATGTTGTATTTCAGTAGGGAAGATTCATTTTCATCCAACACCGCTTTACTTTTATTTTTAAAAGTTATCTTCCTGTAATTGCACACTAGTTTAGAGTTAAGATAGGAGCATCTTAACAATAATGGGCACTTTTTTTAACAGATTATTGCCAAAAGTGCATTCTTTATTCCAGGGAGACACTGTAATAGATACCAGCGCTTTCGTAATGATACAAGCAATCTGTAAGCTATTATAGTTTCTTTTATAGTAACTTAATCTTCATATTGTTTTATACGTCTGGAATCTTAATAGTGTTTTTAATTTATGAAGAGGAGTATATTACATATTACTAGTTACATGGGAGTATGAGCTAAATAGCAGACCATTGAATGGTATTCTTATGAACAAATATTTTGAAGTACTTAAATAGGCATAAGGAATAGAACAAAGAAGTTAAAGAATGCCATACAGATATAATAGTAGCTTTTATGGAATGGGTCGAGAACATCTCATTTGAATTGTGACTGTTTTTAATGCATATATTTTACTTCTAGAGAAAAATGGGAATGTTACCTAAAAGTAAATACTTTACTTAATATAAATATATTTACCTGGTTAATGAATTTAATTATTAAAATAGTAATAAAATAACATACAAGTAATCTATTCTGTAAATGATACTTATAATAATAAATAATTCAATTATTTACTGCAAATAAGTAGATACCCATGTAACTTTTTAAAGCTAATGAAAAGAATTCATTAAATACTTGCTTATATGTAGAATGCAAACCCCTATGTACACTCTTTAAGCTAGTGCAAAAATGAAGTCTTTTTTCCTACTAGTTCATTGTCATTTTTAATATGTCTAGAAAGAGACACAGTTCTCTTGTAAGAGAAACATGCTAACACTTTGCTAAGCAGTGAGTTACAGAGATATGATCAGTGTAGCAATTTAGTGGTTGTAATACTATTAAAAGAAGGGCTTTTAAATGAAGAGAACCAGTTCACTATTTTGAAAGAAGTGATACTCTACTTTAAACTGTCATTCTGTATTTCTGACTTGCAATTAGATGATATTTCTAAAATGTCATTCCCAGATTCTGTTGTGACTGTCATCATAATAAAATGTGACAGGAAAGATATTATATCAATACTTTTTCCATAATTAGCATTAAATTTCTCTCAAGGGTTAAGTACAAAGGTTTTTCACTGAATGGTCTGCAAGCTTTGTGCCTTTAAAATCTTTTTAATATAGCCAAGACTGGTGACAACCGGGAGACAGATCTATGAACAAACCCGTTTGGAGAGAATAGTTTTGTGGTGTGTGATATATGTTACGCAAATGAGCTTATTAGGGCTCTCATCTATTTTATTATTGGTGCCCAATTTAATAGAGGCATTTAAAAAACAATATTTCTGCCTGCGTCCTTGAAATGAAGAAGATACATTGATATAATTGAGAGCAAATGATTGCATGTTGTGCCATTTAATCATGCCATTTTTCAATTGCTGTTTTTTGCACTTCACTGCATACTTATAGAATATTTAGCTTCAATATAGATTAAGTCACACAGTATGCAACTGTGTAGATTTCCCAGATTAGGTGACATTTCTTTTAACCTTGAAATCAGCAAAAGCACACAGGTTTGACAGTATTTTTCTAAACAATGACAAGTAATCATTCATTTCCTATCTTTGTCATTTAGCTTTTTTATTTTAAGGAATTACTCTCCTATTAATATTATTTTGAGAAATTGTTGATTTTCTTTTTCATTCAGAACCAAAAATTCTTCTTTTTGCCATCTGTTTTTCAAGAATGCATTACCCTGAGAAGTTCCAACAGGCATTGCCGTTTCATAGACAACACTAAAAACCACATTTTACCCGTCCTTTGCAAGCATTTCCTCTTTTCTTTTTCCTGTTTTCCTGTTTCTTGTTTCTTTTTATCAATGTATTATTTCTGTTAGTTGTGATATTTAAAGGTTTTACATTATCACTATTAAAAACTGAAATGCTGCCCTAGCCAAAAATCAGGTATAAAAAGGCAGATAAATTCTAAGAAGTGTAGTTTGATTGGTGTACACAGAATGGTGACTTCCATTCTCAGATCCTGCCTTAATTTCTGCATGTGATTGTTATACTAAAGAACAGCAGATCCATCTTCCGTCAAAGAACAACTGGTGCAATCAGAAGTGTATCATTCCCTTCCTCACATATCCACATTATGTGACAAGGAGGAAGAGTAAGCCTTTAACAGACCAAGGTTAGACAGACACTTCCTCTTAGATCTGGTCATTTATCAGCAGCTGAGCTTCTTTCATGTTCTTTTAAACAGTCCATGAGTACACAGATGCTCAGAAATAGCACTTATCTCAGTATACCTTGCCATTTCTTCTGGACCTGAAAGCACAAAGAAAATTCATTTGTTTAAGTTAGTGTTTGTTGTTGTCCAGCTATTTTCAAAACTCTGGCTATCTCTACATGAACATGGTTTAATCCAGTTGCAGAATGAAAACAAGAAGCTTCAGATCCCATAAAAATAAATTCTCCAAACAATATGTAATAAATGAGACTATGAAAACATCTCAATAATCTATGTGGTGATTGTGTGGATTATGTGGATTTAAGGTAACTCAATTAATTTTACAATGACTTTTAAACTACTTAGTTTAAATTATTTAAGCACAATTAGTCCCACTGAATTCATAAAAAATCTTAAATAATTAATATAAACACCAGGTCAAGATTCTTGTAACATGTTTCAGTGGCCAACTCATCTTACATGTTGTGTGGGAAAGCTGACTTCTCACACAGGTCTTTCAGTCATGCAGAGCAGGTGGTGCAGCAGAGCCCAGGTGCTGACATGCTGCAGGAAGGCTGAGGGATGGAGACTAACTGGGGCTTCATGAGCTATAACATTCCTCAACTTCCCACCTTTCTATGCCTCTCATGTGCTCTGGCACTGCCTAAAGCTGCAGACATGTTTCTGGTGATATGCCATTCACTTAGGAGTCATGCAGGTAAGCCAAGCACCTTCTGTTCAGATCATGGCCATTTCCTTCCTCATAGATAGTGCCATTAGCCCTTGGCTTGGAAGGAGTGTTTGATGTCATTTGACTCAGAAGGGGCTTTTCCAGATGATTTAAGTCATGGTATTAACAAGCTGTGAAAGTAGTTTCAGCCTGCCCTTTTTAGCTATGCGGGTGATAACTTCAAAGCACTGAAAATAGGAGTAGGCAGGGGGAAGTAAACCTTCCAAGATTCTAGAAGCATGGCCAGGAACCCTCAGTACAGGAAGCCATGACCATAAAAACATTCTAATGACTAACACCTCAGTATTATCAGGGCATCTGTTGTGAAGCAAATAACTCAGACACAAAGTCAAGTTCATACACAGCATCTCCAGCTCCTGTGTTTACTCCTAGCCTGCAGCAAAAAAAGTCAAATACATTTATTTAAGTCTCACTGCAAATGGCTTAAGTGAATATGTTTCTCCTGCATTTGCAAAGATTTAGATTTTATTTACATTTACAACAGCTCAATGGTCACATGATAGTTCAAGGGGACAAAATTGAAAGTGCCTGATCTCTTAATCTAGACTTCAGCAAATCTTCTGCACATACAGAAGACTAAGTGAGCCTAAGAGATGCACCTCAGTGTACAGTTAGATCAGATCCTGTTTTCTGAAACTTCAAGTGCCCAGCTGTACACCATAAAGCCCAAGCTCAACAGATACACCATCATATTTCCTTTTAAAAATTAATTTACTTTTATCAAACATGAAGTAAAGCTTCTACATTCACACTGTAGACTGTACCTTGCAAATAATTAAAGTAAATCTCATCCTAGAACATACTTTGCATGTGTAATTACTGTATTGACAGGTTTCTATACCAGAGTGCCATTTTAACAATACAAAAACCTGAATGGATATACAACACCACAGTGTATATATCGTGTCATGGGATATAGGCAATTATTGTGTCCCTCTAGGACACTGAATACAAGACCCTAATATTGCTTAAATTCCTTATTGCTAGTGCTATTATATAGGGCTTAAAGATGTCTTTACATGATTAAGTTCTCTGGGTTTTAAAGTATTGTTTCTATAGCCAACTATTTCAATACACTGTTAGATACAAGCACTTCATTCTTCTCCAGTTTAATATTAACCATAATATCATGTAATAAAATTGAAACAAAAGTGCCATAGGCCTAATTGTACTGTCACAGCCATGTAAATCAGAAATAGCTTCAGTAAAGCTACTGTTATTATGCTGGTGTAAAATTGATATAAATTAGAAATGACTTGGATGCTGTAGCTCTGCTTTCAGATAACACAATGTAAAGGCCTCACTTAAAGTCTCCTATAATGGCTTATGAATGCAATTCTTCTTACCTCATCACATTAAAAGGCATTGTATGAGAAAAGACCAATATTTATAAGGGATGAATTAATCAGATAGATCAAGGCAAAGTAATGTTAGGGGGCCAGATTCTGAGCTATATTGACTTCCATGAAGTTAATGCAGACCTACATAAATTTGGCTGTGATCAGTATATAACTCACCATCACTTCCAAAAAACCTGAATTGACATAAAATGTAAAATATGAACCCTGACTTTAGATAGACTTTTGGTCTGGTTTGGTTGGCTGATATTTTTCCTGATCTGACATTAAGCTAATGAACAGGAAATGTGCCAGACGTGGTGGTTACATCAAGAACTACGAAGGAAACTAGTAATGAACTCTAGGAAAATAAATAAGGGCAAGTTCAGGAAACATAAGTGAAAATGCAGCTCTGGTATAAATTGAATAATAAAATTCCTGGTCATATTTTGCCATAAATAGTGGTTTGGGAATTTGTCATTCACCTTATTTAAGATTCAGAAATATTAAAGGTACAGGGTTCTCTCATTACAGAAGTAATAGAATTCTAGCTATTATAGAGTTAGGGTAATTTAAATAGCTATAGAATGCATTATATCAATAAGTGGAACATCTGTATGAAATGTCCACCTGCTACTATACAACTCAGTGTACTTTACAATCAAATGTACTTAATCATTTTAAGATGTCTTCTAAGGAAGGCTTATCGGGAATAACATTTTGAACACAAATACTTTTAGGCATTAAAACTTCTGCTTTTAATGAGATTGTATTGCCTTGTTTACCCTTGTTGATTAATAAGCAATCTGTTAGGATGGCCCAATTGTGCTAGCGAAAGTAGATTAGTAATTCAGCTGTGTTTGTGAGTTTAATCATCATTTCTCTTGAAAGATTTAAAAGAAATCCATGTCTTTTGCACACTATCCCTATGCAAACAAAAGATACATGTTTTTAAATGTACATACCAATCTTTTGGTTCACACGTGCAGCTAAATATTATTGATCAAGAACTGTAACAAAATATTTCTTTAAGTTATGACAATTCTAATTATGAATTTCAATTTTTAAAGAAACAGTGACACAAATCTGGAACTGGAATTCACTTTCTATAGAATGTTTTTGTTTTGCTAATAAAATTAAGAAAGATGATGCTGGTTTTTTATCAGTTAATGTTTTTGAACAGCTTTGAGAAATGTAGTGGCTTTTTTTTTTGTTGTTTATTTCTTAACATTAACTAGAAGTTTAGAGGCAAACACCCTGTAACTGGAAGTTTAGAGGCAAACACCCTGTCTTCAAAAAAGATGATAGTTCAAATTTTCTCATGGGGTCATGCACTTTCATCTGTGGTGTCCCACAGAGGGAAACAGATGTTGGAAAGTTACAATTTAAATTATCTGGAAAGCTCCCATGTGTAGAGCATAGTCCTGGTAAATTCAGGAGTAGCACAGCCCTATGATAATTGTTGAATACTTGAGCCATGCAATGTTATAAAAGTAAAGGATCTCAGAACCTGGGCTGAAGCAGTCATCCTCACATGCATTTCTGCCTTCAGTACCCCAGCTTCACAGATACTATTATTAAAATTTGTTATGAGTTAAAAAATCCTGGTTTGATGTTCAGTGACAGTAGAGTATAATCATGGCTAAAACCATGCTCGGAAGCACCCCATGCCATTAACTGCTTCCAAGTGTTAGACCTCGCTCTAGTTCTGGCATGCAGGATGCATTATCTATTCTGCTGCTCAACAAGATTCTCAGTACAGTTTCTTAGGTTTTGATGGAGAACCAACATATCCTGGCTCCCATCAATATTAGGGCTTAGCAATTTTCTCCCATCGTCCAGTTTATGTCAGACTGCATTCTCAGTAGCACTGGAATAGTATATGAAATAAATGCAGTATATGAAATAAATTACTCCTTTTCAGGGATGATACAAATATCACTGTATTCCTACATTTACTTGAATGTTGAACTACCCTGAAAATATTTTATGATAACAAAAAGCATCTGTAAACTGAATACTGAAAAAAAGCATACTGAATTTTCTTCTTCTGTAATGTTTCTTCTGTGACACCGTGCATATGACCCATAATTTCTATTGTGGTTTTTTTTTTTTTTTTTTTTAAATATACATATTCTCTTTGCATGATGACAATTTTTTCCTCTTATTTTTCTGTAGAATTTCTGAAGCTGATTACTGTCAGGGTAACTCATTTCAGATGTGTCCCAGTTGAATGAAAAAGAGAGGAAGAATAAATGAGTCTACACCATAAAACTTTCAGCATCATTGAGACAGTTAGCTATGTATGGCATTTGTTTGAAGAAGACTGAAGGAAGTGTGTTAGTCTGTCTGTGCTACTAAGGTTAAGACTTTATTTATCTGAAAATAAAACACTAAGCTTTGACACAAGTATGGGAATTTATGGAAGACCTTAAAAAATATTGCAAGACTGAGATTGGGCACCACTAAATATCAGATAATAATTAATGTTTCAGTTTGCAAAGTATTCCATGCTGACATCTGCTGTTTGTCTATCCCTCAGTCTCTGTGCTCTGAGATCAAGCAGAGGCGCCGTGGGGTAGCCTCTGTGCTGCGATTATGCCAGCACCTCCTGGATGATCAGGAGACCTGCAACCTAAATGCAGATCACCAGTCCATGCAGTTGATAATCGTAAACCTTGAGAGAAGGTGGGAAGCCATTGTCATGCAAGCTGTCCATTGGCAAACCAGGCTACAGAAGCGATCGGAAAAAGACTCGGTGAGTGATGCTTGCTTTAAAAAGGTCTCTCTGGATTTCATTCCTCACAAGAATCACTTTTTCAGCACAAGAAAACCATATACATCTCTGAGTGTTTTCTTCTGACTGAGATGCTATTCCTAGTCTTTACTGTCTACAAGTGAATCTTCAGTTCCTCACACAGCATTGTATTGACGACATTGTTTAATAATATAAACTTACAAATCCATATTGCATTTGCTGGATATTAAATCTCATTGTATCTGATCCCACCCAGTAAAAAAACCAATCTTCTCCTGGTGCTTAGTTGCTCAGTACCTAACAGAACTGGGCCCAAAGACATATTTCATATTTACTAATGATCATAAGTATATTTTAGAAAAAAGAATTTCCTGTGTAACTAAGACTGGTTTTAATTAGCATACCAGCAGTAGATGTGTATTTCACACAGAATTCCATGGGTATGTGATTAATATACAATCCTCTGTTATTTGAATATAAGTAAAATGTAGTAATTTGCTTTTATCTCAAGGAAATAATTCCTAAAAGGAAAAATAGCACTCTACTTAAACCATCCATTAAGTGGCATGAATTAGATTGGTTTTCTACAGCATAAAACTGTATTATGAAGCAGGGGGAATAAAATAATCCCTACTGTAACACCATTGACTGTAACGGATGAATTGGCTCAGCATGTTTTGTGCAACTATCACACAGCTGAAGTCTGTATACTGCAGCTACATTGACAGCAATGATAATCCTGTGTAGTTCATATACTGAAGAGTCTTGATAAGATTTGGGAACAAGTGATATAATTTTTTAGGCTTATATCAAGCAAAGCAAAGGAAAAATCTTGACACATCCTTCTTAGCAATTATCTGACTAACAGTAAAATACTACTTTTGACTCCTTTTTTTTTAACTTCCTTTTCAAAAATAACAAAAGCTATAATTCTCTGATTCAGTTAGGGTCCTACAGTATGAAGATATATAAGGCACTGTTTAGAAATGCTAGTAGTTCCTGAGTGAAAATGCTATTAGTCTAAACAGCCCAAGAAATGGTGAGTTAGTGAGAAGGATGCTGTGGATGAGTGAACTGATGAAGGTGATAATAATGTTGTTTGCCTGCCTTTTTCAAAATTTATAACATAAGAGTGCTCCTCTGCCAGTTTTTTTTTTTTTGCTGTTTTGATTTAGAAATGGCACATTTGACATAGAAATGGGACTCAGTGAAGGGAGAGGTTTGAACAGACTGTTAGGACAAGTCAAAAGGGGCTCTGTATGAGGCACCATGGAAAGAACTCATCCCTATAAAGCAGATGTAATGTCGGTGTTGGTTTTACAAGCATGGGATTAGTCAACTGACAATGTAAAAAGTGAAGGTAATTGAGACTGTGAGAAAATGTTACAGAAATTTCAGTGGAATTAAAGGAAAAAGCCAGAATTAGTGAGGATCCAGAAAGATGCTTTATGCAAATTGTAGGTAGGACTTTTAAAGAATGCATTATAATTAATTGAGAGGAAAGTCAAGAAATAAAAGAAGACAAATTCCATCTCAACAGTTGCAGAGAGTTTTGATGGTAATGAGTCTGAGAAAGCAGAAATGAGAACAGAAGTAAAAAAAGTCATCAATGAAATAGGCTGGGCAAGTGAATGGGTTAGACGATAAATATGAGACTGAGGAATGGAAAAGATAAAGAAAGAATATAAAGCAACAGAGATTTTTAATTCTCTTGAGAAATGCTGGTTATGTTTTTGTGTTAGTTCCATCTTAGGAATATTTTTAGTACTATTACTAATGTGTTGCAGCAATAGTTCTAATAAATTTGGTTAGTGCTACACAAAATGTTTTATGATTTGACTAGCGATAGGAAGAACAGTTGAACTTTGGAGCTTCAGAAATAAATATGTGCAGTGTTTAGGCAACAATCAAACAAAAAAATAGCTGTAAGAATCCTGACTTTTTCTTTTGTTAGAGGCTGGGTATTTTTGGGTCCGTAACAGCCCAAGAGGGAGTGAACTGCATTCCAACTGTGCTATGTTAAAGGTAAAGTACTGCAAGTCATCAGAGGTATTTTATTTTTCTTTTTTTTGGTAAATGTCTATCTCCTATTTGACTTGGAACAGAAAGAAGTTGCATTTGTGAGATATGTTAGAGAGGTCCAAGTTACTGTAATGGACGCATATTATCCTCTTTTGCATGTGGCAGTTGCTGTATGGAAGCAGTCACTCCAAATAAACTGTTATGAGCTAATTAGAGCTTGGTGCTGCTCTTGCAGCAGGAGTGAAGTCTTGTTTGTGATTGCAATCGATCAGGAGTTGTGGCATGGTGGGGACATGAGTACAGAATCTCTCTTGATATCTAGAGGCTTGGAACTTCACAAAGTACCTGCTGCTTTGTTCCCACTTTGCCTCAGGTAGTCTGGAGTTATTTGCTGGGCTGAGCTGACTTTCACTGGCTGAGGGGTGTATCATCCTTTCTTCTAAAAATAGCAGCCATTTAGCAATATCATCATGCCCATCTAATTTTCGCTGTGGGCTGTTTAGTTTTGGAACCTCTCATCTTAGGCTGCTTTATAACAATGCTTCTTTTAAGTAGATCAATATCTACGAGTTTCTCCTGTTGATATAACTATCCATATGCTCAACATTTAAACATGCTCCAGCCACTGCAGGATTCATGTTTCTTTGACTTTCCTTGCCTGAGTTGGCATGTTCTAACCTTCCTTTTCACTCAGTTCCTGTGCAGTCATTTCTTGGGTAGGTACCAGAACCGTTTCTTCTGCTACCATATCTCTCTGTATTTGATGGTGTGCCAGTCTTGGCACACAAACTGTATCCCTTGGTAACAAGTCTCTTTGTGGATGCCCACAAAATACAGTAATATATGAAAACAAATGAGATGTTTTTATAGCCTGATGGCATCTGAGTCATTCATGGCATCTGACTTGCTGACAGTAAATAAGATACCCCAGATGATTGCATAGCCTCAGTGCAAGAGTCACTTTCATCTTCAGTTTTCTGTGTGCTGGGATCTTCCTTTGTCCTCTTTCTGCTCCTTTTTACATTCAGTCACTTATCTGGGCTGCTTAAAACCTTACAAAGATATGCTAGAATTAACCACAGAAAAATTTAATGTTTCTTTCAAATTTTCTTCATTTATGGTAAGCAGCAGTTTTTAATTTTGCTCACCTTTTGCAATAGTGGGCACCGTAATTTTACAAATAACAAGTCATTAACATGTACTTCATGCAGTTGGATAAAAGCTGCCCTTCTCATAAACAAAAAGTTCTATCTAGAAGCTGAAATTATCAATAAGAATTGCTCCAGAAAGTTTAGATTCAGTAGGTAAATCTAGCTATATAGAATGAGGCATTCAAAAAATGAAAAAACTCAGAAAACTGGAAGCAGTCCTAATTTGTTTAAGAAAAAGAGGTTTTTATCTCCCCCATCTGTTTGTTTTGGTGGGTTTTTTGTTTTGTTTTGATTTGTTCTTTTATAGTAAATGCTTTTCAACCGGATTTATCATTCCATATTTTGCTGATATAATGTTATACATCACCTTAATTTTAACTTCAGGATTACACAGATGCCTTATAGCTTCTCTAACAAGACCCTGCTAGCAATCATCTCAAAGGAAAAAGGAGACTGCCTGGCAATTGCAGTGGCAATAGCAACAATCTTCATTTAACTAAAAATTGCCATCTAAAATTCCTGTTCAACAGCTGGAGAAGCTTTAACCTGCTATGCACTTTCCTTTAGAAGGTACAGTCTACTTGAAAGACTGAAAAGTTAAAAAATGGTTTAGGGACAGACCCTGTCATAGTTGTGCCTATAAATTAAATCAAAGTGTGAAAATGTAAGTTGTTTTCTGCAATATTTTGCAGAATTTCTTTTTTTTTTTGCAATGCAAATTATGTGTTTAACCTCAATGGATTATTCTAGCTGCTACAGAGGATTCCAATTTGTGTATGTCTTGCCCAGGTCAGTTATGCCTCTGTATAGAAAGCTACAATGAGATGACCATGGAAATTCTTTTGGGGACAGGGAGACAGAGAGAGAGAAAAAACTGTGGTTTCTAATGGATTTTACTTTAGCTACAATTCAATGTTCCTGCCTTTTTGGTGAGTGGAGAAGCTGCTTTTTCTCCAGAATGCTCATTCATTGAATTAGAGACATACCTGTTTTATGGATCAGACAATTTCTTTCATTTACAACTGAGAGGGCTAATTATTGAAGGGACAGTATTACTCATGCATTTAAGATGGAGATTTTGAGCTAAGGCAATTTGGGTTAAGGTGCCCTAATTCTCACATTGTCCTGAAAATGTCTGAAATATTCATTTGTCTGATCACCAAGTTCACTACTGTACCTTACGGAAAAAAAATATTTCTCTTCTTCTGAGTCATCTTATATGTACATTACACCAAAAGTCTGGCAGAACCCTCTGTATTGGCTTGAAAGTATGCTGTACACCCAGCCATATAATTGAAAATAATAAGGCCACAATGAATGGGATGGCCTTGGGGTATAACACCCAAGGGATTCAATTGGTGTCGCTTTGTATCAATGTCCATGCATCATGGTAATTGAGGTAACATAACCAATTACCACATTTTAATTAGAGTTGTAAGGACTTGGGAAAATCTGCAATGGTGAGACAGCTCACTTGAAAAAAAAAAAAAAAGAAAAAAAAAAGAAAAAAGAAAGGCACTTCTTTCCACAAGCTTGTTTCTTAGGAGGTAAAGAGCCTGCTTAAAAGGCTGTTCAGTATTTTTACCCAACAACCTCCTGATTTCCTTCTTTATAATGCATTTGGAAAAAAGAATTGTTAAAGTACACTATATTGCTTCTTATTTGGTATCTTTATTCTTTTACTCTATTTATCTGTTTCAGTGATGCTTTCTGGGAAAGAAAACCGTTTTTCATAATGTTAGGCATGGTATCACCTCTTCACTTCTCTGTATTCAGTGATGTAATATTTTTTTCAACCCATAGAATGTCACCTGTAAGCTTAAAAAATACACAAACCCCCTTGTTTCAGGGATAAAAATGAATCTGTCATTGTTCAGTTATTTTCTAGCTAGCTTCACTAAAAAAACTTAGTTTCTAAAAGTTTCTTATTTTATCACAAGCCAACATTTTGTAAGGTGAGTCCTAGCTAAAAAAATCTTGCATGAAATTTAGAAGTTCATCAAGAGTGTTGATCCCTTAAGTTTTGGCTTTTATATTTTTTAGATTCTGTACAGTTTTGGTGGGTAGTTTTAGGTTTCATATTAAGTGCTACTAAGCTCTCTTCACACAGTAGATAGACAAAACAATTCGTTCTCTAGCTTGGTACCAAGGACAAATTTCAGGCCCAAGAACAAAAAAAAGGGTGAAATGAGAAGAAAAAACAAGGAGGATGGAGCTTCATAACCTGAAGCTGTGGTTGGACAATTGACTCTAATATGCTAATGGACCAGAACTTCTGAAAGTGTGAGACCTTGTGATCTGGTGTCCATTTTGTGACCATTTTGGTTGCATCTTGGGTGTGGCCTGGCTGGACTCTTTTGTGGCCCAGGTGTACCCATTGAGGCCTTTTAATAAATCCCTACTTTATCCTTTTGCTCTGTCTGGTCTCTGTTCCAGGTCAGCCTCCAGAAGGCATCAGTGTCTAGCACATGAAGTACTGAGAGATGGTTAACTTAACTGGATGAGAAGGGCACACTCTGTATTGTAAAGTGCTGAACACACATTACATGATCTAGCCATTCCAAATTATTTAATGACTTACATTTGAACTTTTACAGATTTAATTTTTTTTACTATTACAATTTTTGTTTTGATATTGGACCTCTTCCATATAGTCTATTACAGCACTGTCTTAATGGCTTGCATTTGCTCGCTTTGGCACTTCCTTAAAATATTTTATTTTTAGGTAAATGGATATTTGATATTAAAGTTTGTAATATGATGCATCATTCTCATACTTGCGGTGTGTATGTTTTTTGAGTTTTTGGGTTGCAGTAATGTCAGACTTGTGATGTGGAACAACTATGCATAGGATCTAAAATGCAGTTACCCAGATGCTGAACCTAGGTCTAGATTTTTCTTGGACTTAATTGAAGATAGGTAATACATCCCACATTCTTGCAAGAAATTCTGTGTTTCTCATCATTTTCTTGAGGACCAGCCATAGTTATGAGGGCAGCCATCTGTGCACAGAGTCTGGATGATCTGATAAAACAAAGCTGGTAAGATACCCTTGTTGTTGAGCAGATCTTCATAAAAAATTGCAGACCCAGTCAACTTGAGTCAAAATTCAGATAAATGTTATGTTATATTCTTGAGAGAGTCTCCTGAGTGGTTACCTGCAACAGTAGGTTTTTAGAATGAATAGAAAGAAAAAAATAAATATATTTAAGTCTTTCAACAGAGGGCTGTACTCCATCCTCAGAGACTGCAAATCTTTCTGTCACAACTAAAAGTATAAGGTAACAATTCAAGAGTGAAATACTCCCTGCACTTCACCAATCTGCTATATTATTCCAGCATTTCCCTCACTCTGGCAGATGTCATGCTTTGCCATGGCTTTGTAAAATGATGGGAAGTTCAAACTCATAGCCCCAGCCAAGCCAGACAAGTTCTCAGGAATAATCTGTTTTAGTGGGAAAGTAAGTAATACTCAGAAATTGGAAAGATGATGTTTCCAAAGCACGCTGATGCTGAGAGAACTGTCAAACACAATTTAAACAGCAAAAATACCTCATTAAAAAAGAAAAGCTAAAATGGTTAGGTTTTAATTTTCAAGGACAGAGGTCTTCAAAAAAATTAATTTCCTATTTAGGCACTTAAATATGGGGTCAGATATTTAATAGTGCTCAGCAGACACTGACTCTCATTGCAATGTATTGTGTTCAAATTACAGGGTGAAGTCAGTGTTTTATTTAGATGCCTAATATACACTAATCATAGGTTCATGACTCATGGATTGTTTTAAAAATTACAGTCAAGGGAAATATGAAAGTCACAAACTTGTGATTTTTTAATTAATTTAATGACTTGTTGCTCTGCATGTGTAATGAATCTGGTCCTTCAAGAAACACTATATGAGTGTAATTGAAGCTAATCTTCAGATCTTTTTTTTCAAAGTTCTCAAACAAAATAATTTTTAGAAAAAGAAGAAGAAACCTTATTTTATGACAGGTTGCACTGCAGTTTTTTATCTCACAAGGGCCTTTCATATTGGATGATAAGGCCCAATACTCATAGAACTATGAAAATATATTTGCAGGATCTTCAGGAGGTATATGCATAAGTATCTCATTGTTCACTATTATAGGATATTCTAGGAGCTGCATCAGCTCTAAGCAGACACGAATACAATTAAAAACTATTTAAAAAAATAAATTAAAATAACTAAGGTACAATTGTTTACTCTTTTTTTCTTAACACACAAAGGAAAATGTACCAAATAAAATTATCAGGCAGGATAAGGAATCAAAAGGAATAATCAAAAAGGAATACTATTTTCATGGAGTGCATAATAAAAATGAAATATGTTCCTACAGGATGTGGAGGACAGCAAAAATAAAAATTACTTCAGTAAGTAATCAGACTAATTAATGGAGGAGATATCAATTAATGCTTATTAAATTCCAACTTTGAAAGTCCTCACAGGCTGACTTCTCAAATTTGAGAGGGCAGCTTCTATACCCTTCTATGTGTTAACTTTTCCATAAACATTCACTGCTAACCACTGCAGGAGATGGACTCAGCTGAATGGACTGTTGATCTCACCCAAAATAACTGTTGCTGTTTGAAAGCTCATGAACTTGCAGATTTGGAGGCCCACCTATGGTATATGTACAGTGAAGAAGTTTTACAATATGCCTGGAGAGTTTTCATTGTGTTTGCAGGGATTTTTACTATTTACAAAAGCTGGAATATGGCCATTTAGGTAATGTGCTTTCACCAGAAAAAAACTTTCAAAAATGCACCCACTTAATAGCTTTCCAAGTCATTTCTAGAACAGTTTTTCTGTAAAACATACAGAAATTTTAATAAATAGATTTACTTAATATTTAAATATGCACATACATTTATGTCAGACATACTATAATATGCATTAAATAATCAAATGTAAATCAAGAGCAATGATAATCTGAGTTTCATTTCTGCTTACATATAAGATGTTTGTGTCATTGTTGTATCTCTAATCCTTATCCAGGTCTTCGTGCTTGGTGTGTGCAGTAATATGTAAATTACCTAGCCAGCTGCGTTAAGCAGTGTTTGTTTATTCTATTTCTTTTGGCATAGCATACAACTGAATTTCTGCCAAAAATGTGGCTGCTTCAGGGAACACTGTTCAAGCTGAAGGAAGTTTTGAAAGGATAGATATATCATAAGTCTTTACTCTGTGAAACAGCTTAATCAAAAGAAACTCTGTTCATAAAAAAGACCTGTAATAACATAAAATAATGAGTTTGTAAAATACAATGAGAAACAGAATCTTTTAGAACACTCTGTTTACATTGGCTTGTAAACAGGAATAAAATACTAAGAGGCAGTGACTTTTTTCATGTGTGGGAAGGATGACTAAAGTGGTGAAATGTGAAAAAGGAAGGTTTAAGAAAAATTTTAAAATGGCATATTAATATCCCCTAACACATAGCAGTTAAGTGCATTTAAATTTAGAAATCTGTGATATTTAAATGTTAAAAAATTGCATTAACGATGGGAGAACTATCTAGTTACACTTGCAGTCCTTTCAGTCTTCCAGTCTGACACTTCCTTTTTTATCCAGCCAGCTAATTTCCCCTCCTTTGTGAGGAGTAACTGTTTTCACACTAGTGCTTACCCAGCAAGCCTCCTCATTGTTTCATGGTTAATTATCTTCTTGAGCTTCACCTTCTCCAGCAAAGGGAGAAAGACTGGGCCTCCCCACAGCTCTAATGAAAGCTAAGTTTTAGAGATTCACTTTGTGAATAAATGCAGTGTCTGATTTACAAACATAATAAATGAGTTCCTAAACTTTATGGAGTCACAGCTCATTCAGCAGGTTTACTGGTGTACTGAACAATTCAGAAAAATACTTTATTTTAAAAATCCATTTTGATTTTTAAAAAGAGAGAAATATTGTTTCAGTGTGAAACAAAATACCATAAACTGTTCCAAAATTTCCAAGCGCTATGCAAAAAGTACATGTCAAACACACAGTTTCAGTAAAAACCTGAGCAGGTGCATGAAAGACTTAGAGCTCTATACTGCATATTAACAACACTTCCACTGACAACTGAAGGGCACAGGGCTATTGGTATTAACTTTGTAAACTCTTAGTATTCTTAGGACTTTTTTTGCCTCTGAAAAATAGCACTGAAAATATTCATTGTAGATAGGCTGGAATCTTCAACTTATGCCCAAGTTTCATCTGTGTAACATTTAAAATAAAATAAAATAAAATAAACCTGTAAGAGAAGAAAGCTGAATAATGGCAATATAGTGATTTTGTAACAGTGAGTTACTCCCCATTGTAATTTTTTACTCTGTCAAAATAAGATAGGCACGTATGAATGTCTCACAATAGCAAGATATAGTTGTCTACTACTTTGGTTTTTCCAAGTGAATTTCTACAAAGTATGCTTATATTAAATCATTTTGCAAGTGACCAAACCAAACTATGCACATAATATTGGTACTTGACACACTGCACAGGACCAATTCAATATACTAGCTTAGACTGGAAATTCCAATCCTTTTTTTCCAGCCAGCTCCAGAGCTGTGTTGACATCCATTATGTATAGAGAGAGCTACAAACATCATCACTCACCAGAGAAGGAGAAAAGAAAATAATCTGGAAGTTCAAAGATGAGATGATCTTGGTGAAAGAGCTCTGCCTACCTAGGGACTGCTTATATTTGGAGATTAGGCCAGTGTTTCTATATCACAACATTCTATATCACAACATTTGAAGAGGAGCTTTTCTAAGATATAGGCTGTGTAATGGCAAGGAGCAATTGTGCTGTTGTAGTCTCAAAGTGCTTACCATTGTAATTTTGATTCATTGCCAGAGCTCCCTGCCACTTACTGACAACTCTGGTGTTTAACTTAGCACTTGGAAATCCATAGGTGGGCAGACTGTGCAAGTACTTATAATATGCAGTATTCTTCTAGCCTTTGACTTAACAATACTTGCTTATTGACTCCCCTCAAGTCAATATCTCAAATTTACAGATGGTGAATCAATCACTTCAGGAAATGCCAGAACTGAAATTGCAAAGAAATTGCATTGAAAATTTAAATAAGGGAGACAAGGAGTCCATTGTCATTGATAATGTGAATTTGGTGGTCTCTCAACTGATACAGCAGAAGCAACTGATGATAGGGACAGGTATTTTTCATGCTGTCCTGTTATTCATAAATAATAGATAAAGTCTCCATTTCTAGTATACTGGAAGAATTTTTTATTCAGAAATTCAAGTCTTTCTATTCCAGCTCTTCGTGAGAAAACTTTCTTTCTAGGTTTCTCCTAAGGTCAAGCTCCCAAGGGCTTATGTCCTGCTCTTTTGTACCTTATATCCGCCTATGTTTCTATGGTGATTCTCACTCTTCAGAGTTTTTCACAAACCCTCATTTCTGCTGAAACAAAGCTCTTTAAAAAGCTGTGATTTTGGTGTCCTGATGTGCCTGCTGTAGATTGGAAGTGGCTATTGCATCTGCTGATTCCATTCATAGCATCCACTGAGTTGTTCTGGTTTAACTGAGAGTGCACTGTTAAAGGAGTACCACTTCCAATGTAAATGATACTAAATTGAAAGTGTTAGTAACAGTATACAGACCTCTTAACTAGTACAAAGAGAAAGCAACAGTGATTTTGTTGTGCCATTTTGCTTTGCAAGTTTGTTTCTCTAAATGCAGAATGCTATTGATTTGGCATTGATACGATGTTCCACAGATTCCCTGGTTTTTCTGCATATTTTATAGTCTTAACTATAAAGAAGCCATTTGGGTCAAATTCTGAGACTTTGCATGGATGAACTCCCACCAACTTGCATGGGCATGTATCTGAGATGTAGTGCCAGTGTTTGTTCTGTTCTGAACTATGTGTGCATGGAAACAATTTGGGTTTAGATAAAGCCAGGAATGTTTTTCTAAGAGTTTCATAAAGGGCTTGTGATGGATTCTTGAACAAAGAAAATCATATATTTGTCTGAAGTAAAGGTGAGATATGAAATGACATTCAAGGGCAAAAAATCCTGTCATGTAACCTCTTGACAGATGAAAAGAAAGATACAAAGCAGTAAAAACAACAGTTGGTAAAATGTGTCATGTAGCCAGGTTTTCTCATCACAAAAAAAAGCCCAAATACACAACTTGGGATATTGGTCTGGGATTGTAAACCTATTTGGATGACAATATTATTCAATATAAAAATGTTATATATGTTCTTCTTTCTAGTAATGTTTGAAGGGATTCTTTAGCAAATAAGAAACAGAGATGTTAGAAAGGATGTGGTGGCAAACTAAAAAGAGGCAAATGCTTCTGTAGAGGATGGAAAATAGATAAGGGGTAGGTCATTAGCAATGATACTTTGTACACAGACCAGGGACTGAACTTGTTGAGTCCCTGCTTTTGCCTTGATCTGTGATCAAAGTTAGTTCCTGCAGGCCTTCTACTGACATGGCACACCTTCTGTTTCTTCCTGGCTTGTACATTCCAGTGTGGTGTGTGAGAGGCTGCAGCTCTTCACTCTTTTGTCCATCTGGTAAGCAGGCAGCCTACCAAGGGAGTTAGAAGAACCTCACAGCACACATATGCAGGCACAACTGACCCCAGAATTTTATCTAGCATCATCAAGTGACATAGAAATAGCAGAAGAATGCTTAGAGAATGGACAATTTCCCTGACTTGTATAACACTTCTACTAGTAGGAATTAATAGTTTTCAGCTGGGCATCCTCTTAAAATGTCACTGCAGTTATTATACCCATTGCTTAGAAGATGTGCCCACAAAGCTGCTGCCATGATAAAGCAAATTACCTGTTTTAAAACCTAGATATGACAATAGTAGTCCTTTAGACTATTATTTCTGAGTATTGTCAGAGAATTTCAATCATCATATACACCTGAGCAATGGTGGAGCCTGGTTGTTCCCAGCTCATACTGAGACCCTCGTAGCTGACACCTGTGACTGCAGAGGGCAGAGGCAAAGTCAGTGTCCTTCCAGTGGTACAGGAATCTGAGCATACAAACACCCATGTAGGACCCTGGCACCACCTGTAAGCGTAAGCATACCTGACCCCTAAAAGAGAAGGAAGAGCTCTGCATGTGCAGAGCAGGATTGAGCGTGTAATGTCATTGAGAGAGGCAATAATAATTGTAAAATACAGTAAGAGATTACTACAGATTTAGATCTTATTTTCTCAGGAAATAAATGTGTACCTGCTTTTAATTGCAATTATAACAAATATGTATGTTCACGTATGTTTATTTCATGATCTGTCATAAAGCATGCTGCTTCCATATATTCTGAGAATATATTATAATGTGTAGGCCACTTCGGTGTTAGGCACAGGGAATATTATGCATATGTACATGCTTATGCATATTAAAAATCGGTGTTTGGGATAGTTTTTTTGATGACTATGATATAGGGAACACTGTTTAGAAAATGAGTTTAAGTGAGACAAAGGTGAAGTGGCACTGCACACATGACGATTTCCCTCAGCAGAAGTACTTAGCATGCTTGCATTTTTCAAAGGACAAAATCATGTTTGTCTTCCTTGAATGTGAACACATTCCTGGAGGTGGGGGATGGTTTTCTGTCCTTTTTTCTTTTTCCCCTGGCCCCTAAGTGCAGTTGAGTTTGGACAATTTGGCCACAGCAACTGAAGGATATGTTGCAAGGAGGGAGGAGAAACAGAGTTTGTATTTATTATTGTAAAAGCTCTTTTTTTTTTCATGTTAATTCCTTATAAAAAATAAAATAGTATGTAGGTGTTGCATTACAGGCCTATTTCACCAACACAAAGTATCTGTACTGGAGTAGCACATGCAAATGAAGCCAAAACAGAGAATCATTGTTTAATATAATTTGCTTCAGAAAAAAGCTAAACTATTCATGTTTTAGTAAAGGAAATAAATGAAAAATTGCATTTTTACACTTTTCCTTAAAGAGCATTGGAGCTGAGGAATTATCTTTATTTGGCTTAATAACCTTATTTCTTCCCATTAACATTTTCTGCAGACTAACTGGTTAGCCATTAAACACCAACTCTGCAAGGATTTTAGCACACACCTAGTTGTGCTCAGAAGAGTTATCCCACTGAAATGGGAATGCTTTCCTGAGCAAAATAGTTCTGGATTTAAAGCAGGAATAGCTAAAATCCTTAAAGCAGCACTTTCAAATACATTAGAAATAATTTAACCTTTCATTCTTCTGAATTTATAATTTAACTATTATTCACTTAATCATACTTAAAACTTTTCATGCAACAGTAAATGCTTCCTAAGTGTTGTTTATTTAGTGGTAATATGTAAAAAATAGGAATATGCATAATATTGTTCATTTTGGTTCTTATTTACATTGGGACTTTTTTTACTTTCTTGATGATAACTATTTGCTTTTTCCTACTTTTCTTACTGATCTTAGAGATCTTCTCTAAATGTAGTGGTATTTAGTGACTTTATAATGATAGTGGCCACTTGGACCTACTTTAAATCTACCCATTTTTAGAAAAATTAAATATATGCTTTTACTCACACATTCCTGCACATATAAAAAACAAGTTTCTGAATTCCAGAAAATTTAGTGCCATCAGTTACACAAACTGGTATCCAAAAAGTTTTTGCCAGACAGGACGGTACCTTTGTGAAGTTCTGCCACAGACTGCAGAAAAAGCCAAGGCTTAAGAGTCAGCATATAGGGCTCACTCCATTGAAATGTGAAGTTCAGTAGCACACTCCAAGATTCTCTTTAAATATAGTCTGTCTTATATGTGGAGATCAGCATGTCTATGATAGACCCCCTCCTTTTTGGGTATTTGCATTTTAAGAAGGGATCACAGAATCAGAGAATCATACAGTCAGAAATGGTTGGGGTTAGAAGGGACCTCACAGATCGTCCAGTTCCAATCTCCCTGCCATAGACACAGACTCCTTTCACTGGACCACGTCACTTAGATACCTTGGTCTACGCTAGGTAGAACTTCCTTTGGAGTCTGTAAGAACAAGCTCTCTTAGGAAAGACAATTCTTAATTAACATAAGCAAAATTAAAAATGTGGTGCAGCTCTTACACAAGTAAAGCTTTCCCAATTGGAAATGGCAGTAGAAGATTTATCTACTTTGTGTAAAAGATGAATTGTACAAAGCTGTACAGTTCTTTCAAATGAAAAAACATAGAAGAAGAAACAACACCATTTTTCTGTGAGCAAGCAGAATTTATCTCTGGCACTGTCTGACATTTATCATTTGTACCCTCCTCTTTATAACACCAAGTAAAGGATAAGTTTGGTGAATTTTAAACATTCTGTTGGCAAGACCTAATAATTTATTACCATCATGATAACTCTAATCATTCAGCATCCTACCTTTGTACTGAGCAAACTGAAAAAGAAACATCTGATATGATAAAAATAGTTCCTAAAAATTCATGGGTTTTTTACCTTGCTACTGCTGTCAGTGCAAATGTAGGCTGGCGTGACACCAATTTCCATTCTCCACTCCAGAAATTTATTCCAGAGCCTAGGATGTGGCTCTTCCAAAAACTACTTCAATCTCTGCCTTGTTTGAACAGTTCACTAAATTTTGTAAAAAAAAAATAGGAGAAATATATACCTGTACTAAAAATGCCAAATACAAAATGTGTGTGACTTAAGCTGAGGGGTTTGTTTCAAAGTTAAAAGTTTTTCTGTACTTTGGAAGGGCTGCCAGTGTAGCCGATAACCACTGAATTTGTATTTCAAGGGATATGATGTTTATAACTACAGTTGTAATTTACTAATATCAATTTAGTCAGTTCCTTGGACAAAGAAAGCTTTATTAGTAAAATGACCATATCTACATAATAGTCTTTGCAAGTACAACAATCAGAAATAAAATACAGCAAAATAAAATAAAATAAAATAATTTTTAAAAAATTCCTATACTATCAAGATAAGCCTGCAAAACTTCTGAGTTTTGTGCCAGGCCTCAGAAAAGCATGTGCATTTTAATAATAAAAAAGTAGGCTTTGAAGTGGGGAGCACTCAGTGAAGATGAATAGGCTGAGTTCACAGCTCTACATGTTTTATTGTTTTAGTCCATTTGACTTGCTGAACAAACAAGGCAGCCAAGTGCTGATTTATAGAGGGAAGGTTATCTTCTTAACCAATGAGGACCAAATGTTTTATTTTGAGGAATAGAATCAGATTCTACGGAACATAAAATCCTTGGAACCTGCTGCTGATTTCCTGCCGTCAGTAATTTCTTCTTGCAGCTGGCAGAAGCTTAAAACAGTAAAATCAAGTAGTTTAGGAAACTTCCCACAGCAATGTCTTCCTAATGCTGAGTACAATAGAGTCATAAAACAGGACACAGTGAAAATGAGCCATTGAATCTGATTTCTTTTTTAATCTAACAGGTTTCCAATTATATTCTCTTGCATTTTATTTAAATGTTAGTTAAGGGTCAGCTACAGGTGGGAAACTAAGTCCAACTAAGTACAAACCAGGAGCTTTTATTAAAACTGGCAATGTTTTATATTGAATACAAACTGGAAAATCCAAATAAAGATTTCTGGACTCCACAATGTATAAAACTGCTCTGATAGCCATAGTTTTCTAGCAAATGGTTATTTTCACAGGAATTTACCTTTAGCCAAGGTCTCATGGGGGGAAAAAAAGAACTCTAGCAAAGGTACTCTGTGAAAACTTTGGGGTAGGTAGATCCACAAAGAGACTCAAGGCTTCAACATTAGTCATGACAGATTCACTAAATACTGAAGGCCTCCTAACCTGCCAAGAATGAAAAAATTCTTTCGCACATGCAGTTCTGCCCATGATTATGTGCAATGTCTTAACACAGCTGCAGTACTCAGGGACCTACATTACAGCTAAGCCCAATGAAGCCTGAGGACACAGATTTATCTTAGATGGAGAGAGTCTTGATTTATCAAATAAGTTAATAATTGCATCACCCCATTGAATGGTGGATAGCTGCCCAGTTTGGAGGAAATAATTCCTCCTGATTTCCTTTGATTGTTTTAGCCTTTTGTTTACTGGACATACTGGGATGATATAGCCTTGTTTCTTGCACAGAAACAATACCACCTATATCCATAATTAAATAAGCACTGGAGCAGAGATCTGGCACTGTCTGTGTCTCTTGGTGGTCAACATGCCAAACGCAGCACTGCAGGAAAACATTCTCCTCATCTATCTATGACCAAATTAATATTTGTTTTATGCAAAATGACACATGACAAGCAAGCTTCTTTTAATAACAGCAGGTAGGTAGGGCTTCTCCTGAGAGAATAGCTTGGTTCATATCTCTTACGCCCAGTCTGGAAGTGTCCCAGTCCAAAATCAGTGTCCGAACTATTGAGCTCACAAAAGGGCTGTGAAGCTTTAGTTCCTACTTCAAAAAGAGTTTCCAGCTGAGAATCGAAGTCAAAAGTACGTGCCTTTCCCTGCACAATTAACCTTGGCTGGGTCTTGATGAATCTAAGTTAGTAACTAAGTTGTGCAGAACTGCACTTTGTTGGACTACAGATTCATTTTATCTGCTTTGTATTTGCTGGGACTTGCTCTTGATGTTTGGCATGATGTCAATGCTGTTATTTGAAAAACATCACTTGCTCAAATAAAATTAGAGAAAGCAAGAGCTCAGAGTTGAAAGGTTTCTTGGAAGAAGTGTTTGTGTTTCTGGATACAGTGATCACTGTTCAGCTGTTCAGATGATTTAAACTAAACAATTCTACATTAGTCAACAGTTTTATTACAAGACTCCTTGTAAAAGCAAAGCCTTCTCTAACATGCAGGCCTCTCAGGAAATACAAAAATAAAGTGCAATTAATTTGTGCTCAGCCCCCAAATCAGGGACTATTTCAGTCGTATTTTCAAGGGCTTAAAGATGGTTTGGTACTGTTGGCCACTTGACAAATCACACCTGAGTGAGAAAAGTTAAAAGAAAAATTAAGTTTCTCTCACTTATTTATCAGTCCTTTTCCAGACAAAGGTACCAGGGCAGACATTATTTGAAACTCATGTAGTACTTGATCTTTCAGCGGAACATATTAACATTCATTAGTCTTAATTACTGGTCA
The DNA here is from genome assembly GCA_018697195.1 of Certhia americana. Taxonomy (NCBI): domain Eukaryota; kingdom Metazoa; phylum Chordata; class Aves; order Passeriformes; family Certhiidae; genus Certhia; species Certhia americana. The sequence continues at coordinate 36,717,874 of CM031861.1, forward strand.
TTTGTACTGCCTTTATTATGAAACAAAGAATAAATACAAATTCTAACAAAAATTCATCAAGACTTGTGATGAGTATTTTAAGCTGACTACACAGAAGTTTGTTATAAACTTTTCAAAAATCTTTATAACATTCAAAAATGTTATAAACTTTCCATAAATCCTTAACATCTTAATTATTTTAAATTTAAGCAGGCTAGAAAAAGATTTTTATATATCCAACATAATTTCATGGTTCTTTGCTATCACACTCCTATGTGAGTCCAAGTTAAAACTTACTATATATAAAGTGACTAACTTCAATTAATATATATTAAAGTAAAATTTCTGTATTATATTTTGACAGCAAATAAGAAGAAAAAAAGTAAAAGGTCTAAGAAATCTTTCAAAATGTAGTAGGTTTCATTTCAATTGATCATTTTAATAGCACACAAGACATAACAAAATTAAAATCCTATTAGTGATCATTGTTCAAAAAATGCACTTTACTTCCATTACCTTACATGATTTTAGTGGAAGAACATTTAAAGTACAGCTGTAAATATTTTTAATCTTTGACTTTTTCTTTTACAGGAGCCTCTAAATGTTATTGATCCCAGTTTGATGGATCTAAATGGTCCCAGTGAAGATGCACTAGAATGGGATGAAACTGACATAAGTAATAAGCTCATCAGTATTCACGAAGACTTAAGTGATCCTGATCAGGAGATCAAGAAAGATGATCTAAACCAGAAACCTGCTTCAGAAGAATGTGGTGATAATGATGTGAATGAAGATGAAAGTATCAGTAATCATGGAATTCCTCTCTATTGTCCCAACATTACTTCCCCTCCAAATCCTCACATCTATCAGGTCTATAGTCTTCATAATGTTGAATTATCAGAAAAAAAACACATGCCTTTTTTGAAAAAAACATCCAGACTATCCCATGTAATGCAGTCTAACATTTTAAACAAAAGTCTCAGTAAAGACTCATCCTTTTCATCTACCAAATCCCTGCCAGATCTAATAGGAGGTACCTTATTGGCAAAACCATATAACTGCATGTATCAGAGTGGAAACTTAAGCAGGCATTCTGAGAGTGAGAGTGGGATAGTGAGTGAATGTGATACAGAAACTACAAATAATTCAGAAATCTTTTTGCTAAATGATAGTGAAAGCAGTCAGAGTAATCCTGAAATTGGGCATGTGGAAAGCCAAGTGGATAATGTAATAAAACCAAAACTAAAGCAAGATGAAGATCATACTTGTCTTTCAGATGATTTCAAATTGGCTCCTTCTGCATGTTGTGGAAGTGAAAATGATGAGGATTTGGACAGCATTACTATGTCTAACCCTGGTTGTCTAGAAGAATTGCAAGGAAAACATGATGTGTTTACATTTTATGATTACTCATATCTTCAAGGCACCAAATTCAGATTACCAGTGATAGTGAAACAATCTCAGATTGAAAAAACACATACAGAGGGTAGTTTTTTTCATGACTTTTGCTTTGACAAAATACCTGGTAAATCTGAACATAAGTCTGGAGAGTCACAACCAGATGGGTTTATTCATGATCATACTCTAGCAAGTATCTGTGGAGCTTCAGATCCCAATTCCTGTAAATCTGCAGAAACTGTAAGAAAATTGCCTGTTACAGAGAATACAAGACAGGTTTCAACTTTATCTCATAGTTCTTCTTTAGAATCTCTCTCTGTAGTAGGTGATTTGTTCAGCTCAGGTATTTTTAAAAGTGGAGATGGTCTTCAGCGAAGTGCCTCTTTGGAGAGCTGGCTGACTTCCTACAAAAGCAACGAAGATCTTTTTAGTCATCATGGCTCTGGAGACATAAGTGCAAGCAGTGATTCTGTTGGAGAGCTTAGTAAAAGGACATTAGATCTTTTGAATCGCTTAGAGAATATCCAGAGTCCTTCAGATCAAAAAATAAAGCGCAGCATCTCTGATATAACACTCCAAAGTAGCTCTCAAAAAATGTCTTTTACTGGACAGCTGTCCCTAGATATTGCATCTTCAATCAATGAAGATTCAGCAGCTTCTCTCACTGAACTCAGCAGCAGCGAGGATCTTTCTCTCTGCTCTGAAGACATTGTACTACACAGAAATAAAATACCAGATTCAAATGCATCATTTAGAAAACATCTTAATAGATCTGTAGCTGATGAGAGCGATGTCAATGTCAGCATGATTGTTAATGTCTCCTGCACTTCTGCTTGTACTGATGATGAAGATGACAGTGATTTGCTTTCAAGTTCCACCCTTACCTTAACTGAGGAAGAGCTAGGTATCAAAGATGAAGATGACGACTCCAGTATAGCAACTGATGAGGATATTTATGAAGAATGCAATTTAATTTCAGGACTTGATTATATCAAAAATGAGCTCCAAACCTGGATTAGACCAAAATTTTCCTTGACAAGGGAGAAAAGAAAAAGTAACCTCAGTGATGAAATTCAGCGCAGTAAAGAAGTTAGTAATGAGACAGCAAAAGCCACAGATACATTAAACATTGAAACACTGTTGAATGGTTCAGTACAGAAAATATCAGAAAATAATGGCAATAGTAAGAATGTACCATGTGATCGTGAAAAAGGGACAAAGAGTCACCCAATGAAAGACATCTCTCAGGTTGTGAAGGATCAGCTTGTGGATGATATGGAGAATGGCAATGTCGAAAATGCTCTTGGCAGTCAAAAGGAAGGTCTTGCTAGAGTAGCAGCAACCCCCAAAACTCATGCATCACTTGATGTCAGAGAAGCTGAAAATGATTGTGGTGTCTGTGAAGCATTTACAGACAGTTCAGATGATTCACATATGGATGGCAAGGAGAGTGTTCTGTCCTCAGCTGGATCCCGGAACTCTCCAAGAGAATGTCAAAGTCATCTTCAGCCAGATCATAACTCTGTTGCTTCCTCTCCTGCAAAAAAGCCTTGCCTTGAACCTTTCTCGGAAATTAATACTGTAGGTATACAAGATACAGCTTTACAACCATCCTTACCTAATGGTCAACAACATAAAATAAACATTACTGAAAATTTTCCTGATTGCTGTGCAGCCTTGAAATCCAGTGAAGCAGAATCCAACTCATTAGCCAATGGTTTTGATTTGTGCTGTAACTGTGAATCTGCTGATTTTGATAAAAAAAACATGGAAGATGGCTCAGTACACAATTTTGTGAAGGAGATAATAGACATGGCATCAACAGCTTTGAAAAGTAAGTCACAACCTGAATGTGAGTCATCTGCTCCAGCTTCATTAGCACAGATCAAGGAAAAAGTGTTAGAACACTCTCACAGACCAATTCAGCTAAGAAAAGGGGACTTCTATTCTTATCTTTCACTTTCTTCTCACGATAGTGACTGTGGAGAGGTAATCAAATACATAGAGGAAAAGAGCAGCACTCCTGTGCCACTGGACTTCACAGATGAGAGAGAAGATATTGAATGCTTCTTTGAAGCCTGTCCTGAGGAAGAACGGGTTGAGCAGCAGCAGCAGTCTATTTCTAATGGTTCTTCTGAAGCACAAGTTGAGCAGAAGCAGCCTATTTCTAATCCTATTTCTGAAACATCTTCAGAGTCACTAGGTGAAGTGACTCCAAAGTCATTAGAAGTTAAAACTTCTTCTGAAGGTAGGGATTTATCTTTCTTATGTGGGGATGACAATGATATAAATATTCCAAATACTAACAAAAAATGTGCATCAAGTAATTCAAAAAATGCTGACGATGATTTGCTGTTTTCAGATGGGCGAAATGAAAGTTTGGAAAAGAATTCTCCAGAGGTTAGCACTAAAAAGAGTAGTGCAGGAAAATCACCTGGAACAGAGGGAAAAAAAGGATGTGTTGCTGCTTCTGAAGAGGTTTCAGCTACAGTGTTTCAGATAAAGCCTGGCCATTCACAGAAAAAGGATGCTTTGCATCAGAACAGAAAAACTCTTATTTGTGAAGAAAATCTCCTGAAACTTCATAAGGAAAGACATATAAATATGCACAGATAGAATGTAACCGTCTCCAGGCACATAGATTATTCTAAAAACAGGTATGTACTCTACAAGTTGCACTTTTTTTTTTTTTTTACTTTTTTTACCTTTTTTTCTTAATTTTTTTTTTAAATTTTTTTTGTACAATGAAAGGAAATGAATTGTCATCCACGGTTTCTGTTTCATGATAGTTCTATATCATTTGTTTTGATTACACTATAATCCCAGTTTACATGCCACTAGTCAACAAATGCAGTGAACACTAATTGCTTTTTGCCCTTTGGCTTTGCACTGACTGGAGCTGCTCCCTTTTGGAACAAGTTGCGATATTTCAGAACCTGGGAATTCTTCAAATATAATGTATCAGCCTCCTTTCCCTCCTCAGTTGAGGGAACCAGGAACCATCTCTGCTCATTTATGCCTTTCTCTCCATTCAGTTGGTCTTAGGAGGGTTTCAAAAGCACTTGATAAAGCTGAACTTCCAGTTCTACAATCACTAGTTTGTTTGACTAGTGAGTTGGAAGTCTACAATATTTCTAGACAAACCATAAAGAATGGCTAAGCAGACTGGAGAACAGAGAGATAGTAAGTCATCTCCTGATGTCAGTTAACCATGATTTTAATTCAGTAAGCCATTATTAAGAGCACAATTATTACAACATAGCATTAGGCCAAAAGCTGAGGTTTCCAAAACAACAAATCTTTACAACATCATGAAAGTATATAATGTGTGGCTAATAGAGATAGAAACTGGTAGTCACCCAACAGTACCGCAACCTTTGGTTCTATTTTGTAGTAAGCATTTTGAAACATGAATAAGATGATGGAAACTGAGGTAAAAAGGTGGTTCTGATCTCTACCAATGTTTGAAAATGGTTCAGATCTGCAATTTCTAACCTCACATAAATGTTGAACAATAACTTCACATTTAATAAGAGAAGAGGATCTACAAAGCAATTTTGGATCATTTCCTAGCGTGCAGCATTGCTGTTTTGAGTCTCACTAGTTTGGTGACCCAAAAGCCAGCACAGCTCTATCAAATGCCATTAGTCTTTGGAAACACTCCTCCAGCAGACCACAGCCAGAACAGCGACTCCAAATGCCAGTCCCATTCCAAATGCTGCTGCTTGCCAGAAGCTGTAGCAAGGGAATTTCCAATAAAACACAATGCTAAGCATGGGACAGGTTTCCTTGAGGAGTTCTTGAATCTCCACCTTTGGAGATTTTCAAAATTCAAGTAGACATGGCCCTGAATAATCTCTTCTGCCTTTGAAAAAAGCCTTCCTTTTAACAGAAGGTAGGACCAGTTGATGTTCAAGTTTCCTTCCAACCTAAATTATGTTATGATTCCATGATGTTGCAAGGAGAAAAGGCTGTTATTCAACACTGTCCGTCGAAAACCTTAGTACTCTCCTATGGCAAACTATGTAGCTGTAGCAGAGGATCTCATCTGATTTGTACAAAATAGATTTCTTTGCTGCTCTTAGAGATCTAACTTCCTCATTTTTTGATTTTGTTATGTTATATTTCTAAACTTTGGGCTTTCTATTTGTTGGTTCATTCAGCATACCCACATTCACATACATATATATATATATATATATATATATATATATATATATATATGTCTAGCAAAGCCTTTAGGTTATGACAGCAATCGTCTACAGCTTGCTGCTATCTCAACACATCTCTGACTAATGCATTATCTTGGAACCTTCATAGCACAGAGGATATTTCTGAAATGACTTTGAAATAGGCTGTCATGACCTGCTGATTGCCAATGAGGTTTGATACTTGGACACATCCAAACAACTGGAGAAACAATGGAAATCAACTATGAATTACAAAACTCATAGATAAGTCTGTGTATTCTAGAATTAAAGTAAATGGATTATGTGTACATAGAAGTCTCTATTTGGAAATTGAAATGATGGCAAAAGTCTGAGACTGTTAACTGAAAGTGATGTAAGCATAAGCTTTCCAAGTTATTGTTTTACTAATTTTCTTACTTTTTCACTCATTTGTATAATATTATTTGGAGGAAGAATACTTGCTGTAGTGAGTGTGATTTTTATCCTTGTTGTCATTCTTTCATTAATGAAGATAATGACGTCATTTTTATTAGTACTTTTGCTCTGAGGATCTCAAAATACTCCATAAACTTACCTCACTCTTCAGAACTTTATAGTTACTTACATGGTAGCCAGATTTTGTTCTGCAAATCTGGAAATGAAAATATACAGTTTGTGTGAGGTCTAAGATCGGACATAGAGGATAGATTTAATAATAAATGCCCCTCAATGCAATAAAATACAATGCAAAATCTGGATACAACAACTCAATAAGGTATATTATAGGTTCCACTCTTGACCAGGGGCTGACAAATTATTTTAAGAGAACAAAGCCCTTCACACTACATTCCCGCTTTTTATTTGTAGGAAGCTACACTGGTTCTTAACTTGTTCATACAGCATTACTTCCATGGAAACTATGTACTGTATTATTCCCAGTAGTAAAGTTCTAGAATACATATAGTTTATCTCTGACACACCAAAAATGAAAATATGAGCTGCTAGGTTTGGTTTCACTAAAGTCTGATCTCCCTTCCCCCATTCACAAGCTTGATGCTTTAGCTTCATCTCTCATGCTATGGGGAATGAATTACAGAAGCAATCTATCCTAATTTGTTAACTTATTCAAATAACAGTTATTATACTTAACTATGCTAAAGATTATCTTTTTGGTGGCAGATTGTTTATTTTTTGATGAGGCTAATTACTGATTTTCCAAAGGTAATTTACATTTATTACTAATACATCTTTTAAAATGTGACAGATAAATGTTGTTCCCATAAGTGTATTATGAAAAAAGTTACTATTTAAAAACACATTATTTAATTTGAAAGATAAATGGCAAACACCATTATTTTTTCTGAAGCACCTGTGCTGTAAGCTCATTTAAATGTGTAATTCCATGTGTAGCTGCAATACTTAGAAAAAAAAAATCTATACTATATGTGTATCTTAAAAGCATACTGAGAATTCAAAGCTGAAAAAGGCATGGTTTCAAATGAAGGTTGATTTTGTACTGTTTTAGTATTTACCTGGGCTGTAAAGGAGAATAAAGCTAATAGTGAATAAAAGTTTTTGTCAAATGTTGCAATCCTGTTGAGAAACAATGAAAAAAAAAAAAAAAATTGTGGGAAAATTGTAACAATTCTATGGGCAGGCAGCACTGACTAGTCTTTCATATGAGCCAACACAGAGTTCTTCAACAGAGGCACTCATAAAGCTGTGCTGATTTTATTTCTGTTAAGAGTCACCTTGAAAGATCTATCTGTACATGAGATCATGTGATCTTCTGCTGTCACTGTGACCCATGACTCACCAATGGGATGGGAACTTTTAGTTACAAATTCAATATGCATAAAGATCAATACATTCAGGACATTTTTGTGTTCAATCCAAAGTCTTTTCTAGAGGATGCCTTAGAATTCTGTGTATAATCTGTTAGTTCTTAAATCCAAAAGCTATTTCATTACTTCTGTATTTTAAATTTAAGTTTTAACTTAATTTAGGGGAAAAATAATTTACTTGCACTTAAGAAAACTAGATTGATTTTATCTGACAGTGCTGCAATACTAGATAGAATATTCTGCCACTTAGTATCACCAGGAGAAACCCAGCATTGGTGCTCAAAGCACCTGACTGTTACTTCTTGCTCAGCCACAGATATTTTGTATGACTTTTTCCTTCCTTGTCTCAGCTTTTTTAGAAACAAAGCAATGAGAATAAAGATTAATGAGACCTATGAAAAATAGCTTATTTATGTAAAAGTATTTTGAGATCCACAGATAAAAGATGGCACGTAAATGCAAAGGACTGTTAGTTATTCATTTACTACAGGAGAAAAATACCCACGTTTACATAATAGTTAGTATATAATAATTTACTTTCAGAGACTGGAACTATGACAATAATCTAAATCTTTGCTTTTTTTTTTTTTTTTTCCTAGAGATTTTATGGGGAAGTAAATAATAGTTTCATTATAGAGTTTAAAGCAGTCTGACTTTTTAGCTCCCTACAGTACCTGACTTTAAAAAAGCTAAATAAACAGAGAATCTTGTATTGAAATCTATGAATTACATAATTTTTTAAAAGCTTGACATAATCCATCAGTGAGACTTTTCTTACTCATGCCAGAATTGTAGAAACCTTTTGATACAATCTTCCGCTTTATTCAGATCAGTTCTTCATTCATATCTAAACAGACGGTTGAGCTTTTCACAATTTTCAAGTAAGAGTATTTCTTGTATAAATGGGGAGGGATGTGGTCAGTTACAGCAAAGATCAAAGGAGATGGTGACTGGATAGATCCAGATATTCCTGCTTAACTTGGAAGGCACATAATGCATGTCTGGAGTGCCTCCTAGGAAATGCCTGTGAGATGTACTTTGCACTAATCTTTGAGCTGTATTCTGACAGTTATTTCTTCATAATTCTCATCATAATCCCATGCTCTTTGCTGAATAGTTTAACCCTAAACTCTGAGCTGGATAATTCTATAGTAGTCAAATTTAACTCATTGCTGGTACAAGAACTATCAAAATAGTTATTTAGAATTTAAAAATGCAGTGATGATACTGACACTTCTATTCACAGACCACTTCTGAGACAATCTTTTCCTCTTCTCCATTGAAGTATCACTATATATGTTTGCATAAATATTAAAAATTGTTGCTGGATAGATCTTTTTGTTGCTTGACTTTTGAAAATGTCCAGTTTTTCATTGGTTGGTGCACTTCCGTGTGCTGAAGGTAAGTTCAGAGGTAAAGATAAGAACAAGATCCAGGGAAAAGTTCCAATGGTATGAATATCCTTGTTTCTTTAGAAGCAAAGCCTTTATGAGAATCAGTGATTTTTCTACATCAATTAATTTTTTTACACTAACTTGTACCTCAGGCTGTTAAAAGTAATTTTTAACACTGTGTGCTACTGTATGCTTCTGCATTAAAGGCTCTGGCATGTGATCACTTAATGGCTATCTATTATTGTTCTGGAAGACCTATGTTTTGCAAATAAAACTTCATTTTCTGTAACCTACTATTACTTTTCTGTTTCCTTTTAGAAACTTGGCTGCAATTCAGGTGCAGGTTCATCCTGTAAACCCTGGGATGACCTCCAATTCCATTGTATCACTGCCCTTCATTAAACTGACTCCCAAGATGAATTTTTTTTCCAAATGTGGTTTGTCCATGTTGGCTTTGTGGTCAGGCTGCATATGCTAGTCCTATTTCAGTGACCATTTTGTTTTGTAGCAAGGCCATTTGCTTTCATATGGATTCCTCCTCTCCCAAGCTACCTCTAATGACCTCCCCTTCTTAAATTGGATGCTCCTGTACTACTTACCACTGGTTCTGTTTGAAGTTCTGTAGAATTCATGATCAGTCTGGTTCATCTTTTCAAAATTGTACCTGTCAGTACTCTTCTATTTTATGTATCAAAATTAATATTTATCTGTATAATGCATAAGTTTATTGAAACTATTTTGCTTTTAAAGTGACTATTTTATTGGATTGCAGCAAAAAAGAAGTAATTGGACCTCCTGATTCAATACATCTAAAAATTAAGCAATTTAAATAAATGGCATTTTATTTATTTAATTTTAAAGTTTAATCTATGCAACACTTCAAGCAACAACTACACAGTGTTGTATATTAGAAACTGTTGACATTCTACTGAATTAAGTATAACATTTTGGGGTTTTATGCTTCTTGAGGTGGTAATGAGAAAAAAAAGTTTTTAAAAAATGTGTGCCTTGCTGTATTTCTTATACCATTTATTAAAAAGCTGCTTTCACAGTAAAATTATGTTGGTTTGAAAGGAGGAAATAGCAAGGTTAAGATGTGTGAATAATTTCTGTATATATGTATAACCAACTGCAAACATTGATGTATAATGACAGTATAAAATGCTTTCATGTTTGTGATGTCCTGTGATGTGGAAATTATAAGCCTTAATACCATTAGATTGCATGGTAATTAGAATTGGCATAATAAACATAGTTTATTGGGGAAAAAAAAAACAGAATTGGTGATCTGTTTTACCTGCGTTCCAAGCACAGAATGCTTTATCAAAATTCCAAAGAATATGGTTCTCTTTATTCCCTAGAGATGTGTGTCTCCTTAACTGGTGAAGATTTGTATTATCTAACTCAGAGGTAAGGTGAAGATTTGTATTATCTAACTCAGAGGTAAAGAACTTTGTCATTAAAGATTCTGTAGGTCTTTTGGGCCAAACAAGGAGACACAAATATTAGTATCTTATATAGTGTTTTATGGAAGATGTTTTCATTGTATATCAGCAAGTTTGTTGTCCAGTTCTTAAAATTTCATTCATTTACATAATCTTTTTGAATAAGCTCTATGTGGACACTCTAGCAGTTGGCTGTTTTGATGACTTAGACTGTACATTTAAAGTTCTTTTATCTTGTGCTTAAACTATATCAGGTGGCCAAAAAAAGACAACCAGCCAACTTTACAAGTTAACTCTGCAAACATGGCATTCATCTCCTAAACACACTATTGGGAAGGAATGTCAGGAAATTTAAAAGACAAGCAATGCCCTCTGATGCCACCTTTAATCATTATTTTTCCAGCTATATAAATATTTTTAAGAAAAGCTTCAATATTCCTCCTCTAAAAAATGTACATCAGTTTGACAAGCTTAGCTATAAGCACAGAGAAACTACACTGACCAGAAGATATATTCATGCAACAGTGAAGAAACAGGTATTTAAGAACAATCTCATGTTCTCCAAATTATTAACAGCTTCCTATTACTGCAAGAGGCAAATTATTTGTCTCTCAATTTAAATTTCCACAGTGTAGCCTTAGGCAATCAATGAGGTATGTTGGGCAGCAGTAACAATGCTTATCTTTAAATATAAATAAGGAAAAGTATTTATTAGGTGAACCTTTTGAATCTGCAGAGATTTCTGCACTTGCATATCTTTTATCATGTACAAATCTAACAAGTTAACCGATAATTACCTAAAATGTACAATTATATAGCTAAAGACTACTTCTTTATATTTTAAATATATATATATGTATATAAATGAATTCAAAATATAACTTCTAATTTTAGTAAATTTTTTTCAGGGTCAATTAGGTTTATTTATGAGTTACCCATGATTTTTAAATGGTCTTGACAGAGGAATCAATTTAATAATTATTCTTCATTTCTCTCTAGTATTTTCTGGTTTATGCTATATTTTTTTAAACTTTCTTTGACTATAGTCACACCTTGCACAGTGACAACAGGCAAACTAATAATTCAGAGTCTTTTCAGATCTGTCATCTCACCCAACAGACTGTGCAGAACTCCATCAATTACTTGTACCATTCTATTAGGCCATTTGCCACAAATTCACTTTTTTCCTGGGGGAAAACAGTATTACTTGTCAAATCAATAAGCCACATATTCATCATACAATATCTGGAATATTATATGGTCACAACTCAAATTTCTGAGGTTCCTCTCTGAGAGATTGGAGCATTTTAATTTGGCTAGTAACCCTAGATCTATATTATTTGGTCTCATGAGATAAAGTCATCATTTTTATGACTGTGATGCAAGGCACATCATTATCAGCTACTCCTTTTTTGGCTAGAAAATTTACCCTCTTTGAAATTTTTATTCTCAGAACGGAGTTTGTTGTCAATAAAAGTTGATTTCTAAGTGAAACCCATATATATATATATATATTCCAGACTGAGGAAACAGGACTGTTTCCTCTCTTAGTGTAAGTCATGCTTATGGCCGTATTGTGCTGGTACTTCTTGCAATTTCCTAAAGGAAAATATTGGTATGGTGTAAAACTAATGTTGATATACCAAGAGTACCTCTAAGATGAGCCCATGCAGAGAGTCCTGTATAGAATTCATTTCTGCTGGTGAAATTCTTTTGTGGCATAGAAGAATGCTGCAAGCTTTCTGCAGAATTTATTCCCTACTAAAGTTCCATAGGCTGCTTTTTATTCCACACACTCCCTGGCTCATGCTTGAACAACATCTGCAATGTGTGAGGAGGCCATTTGACAGCAATGGCCCTGACACATGGATCTCCTTTTCCTGCCTACTTCACATTCCTCCCACAGAGAGCCAGAGTTCTCCAGCTCTAAGCAAAGGGAGTGCACATTAACACTAGTGCTAAAAAACGTGCCTGGGACTACAACTTAAAATGTTTTTTTTCCAATCACATTAAATTTGAATGTTTTAAATATATATTTAAGTTTTAAATATAGATAGACTTCTAAGCCATGTCCCCAGTCCTTCTCTCTTAAGGGTTTGCATTTTTCCCAAGGTAAATAAAAGATTTTTAGTGGAACACTGCATCAGCATGCAAAAACTTGAAAATATTCTCAAATTGTTTGTGTTTGGTTTGCAATAAAGAGTTGCTGTCATTTATACAACATCTCAGCCTTCCTCCTTGGTAACAGGATGCACAGAGGACATAGCCTTCCACACCACATATTTCAGCATTTCAGTCCAATTCCCCTGTGTTGATGCATATTTTGAAAAACATGTATCTGCTAAGAGGGCTGCTTTTGGTTTTTTTGGTCCTTTTTTATTTGGCCAGAAGACATCAGGAACGTTATAAATTTTTCTGTTCTGTTGTGCACAGAAAAGGGGTTATTAATGTTTAGGCCAGACTGTACTTGGCTCAAGAGGATTAACAGGGATGTCAAATTCTTAGCCAAGTCAATCTCCTTCACTGACAAGTTATAACAAACTTATTCCTAATAATAGCATCACTTTGAGAGGGGTTTTGGCCAACAAATGACATCTGATCTATTGCCTTCAGTGCTGTGTGTCTGATTTTTCAGAGTTGCCCTGTCTTTTATGTTTTTTCTACCAACCTGAAAAGCTTACACTTTTCCTATGACCACTGTTTGTTCAGTAAACACGTGTTCATCTCTGATACTAGAAATGTTGTTAAGGAATATGCCATAAGTGAACTTGGCATCACTTAAGTCTATGTACTGGAGGAATTCTAAGTGCTTCAGTGCTTTAAAAATGGAATTTCCTTTGCACAGGCAAGTAGTACTACTTTATTTCTGGTGAGTTGAGAAATAAGCTAAGCTAAAAGTGAAGTTAGAATTGTATAATTCAGTAATTTTAGAGTACAAATATTACTGGAAATACATGATGCTGAAGCTGTGCCAACTAGGCTGGAGGGAGGATTTTCAGATCAGCAAATGTCATGCTGGCTGATAAAAGAGAGAAGGTGAGGAGGAGGTGGAGCTTCAAGGATGGTTGATGGGAACTAGCTTTGGTTAAAGTATTTGTAAAATAATAGGAGCATACACTGTTTTGAAAGAGATTTATCTCTATTGCTAGACTTGTTATTGGAAAGTGTAAAGTGATACTATTCATGAATACTCATTTTTCTGAATCTGCTGTTCAGTTATGCCAAGCATATCAATCAGGTGTACCATTGTCAGTTAATTAACATTTGATTGCATTAAACACAGGGTGTTGAAGAGGAGGTTTCTTCTTGGAGGGGAGGGGTGTCTGTGTGATTTCTTTGGAGGGGGAGGGATGTGTTCTTAGTAATTATTGTCAGCTGTGAGAAAAGTCAAATTGTAACTTGTTAGTGCATATTTCCGTGCCACTCATCATTCTTTATGGCCACAATAAGATGGGAAGACAAAGGCAGCAAGTGTTTCAGCAGCTTAGTCCTCAGCCATACCATATACTGCATCTGGAAATGTAAATGTTGCCTGGGTAGGGTAGGGTAGGG
>CM031861.1:36732054-36747538 GCA_018697195.1 Certhia americana
GAAAAATGAAAAATGAAAAATGAAAAGGGACAGGAAAGGGGAAAGGAAAGGGGAAAGGAAAGGATGGAGGGAGAGTGAGAAGGAAGTTGAGTTATACCTGTACTACATATCTATAACTATTTGATAGCATTTTGTAACATAAGACATTTCATAGCATTCAAAATAATGAATGATTTGGTTAAATCTGTCTTCTCCTAGCCACATAATAACAAGTCAGTCATGGAAATGGACTGGTAGTGATTTCAGACATGATAGAAGGAGATACTATACTCCTTCATATGATATAGAATTAGTCTATGGAATTTAAATTTTTCATTAAATTATTGAGTAAAATAGCTTAGTGGGATTTTAAAGGAGAGTAAATGTAGAATAGGCTGCCATGCCAAGAGAGGAGGTTAGTCCAAATGAATGAAGGTGGAGATGATGAAATCTGCTGTCTGCTGAAAGGACAGGGAAATTTCCCAAATTCAATGCAAAAGTGGCTAAAGCAAGATGGAAAAAATTCTGTCTTTCTCTGAGGCAATCAAAAATGAGTCAATGACAGACCTAAGGTACATACAAAATGCATAGAAAATGTCTGGGTATCTTTTCCTAAATCATCATTCCACTGTTGAAAATGAAGATATGGTGTCAGAACCAAATTACTTTAATTACTTGACAAGCCATTGTGTTGCAACATAAAAATTTATCACAATATGATTTTGTGGATAATTATAACCAGCTTTTCGTATGTTGCATTTAACATATATATTTTTAGTTAGCTGTAGTTGACTGTGATAAATTATATTTCCATAAAGAAAACACTCATATTTCAGGCCAGTTGGGTAGCAGTATTTCAGAAGAATACCCCTTCTTTAATCACATACCTTGATGGAGGAGTTCTCAGGAGCATGTCAGTACAACTCAATTCTTTCCACGGGAACTGAAATCTTAAACTGCCCTACACAATGAATTACCTTGTCACATAAAGTGCAAAATGGAAAACTGTTTTCAAACTTATCTCATATAACGACATTTACAACAACATGTTTGAGGTGATAAGCCAATAATAATAATTATATTTGTCTTAGACTTTCATGGTACTCTGAAAGTTTTATGCAATAATATACACTTTTGTTTTTCATTCAAGACAATTCTGTACCAAAACTTTTACTTCATGAGTCTTTAAAACAAGCCATGTTTTGCATGCAAGCGAAATTCTTAATTTAAAAATTGTCTTTAAAAAAAACCCTATATAGTTTCAAGTGCAAGCCTACTTATATATCTTCACACAAAGATTCAGGTGGTTCTTTTAAAATATGATATACACTAAAATTATTTTTAAATGTTTTTTCAATGGTGATCAACAATATTTATCTTTACTGATCCCTACTGTGACAGTAAACATACTAATGAAATATATCTCAAAGTATGTCTTAAGCTTCATTAAATTGAAATTGTGATATGATGAAAATTCATGTTAAGTTTAGAAATCTACATTCTAATAATTATTTTTTACTGTATACTCATGAAGTTTACTCAAAGACAAGAAATTTCAGGAACATACTTCCTGTCACTCTTGCCACTGCCAGAACATTGCCCTGTCTCACCTTCTGCATCTGGCACCTGTGAACAGAGGCTGAGATTTCATCAAAACACATCTGCAGCTGAACCCTGGCTTCTGTGAACAGGAGCTGAGATTTCATCCAGCTCTTCTAAAAAGAAGTTTGACATGACATTTTTAGAGGTATTAGAACTGCAGTTATTTAGTATCTGCAAAAAACACATAGAGATCTGGTGCTGTGGAAAAATGGGCCTCTGGGGAAAAGCTTGACTTTCAGCACTGAATATGTGTGTTGAGCTGGAAAACAAAGGCTTAAAAATGTGAGAGAAACTTCCCAGACACCCCGGTGAATGGCAGCTGACAGTCTTTAATGGGAAAGAATGAAATCACAGAACAGTTCCTTGGAAAGTAGAATCTGATAAGTGATGTATATCCAGCACATGGAGTGGAGTGATTTGATGTGACTTCTGCACAACAAAGGACAACATTTCTCAAGGTAGGTGTGGGCTACTAAAAGACCTATTGCAATGTCTGCAATTATATGCTTAAATCTAAAAACTACCCAGTAAATGTATAATCTTTACAATATTATTTGCTGAAACATCAGTTTGGATAAAAATGTCCTTATCTTATGTTTCATTACCAATGAAACAACAAACCAAAACATTCAAATGAACATCTCATTTGAGTAATTTTCCCCAGTCCTTCTTTTATGACTACATGGTTATTTTTGCCTTGCACTAGAGGTAACAATACAGTAGTTTTGGGGAGAATATCTGTTTGTTATTAAAAGTTCAAAGTAAACTACCTCCCAAAACTTCCTCTGTACCCCTTCTCTCAAGTAAACATTTGTTTCTCATCAGCCAAATTTTAAAAAGAAGCAAATCTACATAGTATAAAGTTCTTTCATTTATAACCATCCACTTTTAAAGACAGGTCTGAAGTTCATAAGTGTAATTTCATTGTGACAATCTTAGTGAACAGAAGCCAAGCTTTTCCTACACAAGGATCCATAAATAGTGGTTCTGAAAGAGGAGCTCTTGCTGTTTCATCTACTAGTAATACCTACTCCATAATGCAGGCTACAGACTCCCATGGTTTGTTTTGCATATCAGGAAATTCTGTTCTCAACACAGAGAACATGGTTAGAATGAAAGGGGGAAAAGATCATTGAGTATTTCTCCCTCTGCAGTGTTGGAAAGTGGAAGCTGGATAGTGAGGTCTTATAAGCACAAGGGCAAAGCAGTGCATAAATAAATAAGTGGTGACACAAGATACAATGTGGGAAACTGAATGAGACTAAGATACAGTTGCTTAAAAAGCCAGTAAAAACCCAATTCTACTATTATGATGTAAAACAGTGCCACAGTGGCCCCATAAATAGCCAGTCTTTATGTAAGATAATTTTCCATTACATAGGTGGAAACCAGAAACAACTAATATGAACTCATAAAAGTGCTAATGAAGTGGGATGAATCTGCCTAAAGAATCAGATGGTCTGCACCTGTCTGAAGTGTGGCAAACGACTGAAATAATTATTGCAGTGCCTTTGCTTAGTAAAAATCTTTGAACACCTTTGCATACTGTCTGCTTTATAAAGGCATAGCAATTTCCTCATGCTATAGCAGTTTCATCCAGACTATACTTCATCATCTGTCAATACTTTTGGCTAAGTAGCATTCTAGCATTTTAAACATGGTAAGATTGCTATGGTATTGCATATTATTTAGTATTTTCCATTATCTCATTTAGACATAGAAATCTGTTTCAAGGTTTAGTTAGAAATAGAAGGTTTAAAACAATTTATTTCATCATTAAATCTTTACTTTCTACTGTTGTAAATATTTTGGAAAAAATAAATAAAAATGCCTGTGTTCTAAAGAAATTTATCAATTAAATAATCCATTAACTAGCTATACATTTTAATTTGCATTGCAATGATCATGATCATTGCTGCCAACACTAGATTTTGCAGAATTTAGATCCTTTTCAGAATTCAAGCTGCTAAATGCACAGTGTAATAACACATGACAAATTGCCCTTTAGTACTGGCTAATGACAAGTTTATTTGTAGCATACCCTGTGTATTAGAATATAAACATGAAAAAATAAGTAATTACAAGAAAAGATCTTTAAATGGATCTCTCCAATAATTCTCCTAGATTAGATGACAGACTAGTGCCTGGATTTCAATTCCTGGCCACATGTACAAGACTAAGCTTTTAATATTTTTTAAGACAAAAATGAAGTAGTTATTGCGCTATTAACTCATTTTACAACCTAAGAGTTAAGAGTATTTATATAAGACATTTCTGAAAGGCTTAGTTCTTATTAGTGTAAAACCAGAAGCTTTAATGTTTTTTATATATTTAATAATCTGTGCATTTCTAGTGTTTGTATATGAACTCTGGACAGCTAAATAATCTAGCAATTCCAAAAAGTGCACTTACTTTTCCTGTCCCATTCATTACTGTCCTCTTTGCTCTCACCATGGCTAGACAAACCCATACTTTTACAGAGAACAAAAAACACTTTTCCCCCTCCCTTTTGAAAGGCACAGAAAGCTGACCATAAATACATGGAAGAAAGTGTAAAGAAAAGTGTGTCTCAGAAAGGGGACTAGTATGGGGCTCCACAGCAATAGTAGAAGAGAGACAGTCTTTGCTTATACTGCAGCAAACTTTAATTTCCTTAAAATCAGTCCAATAAGGCCAATATCCAGGTTCTAAGGCTGCCCAAAGGAAAAGGTTTGCCAGACTATAATCTTTGTGGAAAAGTTCTTCCCTGACCTTTTTTGCCACTGTATGTCTAGGACAGCACAGGGAGGTCAAAAGTGCACTAGTTGTAAGAACCAAAGATGAAGCTTAACCAGACACTGAGAGCAATGATTGTCAAACAGCTCCATTTGCAAGACAAGAAGGGTATCCTTAGCAGAGCAAGGGGGATGAAAGAGATTATTTTCTAGGGGTCACATTTGTTCTTCTTTTTTGACCTCTCTCAAATTTGCAAAAGAAGCAGTGAGAGTTTTCTATAGCAAAGAGGTGCAACAAAGAGAACAGGACTGTGCTTTCCTCATCTCTTCTCTGCTAGTCTTCCAGCTTCAGTTATGCCTCTCTTTCTTCCTCTAAGAGCCAGTGAAAGCACAATAATTGAATACAGAAATTAAAAGGACAATTTCAAGTGCCTATAATTTTACATTTCGAAGCCCTTCTTAGAACCTGGATCTGAATTTGGAGTAGGGTTTGGAGTGCTTGTTTGCATGTTTTACTACCTCCCCAGTTTCTGTCCTTAGTACCAGTATGGCTGTTGCACCTAGGAAGCCCTACCCATGGGTCTGTGAGATTCTAGAAAGGAGCAAGCTGTTTCTGTTTTTCATTTTGAGCTGCCCTCTGTTTTTTATTGCCTACTGTTTGAAATGAACCAACTCGATTTAATTTCTGGTTCCCATAAACAACTTAATTCTGGATGCTGGAACATTGCAGGGGACTGTCGGGTTGCAAAGTTATGCATATTCCTGCCTTGTCTGGTAGGGCTCACTCCACCAGGGTACAAGTGCAAAATGTTGCATGAAGAGAGACCCTTAATAGTACTTAGAGTTCTGAAGACACTGCTGTGTAGTAAAGCAATTTGTAGAACTATCTTAGTTGAGTTTAAACTACTTTGATTCCTCTTAAGATCAGGCAAAACATATCCAAAAGCCATATTGGTTCTAGAATGTCAAGGTCTTGAACTTGAAATAATAAATGAAGTTTTGACTTAACACTGAAGTCTTCAGGTAATCATATATTGATAAGATAAATTATTTGTCCATCAAAATGATATGCCTTGTTTAATAATTAGTGAGTATGAAACTCATTTCTTTTCTTTGATAAAACGTCAAGATGGCAGATAAATGAAGCAGTTGTTATAAGGCATGGAATGAAGTAATTACTGAGTTTTGTATTTCTCCACTGTGACCTAAAATTCAAGTTTGACCTCATTTTTAAAGAACAAGGAGAGGGGAAAGAAAAGTTCTAAGCATAGGTGACTGAGAAATATATTTCAAAGTAATTGACTGGAAATACAGGATAAAACTCCCAAAGTCACAAAACCCAGCATTAATTACATTTTCAAATACTCCCATCTTGACAGAGTAGTTAACAATCAAGATTTCACTTGATAAACTTCCCCATAGTGGGAAGCTCAGGTTATGGCCAAGCTCTTCACAAGCTATGTAAAAATAATTTTTTTAAAATGCAGCAAGTCAAATAGTATCTAAGGCTAAGAAAAGAGAAGAAATTATGACAGTAATGGGCTACATTGTTTAGCTTTAAATGGGATTTCATGTATCTTTAGAAAGCTTTCTATCATAGGAATGGATTCTGTGATTATTTTTCTTATGACTTTAACTTATGTTTTACTGTCAGTCATCAATGATTTTTTAACACATGGAAAAGTTCTGTTTAAACATTCCCTCAAACTACTTGGCTAAACTTGCTATCCATTGGGTGCCTCAGAGGATAAACTATTGAAATTTAAGCAGACTAATACCTTGTGCTTATTCCCATGGCTAACACAGAATTTTGCAGTTATTATGAGCTTTAAGCCAAAATTTTATTCAATGGAAAGCTTTGCCTGACTTATAAAGTAAATAGGTTGCCTCTCAAGTTTGGGAGGAGCCCTTAAGAATCCCTAAATAAGGGAAGGATAGGCTGGTTGTCCCTGTGAGCACACTGAGCAGCTTTTCAAAGGTGCTTTTCAAACTAAAACTCAAGCAGGCAACTTCCAGGTTACAAGGATGACCTAGGAATTGAGAAGATCTTTACATCTTGTTCTTGGATTTCTTCACATCAGATATATTCTCCTGAAAAGAATCTTTATTTTATTTATCTTTTGTCCCATTATCTTTAATGGGACAAAACTGTCACTACTTTATTACTTGATTTCTGGTCTGTGCAAAACATTGTTTTCCTGATAGAAACTTTCCTCTGATTTATTTTCTATGAACAAGAATCTCTGTGAACAAGTTACTAATGACAGATATGATGTACAAAATATTTTATAGCTAAGACACAATATCTTTCTATCACGTTTAATAAAAGATATTAAATCGGT
Source organism: Certhia americana (assembly GCA_018697195.1). Taxonomy (NCBI): domain Eukaryota; kingdom Metazoa; phylum Chordata; class Aves; order Passeriformes; family Certhiidae; genus Certhia; species Certhia americana. The sequence continues at coordinate 36,738,692 of CM031861.1, forward strand.
ATTAAATGTCCTCAGTCTTTTAATTGTCACATTTCCTTGATTCTATTAATCCTTGCCTTGTCTAAAAATTGTGCCTTATGTCTTCCTGTCAACAGCAACAATTTGTCTCACTGTTTACAATTCCTGTTAAAGGCTCTGAAGATATAGCGTTTGTTATTGAGACAGACAAAAGAGCCTTTTCCCCTATTTTCTTAGGTAGGTTTCTTCCAAGAAGTTTTAGAATTTCACAGTACACCTCTAATGTCATAAAACACCATTAAAAATACCCTCTTGTTTCACTTCAAGGGAACGGGGGGGGGGGGGGGGGAGAAAAAGAGAACTTATCCATTCTTACAAAACCAAGATCTGAATAGAGAAATGCACCTACATAGTTGCTGTAGACACTGTTGGCTCCCTCCACATTCTTTGCAGCTCTAAAAGAAAGAAAATCATGATCTAGTGCAAAATAATTGAATATAGGTCTCAAAATGGGGATCTCAATCCATATTTGAATCTTGAAACATGAGAGTTGTTTTTCAGAAATTCTTATCGCCCCTATTTAAATGACAGATTTCAAATTAGGTCATGTAGATTGAATTTAGGCTCCTAAACTTGAAACACCTAATTTAGATGCCCCAAAGTCATTAAAGCTGATGATCTGAATGCTTTGCAGAGCTCTCAGAAAACTTTTAATTACCAAGGCCTATATTAAATATAACTTTCACAAAATATGGCTTGTGGCTCTACTACCTTAGTTCTCTTTCACTCTCTCTTTCGTAAGCTTTTAAAATTAAAGATCTTAATTCATTACAGCAATAGAGTTTTAAGCAAAATTCAACATATATATAATACAATACTATTGTAATACAAACTAACTGTTGTGATATGGACCATGCTTCCAGCAATGAGTACAAAATGCTGTACTTAGTCCTTTTTTTTTTTTTTTTCTTCTCTTAAATCTTCTGCAAAGCACATTTTAAAAAGCAGGCATGCCCTAGCTCATTGTGCTCTGTATGTTTTACAAACGCATCAGAGATGTGGAGAACACACACAAAAACCATGCTTCTGCCTTGACATGCATCATAAATAAACAGGACTGTCTGAGACTTTGACCTCTCAAATGGCATTATGGATGTATATCATGGACCAAGCCAGGAAATGTAGTTTAATTACTTCAGAAATATTTGGTTAATTTAAAAGCAAAAAAAAAGTTATGCAAAATGTATCAACCCTAATGAAGATCCTACTACAATTATTTCCTTGTGCTTGCTAAATCTTTCAAGATCCAGATGCTCTTCCAATAATTAATTGCATAACTTATTAAGCTTCTCTGATTAAACTTTTAACTATTTGCTTTGGAGAAAGGAAGTACTCAAGTTGGCTTGGATTTTAGGAGCAACAGTATTTTTTTCAAATACAGAGGCTACGCCTTACATTATCTTTCTAATTATACCTTACTCTCTAAAAAGTAATTAATTTCAAAAAGTTCAATATAATTGGTTACTCTGCACCCAGAAGGGTTACTGTTGTTGGAATGAATGTCTTGCAGTGGGATAAAAACAAAAATATTGTCCAAGAAATATAGACTTCATGCAAAGGATCAGTGATATGGTTGGTATTTGTTATAACACACTCCAACAAAAGTAAAAGCATAATATAATACAAGTCCAGCTGTAAGGCCAACTTGTTCTGAGATAAAATAATTTTATGGTGTGTGATACCATGGACAATATCCTGACTGCACATAAGCAAAGTCATTGAAAATAACCATTTACATGTGGTCTATATTTACAGGAAGGACTCAGAAAACAGAAAGAACTTGAATTGTCCACACAGGGACCGATGCCATTCAAATTTCTAAGTCATCACTTGATACTGGGTGATGTTGATGCTGTAATTAGAATATGCTTGGAATTAATTTGAATATTCAAGGTTTTCTTGTTTCAAATTCCCTAGGGGAAAAGTTCAGCTTTAAAGTCCATGAAGAAATATCTTCTGCTTTCATTGAACTCTTAATGCAAAAGATTTAAACCCAGGTCCTTTGTACTACATCCCATCCGACAAGTGTCTTAACTGGTGTAGAGCTACCTTCACAGCTTTTGTCTTTGTGAATATTAAATAGTTCAACAGACCGTACTAACAAGGATTTCCTTCCAAAATCCTTGCAGTCTTGTGGTTGCAACACTAACCAAACAGTTGAAACAGAAGATTAAGTCTCCTGAGGCAGAGTAATTTAAACTTTCTCCCATATTTGAGGAGTGCTCTTATCACATAGATATTGTAGATAGGACAGTATTTTCTTTTGAAAGAAGATCACCCATCCCTCTGGTTCTCGAGTCTTTAGGGAGACAAATGATTTCCTAATATATCATAAACCTTCTTCAGTTTAGAAGGATGATGTATAAAACTCTCCCTTGTTTGGAAAGACTTTATTCAAAAAGTATTTTTTCAGTTATATAACCAGGCTATCAGCTGAAAATATTGCCACATTTTCTTCAAAATTATAAATGCATTATGTTTCATGATTTTTCTTTCTATTTCTTTACCAAAGGTGCATATTTTTGGTGGACAGATAAAACAAGTTACAGTTTCTTTTTCTAGTAACATGGTGGGGAGTTTCATTTTGGTTTGTCTGTTTTGGTATGTTGCTTGTTTATTTTAATTAATCACTTGTTCTGACAATGTCAAAAGAATAGAATCTATCTGGAATATTCAAGAAGATTTTGTAAAAGATTTTAAAATTGCTTTGAAGTCCTTATTCAGAGCCCAACTTTATGTGCAATGGTACATGTCACAGTGTCCAAGAAAGCCACTACAAATGGAACACTCTTGGAGCTTAATGAAACAGGCAGAGTTTATAATCTTATTAAGCTGATGGGATACCTATGTATAAAAGCTTCTCATGGAATTTGTATATAAATTCCATTTTCCCAGTACCAGAAGAATATTTACTTTGCTGCAGTTAGGCCTCTTTAACAGAAAGGGAAATAAAGCACAAAAATTGGCATTGGGGAATGAATTCATGAGCAGTTGTACTGAATCTGTATGAGGTGAGCAACCGACAGAACAGCTATAAACTACACTCAGTAATAAGAAGAGAGTTTTACGTTAATGTTTCTTGGCCTGCTTTTGAGGAAGGCTATGTCAACAATCTTAATGGCAGATTTAGTCTCTGCCCCTGTAAATCACTCTGGCTGTAAATAAGAATCTGTCTATGTGGATGTCTCCCCTGAATTTGGGACCACTAAGTGTTGTATTTTTGCTGGAAAGATTAGGAGTCACTTCAGACTGTAAATCTGAATAAATTTGGATACCAATCAGGCAGTTCTAACACCAGCAAAACTGTTGCTGATTTGAAGGGAGAGAACAGGATATGTAAGGAACAGAATTAGCCCCTCACATAGTTTTTTCAGAGAAATTATTAGTGGAATTATACACAATGCATTTTTTTCTGGATTTAACATTATTTGTTCAAAACAGTTTTCTTCTTTTTGGCATTTGTACATGCATATAAACTCTTTGTGTTATTCTATACATTTGAATTCCACTGATAGGATCTTTTTTCTGCCTTTAAATCTATGTCACAGACCACAGGAAACAGCTTCTGATCTCTCTTGATAATATTTCCCAGATATTCCTATCATGCTATTAATTTATCATTAATGAAAATAACCCACAACAAAACAGCTGTGACACAGCTCTTCAGCGTACTGCATGCTGAAGATAATTTAAATTCACTTAGTGGGAATCTACACAGGATCTGTAGATCTAGTGGATCTATAAATGACAGATGTAGCTCCAATTACTGGCTCATGCCTCATCAAAGTCATTGAAAGAAAGGAAAAGAACTGGTGTCTTCCTTGTCAGTCTAAATCAACAAAGCTCCCTTCTAGACAGAAAAGTAAAGCTATGATAGAAAATAGCTGATAATGCAGCTTAATAGCTTCTACATTAGAGAGACTCATGTAGGTAGAGACTTACCTAACTGAACTAATACCATAGGAAAGAAGAGATTTGAACTCCAGCAATAATCTTTATTTCATAAATACACAAGTATCATGTATTTTATTCAAGTGTAGGAAGAGAAGAGTAACCATTGCAGAGGTGTCCAATCTGAATGACAGTTTTGCTCTGAAAACAGTCAATCCAGTCAGTGAATTGAACGAGGAGTAATGGGCAAAATTGGACAATTATTACTAATTCTGCTGTGTAGCTCAATAGAAGATTTCAGCCTCTAAATTACCTTTCAAAAGTACTGCTTTACCATGAAAACAGAGAATTTGATTCATAGCATGCTTTGAGAAGAGTAGGTAATGGGAAAGTTGTAGAAGTTAGTGAAAGGTTTTTAATGCTTTAAGTGTGCACTGGCTCCCTTACACCATGGCATATGTCTGTAGTCTTGCTCAAAGCATGAATATCAAATGAAAAACTAACAGAAAACTTAAATCAGTGTACCAAACATTCATGCATATTTTACTATATCAAAGATATAGTAAGATAGAAAAATTATATGAAAATAATTTAAAATACTGCTTTATGTACACGATGAAGAATAACTTCCCTGTAATTCCCCCCTCCATAGAGGTTTCCTACCTCTGCCAAAAGTGCCTACAACAAATATCTGTTTTCTTTCAAACCTTCCTGAAAATCTTAGTTGGAGGACCTCTAGTTTCAAAGGAGTAAAATTATTACTTTGTATTCTGAGGGGAGGTCCAAAAAAGAATACCTGAACTTTGCATCATCTTGCTGCAACACATGCAATCAATGCCTATCATTTCCCCATACGCTTTATTCAGCTCCATCATATTGTCTGCTCACTCTGTAATACCATTAATTCTACAGAGCATTTTTTTTCTTTCATGTGGAAAAATAATTATATCATGCAAATATTGTTCTTTGGGTGCTAGGCACTTTATATTTCTGTTGGAATTTCAAGAGAAGGAGTGTAAACATGAGCAACAATTATTGAAAGTATTTCCTTGCATTAACATTACTTAAATTCAGTTTCAAATGCTTTGAACAGGAAGTCAGACTAACTTGTGTGGGATGCTTATTTTTGCATAGCCTAGAAAATGCTATTTGCTTAAGAGTTTTGTGAGGAAAACAAACTGTAGCTAGACACTGAGTCTGGTTTCAAATATGTTTATTGATCCCCTTTTAGTTTTGGCAATAATGTTGCACTCTTGATGGCAATGGACTGATAGCATCTGCACAGCGTATTCTTTCTTTTCTGCAATTAATTCTTATAGGTAGGTATTATGGCAGTTATGTCCCCAAAATTTACTGGACCAGTGCTCTGTGTAGACAAATAGCTTTATGTTAGCATTTCTGCTGCTTCGTATCTTTCTGAAATCTGAGCAAACATGTTTTCTCTACACAGTGTTCTGAGGCAAATCTGAAAAAATTGTGTAAAGGAAGTTCTTTCTTTACCTGTTTCTTTTGTATCTCAAAGAGAAGTCTTGTTTCATCTGAGTGTAGCAGAGCCATTCACATAAATGAGAAAGTGACAAAAAAAAGAGACATGAGGAAAAAGTGTGAAGGAGAGACACAAAGGTTACAACTGGTTAGAATTAATGTACATGTTAGGATTTACATTTTATATGTACCTTGGACTCATTTCCATTCTGTCTCAGAATTACCTTCTGAACTCATATCCAAAAGCATTTTATTACAGACATCAGTATTTCTTCTGCATGAAAACATCAAAATTTTATGCAACAGTCTTGATAGGCAATTTAGAAATTGAGACATACCATTCCATGTCTTAAACAGGTTTCTAATTAATTACAGTGCCAGACTAGTAGGAATTTCATCATACTATAGAAAAGAATCTAAATGGAATCTCAATTAAACCAATTTTACACCAAATCCATCAACTTCCACATTTCAAATAAAAGGAGAAATATATGACAAAGACAAAAAGAAGGGACTCAAAAGAATTCTAACACAGGGAATGTGAAATGTGAGGTTGCAATAGCATAAATAATTTTCTATAATCACTGCCCTATGACAGACTCTTAATGACATCAAAAGACACCAAATCTGCAGGTAGTAGTGCTTATATTACAATGAGATATACTTCAGAGGTGTGATATCATGGTTGCATCACTTAAGGAGTTGCTTAAGGACATGAATGTGGCATTTGTACAACAGATTCCTATGCTCCCACTTACCTACTTTCTGGTCAAAAATTAGCTATCATGTCTCTCCCCGTTGCTGATCATTTTCTTGCAGAAGTTCACCTACAACTTTTATAGACTTAATTCACTGCAGACCATTCATATTTAAGATGGTTTGTACTTGTACTACCATTTTCATTTGGATTCAAAGCATGTTTTTGAGCAGTTGATCACAATGATTTCCACTTTCCAGACTTTGCTTCACATTGCAGGTGATGTGAAAGCACACAGCCTGCACTGCTCTCAGGTAAAACATATTTAAACTTATGGCCCAATGCCCAAATGTATAGGAGGTCTATCACACAGCTCTGATGTACAGTACCAGACTAAAGTAGGTTTGAAAGAAGGATTTTTCTATATTTTAGGTGGCTATACATTAGAAAATTCATGGTATGAGTGCTGGATCTTCAGCATCAGATGTTTCCCTCTAGAACTCTGTGTTTATATGATGAAGTGGTGCAGATAACAGAAGTAGATTTGTAGAAGAAAACAATTCAAAACAGATCAAAGAAACTTCCGATTTATATGATATTTTGGTGTTTCATTTGACTTTACTGAAGTAATGCCAGTCTCCCCACTGATTGAGAGCTGATTCTCTGTGTCTAATGAGCTGTAATTAAAAATAGCAAACACTCTCCTCTCCCTCCTCCAAAATATGCCTGTTGCTCATCTGAAAGCTTTCTCTTCTCAGTTTCGTAATTATCCCTACTGTATTTCATGATTACTTTTTTCCTCCAAGGACCAGTGCCAAAAATTAGAAGGCTGTATCAGTCTCAGTAACAAGGTATTCACAGGATGCTAAATCTGCTTTGTAATTTCAAAAGGACAGTTGTCTTTACCTGCCTGGCAGACACGCATAAGACACATGAGGTGAGCTTAGAGTTGGAGCTCTGCCCAGAGGGATGAGAACTCAAGATCAGAGTCCTGCTATTCCACACAGTGTGAACATGAAAAAAAAAAAAAGCTGGCACTTGTGTCCTGGGCAAGAGCATCTGCTGATGGTGGGGGAGTCAGCCAAACTGACTGTCAGAAAATCAGTTATTTTTTCTTACAGTCTGATAGTTAAATTACTTGTAAAGAGAAATCAATTCACATCTAGAGGAACTGTTCTACAATAATTTGTTTACTAATATTTCTTTCCTGAAGGCTTATTATTTTAATGCACGCTCTTACTATCACATTTTCTACCTGCAAAGAATGAAAGAAATGAACCACCCAAGGTGGATTAGTCTCCCATTTACAAGAAGGTGCAATATCCCCTCCCAACATGGGTTAAGTTTAGACACTGGTTTGTGCTCTGTGATTCCAGAATTTAAGATCACTTACTCCTGAGGCTGCCCATGCAGCTGTGACTGATGTTTTTAAGAGAGCTTTAATGCTCAAAAAGCCTATTAGAAACAGACTGCTTTCAATCTTCTGTGTTTTTGCCTTCTGTTTTTTATTTGCTTTGTTTGTTTTTTTTTGTTCTGATCCACGATTATTTTTGCCACTTCAGGGTTTTTTTGACTGAAAGTTATTCACCAAGGTTTCCTGAGTTTATTTCAGTTATTCCTTCATCTAATGTACCAGGTGTCTCATTGCCTTATTTTTTTACAACAAAAAAGATCTACTACTCCTTAAATGGATGTGTATTTCCTAATGATATTAGTAGGAGCACTGTGTATAAAATTAGAGATTAAATGATTAAATTATTTTGCTTAGAGAAAAGAAACAAAGCTGGAAATCACCTTTTCTTTTTTTTTTTCTATTTTTTCTCTTTTTTCTTTTTTTTTTTTTCAATATAAAACAAACATGTTGGAAAAATGTCCCACTTTCTTCATCACTCAAGTAAATTTTTGCAATGGAAAGCCATCAAAGAAACCTGAAACTACAGTCTTAATTCAGAGAAAGGTCTCTTAGAATCCTATGAAAATTTTAGCTGAGGAATGGTTTTAGGATCTAATGAACAAGACCAAAATGAAGACTTAAAGTTCATTAGTTAAGAAGAATCTTATGATGCCAAAATGTTGCTTTTATCAAAATATATTAGTTCACTTGTTACTGAAAACAAACAAACAAAAATAAACAGAGCAGGAGGTTCAGGAGGCAGCCTTGTGAATTCATGATGAATGATGGAATAAGATTTTAACAAGAATCAATGTGTTGTGGAAATTGAAAGTGGAAAGAACATTGAGGGGAAAAAACCCAAACCCCAAACTCAGAGAAGACAGAAAGTATTTCAATGAAGTGATGTAATGATAACAAATGAATTAGCAAAAGAAAGCTGTCCCTGTAATTCCAAGGATAATGCCAGTCTAACACACAAGGTGTTTACTCCCTGTGCTCATCAAGGATATTTTCAGATGTGTTACAGCTCCTCTCCTGATGTGTCTTCACGTGGAAACCAAGTTGCATAGTAGTGGTTCCTGGTTTGAATACTTGAAATATGGGAGCACTTCCAAGCTGCTTGTTTAAGATGACTGACACTCTAGCAGTACCAAAGCAGTTAAGCCATGGAATTGTACAATTTTCATATTTATATATATAAATTACTGATAAAGTAACCTATACGGGGGAAGGAAAGGTGCGGGAAGGTGCGGGAAGGTGCGGGAAGGTGCGGGAAGGGAAGGTGCAGGAAGGGAAGGTGCGGGAAGGTGCGGGAAGGGAAGGTGCGGGAAGGGAAGGTGCGGGAAGGGAAGGGAAGGGAAGG